>BLBF01000003.1:90366537-90382910 GCA_015471245.1 Laticauda colubrina | reverse complement strand
AGTTTTGGATCGATTTAAGTCCACCCTTTTCATCCAACAGTTCCCCATATCTAACTGTTTGTTCCTTTTTATAGATCATAGGATAGGAAAATGCTTCAATAGTCGATAACCAAACTGGAATTTTCAGGTAATATACCAAAGAAACTTTTGACAAATTAAACCCAGGGGACATTCAAGAAAGAATTGAAAAAATACTCACCATACAGCACTTAACACCAAACTCCACTACAAATAAAAGCCCAGCAGAATTACTAATGTGTAGAAAACTACGATCACAATTAGTTAGGTTACACCCAAAATATGTAGCTGAAAAACCAATCGACTCCTCCAGCAAATACTGCAAATTCAAACCAGGAAACGTAAGTCTTATGCAAAAAATCTCACCGGGCACCCATTATGGGTTCCCGCAAAAATAACACAAATAACAGGACTAGACACAGACGATGGCTGAACCTGGCGGAGATGCATCGACCAGTAACGGTCACAAACACTAGAACGCACCACTGACACACCCAGACACGAAGAACAACGCACATACACACCAGCAACACCACAAACAAAAATATCAACAGACCAACCAGAGAAGAGGGAGACCCTCAATAGCAAATAAGGGGGGGGAACCCTCCGATAGAAAAAGAAACCCCTCCAGTAGAAAAAGAAACCCCACAAAATCAAAATATATACAATAAAAAAACATTCACAAATAAATGCAAGTAAAAACAATGACCTACCCACAGAAGTCTTTGGTGAAGAAGAGCAGGAGGCACAAGAAGACCTAGATGCCTTGTCGGAAAGGAGCAGTCGAGCTGACTCTACCAGCCCAAGTAGGCCGGGCGGGAGCAGCATGGCTGATTCTACCTTCCAGGAGGTTCGACAGAGAAGGACAGGAGAAACAGCAATCCCGTCCGAACCTGCTGAAGACAACGACACAACTAAACTGTGCAGGTCAACTAGGCAACCTAAAAGCCCCGCCTACTTATGTGACTACGTACGGTAGGACCATACCAAGAGGGGAGGGGTGTTCCATATTAACATACTCTAAATAGGCTATTCCTATTGGACAAGAATACCCGATGCTGATTGGTTACTTTTCTCGACGCTAATTGACCAATATTAGCTAGCCTATGATTGGCCAATTCAAGTGGCGGGAAAAACAAGTAGCTGTCGTTGGACACTAGTCGCGAGCAGCTTCTCTATAAAAAGAGCTGCCGCAGCTCCTTGTTAAGACAGACTTTCTGCACTAAATAGAAAGAGCTGAAGTTACACAGGTCTCCGAGTCTCACTCTTCTGCGAACACAACAATAGCGATCATTCTTGTAGCTAGAATTTAACTACCTTTGCTTGGATATAAATCCCCAACAAATGTTTATGCTGATTCTTAGTTATCCAGATCATGGTTGCCCCCAAATAATGCTTTTTCAAAAGGAACTGGACTTTATTTTTCCTTGAAGATGATTTACTTCTGATCCAAGAAGCATCTTCAGTCTGACTGCATGCGCATGCAAATCGTAAATCACTGAACCAGTAGTTACACCAGTCAGGTCCCACTCCTGGCTGGACCCTATTTTGAATCCTTAGTGATGAGGCTGGTGATTTTAATCACTTTTAACATGAGACAAAAGGGGAAATAAATTGGTTGAGTCTATCGACTTCATTTCCCTCCCACTGATAACAAAGGTGGGGGTTAAGGAAATCATTTTTCTAAACATGTAAGGGGGAATGATGGGTGGGGTCATAATAATAATAATACTAACAAATCTGCTATATTCACACTGATAATTACAGAAATATTTCTTGCTTCCCTGGAGCATTCTTCTCACCAAGCTGAGACATTTCTCAAAATCAAACTATGAAAGAAAATGGGCAGAAAAGAGAGAATGGAAATCCAAATACAAAACATTTTCAAATTTTTCTACCTATTCATGTAAACATCCTGGAGGTAAAAAATGTTCATATTTTAGCATCAGCAGCCAACAGTAAGAAGAAACAAGAAGAACATGCCCTGGTCCACATGTTTGGACTATGCCCTGTGTTTCAGGAATTTGTGCATCAGATGTAAAGAAGCACATATTTTGTTCATGTATACATAGAACACAAAACACAGAATAACAGGGCTGGAAGGGCCCTTAATATCTTCTAGCCCAATTATCTGTTTGAGCAAGAGACGTTATACTATTCCAGACAAATGGTTGTCCAATCTCTTTTTGAAAACCTCCAGTGATGGAGCACCCACAGTTTCTGGAGGCAAAACAGATTAATTGTTCTTCCAGAAATTGCTTTTTAGTTCTTGGTTAGATCTCTCTTTAATGATCTTCCGTCTGTTATTTGTCTTACCCTCAAATGCTTTGGAGAATAGTCAATCTCCTCTTCAAGAGAAGACAGAGCTTTCAAGTAGAAGACTGCTATCATGTCAACCTTAGTCCTCCCTCTTCGTTAGTCTATATGTACCTAGTTCCCTCAGCCATTGATCATATAGTTTAGCCTCCAGATCCCTTATTATTTTTGTTGCTTTTTCTCTGTACACTTTCTAAAGTCTTGGCATTTTATTTTTGTATCGTTGTGATCAAAACTGGATGCACTATTCCAAGGATGGTCTTACTAGTGCAGTTTAAAGTGACACTATCACTACTCATAATTTTGATACTATCCTGCTGTTAATATAGCATAAGACATTGTTGGTTTTTTTCAAAGCAGCAACACACAGCTCATACTTAGGTGGTGGTCCACTAGGACACCTAGATCCCTCTCACAGTTATTATTGTTGAGTCAGATACTGTCTATTGTATAGCTATTTGGTTGTTCTTGCCCAATTATAGCACCTTCCTTTTCTCACCACTGAATTTCATTTTGTTGGATAGGACCCTGTGTTCAAGTCTGTCAGGATCCTTCAAAATCTTGAGTTTATCTTCCAAAGTGTTAGTTATTTCCTTTAGTTTGATGTCATCTGAAAATTTGATGGATTCCTCTTCTATCCTCCTTGTCTAGATCATTTATGAAGATGTTGAAGAGTACTGGGCATAAGAAGTACCCCACTATATGCTTCCCTCCATGTAGATGTAGTTCTGTGAGGAGTGTGGTATTAATCCCTTAACAAAGGGATTAATACAGCTAGTCCTCACAGAACTATGTGAGTGCGAATGGTCAACCAATTGCAAATCCAAGTGGTGGTAGTATTGTCTACCTCACATTATTATTTTCTTACCATTTTTGCCTATTTTGACTTATCAAGAAGTAGGCTGTCAATTGTCAATTGTCTTACTAAAGTCCAAGTATACTTTGACCACACATTTTCCTGATTCACTAATTTAGTCACAAGAAAGAAATAAGGTTTGTCTGGCATGAGCTGTTTTTAGCAAACCCCTGCTGGCGTCTAGTTATTGCCTTACCTATTTATAGTACTCATAAATCTGCTGCGTGATTTTTTTCCCATGACTTTTTCCAAGTATTGATGTCAAGCTAATTGGTTTGTAGTTTTGTTTTTCCTCCCCCCCTCTTTTTTTTCCTTTTTGAAGATTGGAACCACATCACCTCTTTTCCAGTCTTCTGGTAGTTTCTCTGTCTCCAAGAGATTGGAAAGATGTTGTTCAGTGGTTCCAAGATCACACCTGCAAGTCCTTCAGAAGCCTGGGATGTAATCTATCTAATCCTAGAGATCTGAATTAGTCTAGAGAGGATAGATATTTTCTTAGCAGTTTCTTGCCTATGTTGACTTGTTCTGTCTCCTATGGTTCTGTCTTTGATTGGCTGTTATATATTGGCTGCTGTCCACCTCATTGGGTAAATCAGTTAGGAATCACAATCAGATGAGTTAATTCTAGTTTGTAATGCTATAGATATAATCTTGTATGACCTATCCTCCCCACCCCCATCCCTTCTACTGCCTGAGAAACTAGAATGGGTCTTTTCTTTTGTCCTACCCACTATCTAGCTGTGGGCTGTGCTGTCTCTTATCTGACCATTCCCTTGGCAGCATGCCTTTTGTCCAGTCCTCCAAAATCTTTCCTACATTTTATTACAGCTTACTGGAGACAATATATGAAAGACAAATTTGCCAGATTGATTGTAAACAGGCTCTGATTTCAAATAGCAGTCCACTTCATTGCCTTCTTTATTTAATCCCACTGACATCCTTTTGAGCTAATTGATTGAGTTGCTATAATTGTGAATAGACTGCGGCTTTTCAATTTCTAAAAATGGAAAGATTTCCATTTCAGTCCATCAGTTCATTAAGTATTTCTGGAAAACAGTTTCACCAACTTTTTATTGAAAGAGTTATAAGAGATGACCAACTTTTTGTAAACCACTTAGAGTCATTTATGCCAAATGGATGTGTGTGTGTGTGTGTGCACGTGCGCGCATGTGTGTGTCCATCTCATCATTTATCTATACATCATCTGTCATCCATCTATCTATCTATCTATCTATCTATCTATCTATCTATCTATCTATCTATCTATGTCTGCTTCTTTCTATCAATCTATCATCCATCAAATAAACACATACATTTAAGAAGTGTTGTGTGCCTTTATGACAGGCATGGCAATTACAAATCGGATTTTTGTTCATTGAGATGTGTTTGCAACTGAAAAATAGTATTTATTGCATATTTGTTTATTTACAGAAATCCCATGAATTATGGAGCATTCCAAACAAAAATGGAATTGAAGATGTATGAATGAGGTAAGAGCAGCATATGATGCAAATAAAGGAAGTATGAGAATAGAAGACATGCAGAATGGATAACTCAACACTGAACAGGAAATAAAAGACTGCCCTCTTGGTTGTTTACTGCATTTAGGCATAAATATACATGGTATACTTGTGGTGAAATTACAGTGCTGGAGGCTATGAATGTACTGTATGTGTACTTTGTATGCAGGTAATGCTGTGTTATTGAATGAGAACTCAAATGATTTGAAGAGTTAAGATATAGAGTTAAGATGCAATGAGAAGTTTAAATCTGAAAATTAACAAATCAAAGTCCAAAGTATTTTATTTGATTAGAGCAAATGGAAGTAACAGGTTGCAAATAATACATAACTGGTTAAAAAAGAAGTAGAGAAACTGAATTAATTTTTGTACCCTAGTAGAATGTTTGGTAGAAGTAGAATAATAAATGAAGAAATTTTAAGATTAATTTTAAAATTTTAAGAATTAAAATTTTAAAATTTTAATAAATATTGTAGAAAGTAATAGGTAGTATATATAGTTGTAATGAATGGCTTTTGTACAAAAAAAAAGTAAAAATGGTGATGTATAAAAGTGTGCTTCTGCCTAGTTTGTTTATGGGAAGTTACTGGTTATGTCATCAGAAATATAAAGGAAAACCTAATGCAATGAAAATCAGATACTTAAATAGCAATTGTGGCAAAGCAGGGAAAAGTAGGAAAAAGAACGAATTGATTCTGGATGGATATGCAAAAGGATGCAAAAGGGAGTGACTCATATGAAGTATGTTGGGATGATATAGAAAAAATAAATGAGGATCAAAATGCCACAAATATGAGTGAAAATATTGAGAGGGCAAAGACTAAAAAAAATTCTGACAAAGATGATGAGATCTTCAAAAACAGAGAAGTATTTATTGTTGTTTAATTGTATGAGCCATCCAGAGTCATGTATGTGACATGCGCAACTGAATGAATGAATGAATGAATGATAATGTATGAAATGGAGGGTTGATGTAAAGGAAGTGATGGCTTGCAAAGATAGAAAGGTATGGAAAAGTATGATGAAGTTTGAGTATAAACTTGGTTTAGATATTCTCCTTCCCTCTCATGTCTTCAATATTTTCCTTCTATACTTTGCATGGAGATCCTTACCTCAAAAGATAGTAATGTTATAAGTATATATTTCTGCATGTGTGCCTGTATGTACTTAACATTAATTTATATCAAAACTCAGGCCATGGTCACATAAGCAGTAAACTGTTGAATGGCAATGGATCTTTGCTTTGATAACTTTGATAACTCACTTCATATACATTGAGGCAAAACATGAAGCCTGGTCAGGCATGTTCAGTAGATGATGAGTTGGTCAAAGCTTTAATTCATTCCCGTTGCTTGGCAGAAGTTCCTCTAGCTATTGCAATTGCCAACTAAGACCAAGGAGCAATAATGAACAGAAATCATCTTTGCTTTATTTTTAAAAGATAGGGGCATTCTATCATAGTATTTTACAATGACATTTGGAATTCCACTAATTTTGTGGGTTTTTTTTTCTTTTCATAGAAAATTATTTGAGAATAAATATCAGGACATATTGCAAAATATCTTGTGACTCCAATATCTGCTTAACCAGTGTTAAGTGTTGATAGGTTGCTTTGAGTTCCTATTTGGATAATAGCCAAGGTGGCCACTCTAATATACTGTAGGGCATATGGGCAGCTTGCTATCAATAAAGAACTTTTCTATTTCAGCTATCAAATGTCAATTTATCTTATTGCTCGGTATGTCAAGCTGCCAAATGTCAAGTATAAAAATTAAAATAGCTAGAG
The DNA here is from genome assembly GCA_015471245.1 of Laticauda colubrina. NCBI lineage: Eukaryota > Metazoa > Chordata > Lepidosauria > Squamata > Elapidae > Laticauda > Laticauda colubrina. The sequence goes on along the minus strand of BLBF01000003.1, from coordinate 90,376,414 downwards.
AATATACATCAAAGATGCCAATCACTTCAAAGGGATATAATTAACAACAAATTTGGCAGAAGTCCTTCTTTCCTTCCTTCCTTTCTTCCTTCCCTCCCTCCTTCCCTTCCTCCCTCCGTCCCAGTGAATTTAGTTGAACTGTTAAGATGCCAATATTCTTTGTCTTTACAGGAGAGATCACACAAATGCAACCCTTTATCAATCTGTTCGTGCTTTGATTGGAATGCCCATGTTTGTTTGTTTATTGCATCACTGTGTAACTTTTGAGACATCTAATACAGGATTTATAATGAAATCATTCCCCATAAGACAAAAAAGTGTTTTCCCTCAACAGCTTGAACAGAAGACAGGAGACATAATAGAAAGGAGTAGGGGGAATGAGTGAGGGAGGAAGCCTACCAACAAGATTAGCTACTAAGTGAGAGGCTTTACATATTAAAATGTGATTTGCATATTTTATCCCACATCAAATGAGAAACCAGAAGGTTTCATGGAAGAGTACTAAACAAGTACATATATATTATATGTGCTTTTTCATTTAGACTGCATAAGACCCAGCTTTTCCAAAATAAAAGTTGGAAAGCTAAATTATTATTTGAGAGTTCATAAAAAAGCATTTCTAGATATTCAGAAAATAATAAGAAGGGATACAAAAGAGATAGCATCTGATTATCAGCTTTTGCCATCCAACCATGAAATAACTTCAGACAAATACATGGGACCCCACTTTTTCCTCTTTTCCCCAATTGTTTTAGTGAAAAGAGCCTTCATCAACCCTGCAGATCCTCGGCTACTTTCCACTACAACTTAAATCCAAATTTTTCCATGGTTGGAACTTCCTCTCCTTAGAACTGCAAGGTATAGAAGCTAGTGGGGAAGACAAATACAGTCCTAATGTCAACTAAAAAGATACTCCTTTGGTCTTTTTAGTTGCCAGAAAAAGGGAATGGGGGAAAACAAGGCATTCTTGAAATGCCTAGATATCAACTCAGCAGCCCAAAGTTGTAGGAACATAAGATTATTGGAGAGCATGATAGATGACTCTTGAAAACTGATGTATCCTATTGGAGAAGTCACATCCAGGGGGTGGAGGAAAGACCAGAGTCAAGGGGAAATGTATGATTGAATAGAATAGAATAGAATAGAATAGAATAGAATAGAATAGAATAGAATAGAATAGAACAGAATAGCTTTATTGGCCAAGTGTGATTGGACACACAAGGAATTTGTCTTGGTATAAATACTCTCAGTATACATAAAGCAAAGGTACATTCATTAAGAATCAAGAATCATAATGTACATTTAATGATAGATAATCATAGGGTACAATCAACATCAAATCATTGGCTGCACCCAGCCATGCACCAACATGGCAATTTGTAATAAACCAATTTACTTTTTCTGAGATGCAGCTAGAGACTTTTACTTTGAATGAGGGGGATTTGTTGCAGCCCTGACACCTATGGCCTTTGGATCACTTTTGAGGACCATAAGATCGCTATGTTAATCTGAAAAAAAAAAACAAAAAACGCCATGGCTTTTTTTCTTTTAAAACACCTGCTTAGAATTGGTAGTCTCATAAAATACCCTTACCAGTTAGACTTTGTATTCCCAGTTGTCCCCTCAGAGAACTATGGAGAGTTTATAATTGTAAATGTTGTCAATTCTATAAAAATGAGACACTAAGCATCATCTTTTAGAGCTGCCAGCTTTATAATGTGGCCTCTGAGTGATAGAATATCATTTGCCTTTCTGTGTTTTCACATATAAAGTATTTTAATTCCTGGAATCCAATGCAGGTAATACTGATGTTTTCCATGGTTGTCAAGCATATGCCACTTATTTTTGTAAGTGTAACAAATCCAAGAGTAACATAATAGATTTCTAAACTGCTTTGATAATTTAGGTTTCAAAAAATATAGAATAAAGGACACATTGAAGATAAAACTGCTTAGCATATGTGATATTTGGTGCATTTTCCAAACTTTGTAGGATGTCTAATTTGTAGGAGTCTAAGAGACAAGACTCTTAGTGTAACAAACATGAAATCAGAAGAGAAATATATACCTATGCAATCTGTTATGGAAGGATTTCAGAAGTTTGAGACTTCATAGAAATTGTTCAAAGCTGGTCTACTTCTTGTCCCATTTTCAACATACATTTTCTCTCAGAGATTAAACCATGGGTGAAACTTTCAGCCATGAAAACTGCACCCATTTTCATTGCTAGGATCATTTTCTATCAAAGAAATGAAACATTTAGCTAGGAAAACTAATAGTTCATAAGATAGGAGAAAATAGAATTCCAAGAGAGTGTCAAACATCTCTGATGGGAAAAAAAATCAAAAATTTTCATAAATCTTTTGTGAATTTTTTTGGTAGCTTATTGCCTTTCTTGTTTTTTAATGACTCATATTTGGGGTAGGAAGGGTTGGAATAAGACATCCTATGATCAAAAAGTGTAAATATTTAACCATCAGAATGAAAAGACCAAATTCCATAGCAAATAATGGAATTTTGTGGGTAAACTATTTGTGGGTCAACTATTATTCCAAATATTTGTAAACTTTATAAGTTACCAAGATCTTTTTCTCAAGCAAGATGGTGAAACTCATAGAGGAAGAAAGCAATATAATAACAAAGATCAGATGAAATTGAATTATATTCATACATTGAATAATTAGATATTCCTTTTTTTGAAATACAAATGCTATAAACTGGGAGATGTGCAGAAAAAAAGAGTTTTTAATAGCTGGAAGTTGTTTACAAAAATTGAGATCGAACAATCATTTGTTTATTTCTTCTTCATAGCAATCTTTGGTTGAGGTTCTGGTATAACATGAAACCACATCTATATCTGATAAAAATCCAATTAGGATATGTTATTAATTTTCCTTCAGTAATGGAGAAAGTGTATTTATATGGGTGCTAGCTAACACTCAATACCAACTTGATGATAATCAATCAATCAATGGTCATTTTCATATAAACTTTCCATAAATTAAGTTATTCCAAGAAGCTTAATGCATTAGCATTATCTGGGTAGTATAGTATCTTCCTTTTTGACGCTTTCTGCCTTTTTGGCCCTTTTTGCCTTTTTTTTTTTTTTTGCCTTGCATCTTGTGCCTTGCTTTGCACCTTGCCTTGCATCTTGCTCCTTGCACTTTGCCTTGCACCCTGCAGCATCTTGCACCTATTCACACCTTGCACCTTGCACCTAGCCTTGCGCCTTGCACTTTCCCTTCCCTTCATGCATTCACTCAGTTTAATCTTTCTGTCAACTTAACCTGTACATTATTCTATCTACCTATCCACTATTCTATCGACTGAAACCCATACATTAACGGTTCATTTTAAAACTCTCAGAAAAACTGTATAATTGTTTGAGATGAGCATCATGCCTTTCATAGAATCTGGAAAGATTTCTCAGCAACAGGGTTCAGAGCAGAGATTGTACCCTGTTAGGTACAAATATATTTCCTATTGCATTAGGAATAGGAAACAAAAATTAAAATAACAATAATTTGCAGACACTGGCATCTATTTTCAACAATAAGTGGAACATACATGCTCTTGTTTTGAGGCAGGGAATGAAAATAAAGACAGGACTTTTAAAGATCAAACAATTTAGTATATTTGAATCCTTTGCTTTTGTCTTCCTTCTCAGTAACTAATTGGAAAAACACTGGAAATCATGAAGTTTGTTTCCAATTTGTTACACCTTGTCTGTTTCTCAGAAAGATTTTACTTTCTTTGCTCTGGCTCTGGGATTTTTTTCCTAGCAAGAAATATACCGTTCCAGTTTGAAAAGCCTGAGGGATGCCAGAGGGAAAGTTTTGCCAGGAATTTCTAGAAGAAGAGTTTTGTTTTTATGGATGAACAAACAAGGACAGTTCTCTCTATAGTGAATCATGAGCCAAATGTTCCCTACAGAAATGGCCTGGGAACAAAGCTTGTTTGTTTGTTAACATTGCTGCCCAAAGGGAGAAAAAAATGATCTCACTAGGACAGGCCATCCATACCAAGTGGTACATAATTGGATGCCCGCAAAGCTTTGCTTTATGTTGTACATAATACTATTACTTTCTTAAAGGGATCAACATAACACTGCTAATGCATCAAGTCAGCTTGATTCACTACGATCTGCTTCACCAGAATAGCTACTAAGAAACTGTGGTGAAATTCAGCTTCAAAGGAAAGGTTCTTATCTGATCTTGATATTCTTCAACTAGAAGGAACAACTGGTGGCAAAATACGTTTATAAATTCTGCAGCTTCACAATGCTTGCATCTTTGCAATTGCAAGAGATGCGTTGATATTTATTTCACTTCTATAAGTGAATCATAATTGTACATGAACTCTGGGGCTTACATAGGATTATATGTATATGTGTGTGTGTGTGTGTGTGTGTGTGTGTGTGTGTGTGTGTGTGTGTATCTGTCTGTCTGACATCTGACCCTAAGATATTTTGGACTTTTGATATTTCAGGCAATTTGATATTATGGTTTTTGCTTGTTCTCTTCTTGCTTCTACTGCCTGGAATATTGCTATCTTTAAACTATTGTTAACCTGGAGAAATTGCTCATTTCACTAAAACACATTCTTTCACATCTCAGTTCTCCACAGATTAAGGGGAACCATTCCAATCAGGTTCCTCCTAGATAAGCAATGCATCAATAATCAAAAGATTAAAGTACTACTGATAGCTAACAATGCCAATCCCGTTGCCTTGTTTTTCATTCATTATGAACCATCAAAGCCTTCAACTCTCAGCGAACAGAAAAATGACAGATGATAGATAGATATGCTTTTTCATATGTCCATTAATGTTTACTGTGTGACACGTAATTATGCAGTTAATTTCCCAGTCCCCACCAGCAACAGTCAAACCAGTTTCAGATCCCAAACCAAAAGTACAAAGATTCAGGCCATAGGCACATACTCTAAAAAACACAAAAATACCATGGTTTTCAAGAATCCAACTCAGCCAACAGTTTGATATTTGCCTACAAACAAGTCAACCATTCATTGCATCTCTCCAAGTTCTTTAGTTCTCCATTGTCAGGACTGTAAAAAAATGTATGGCCTTATAGATGGCAGCAAAGATAGTGCTCTGTATTTCTGCTGCTGCCCTCTCATGCACATTTTTGCAGCCCAGATATGCTGGAACTAGCTTAAGTTTGAATAGATAGCAGTAACATGGAAAGCAACAATTATATAAACAGCAACAGGTAATCAGGCTCTATTAATATTGCCTCAGTTTTCATTCATTAATCAAGCTTGGAGGTATCTCCTGATGTGATGAGATGTGGGGATGGAAAATAAATGTCTACTCCATTTTCTCCTTCCTGAATGAATCAATCTTTTACTGCTTGTTATCAATCCATTAACTTAATTTCCCCTGGAAAATATCTTGCATTCAGTGTGAGAATACAATAGGGAGGAAGAAGTAGTTGGAATTTTTGAAAATCCATTTACTACAAAGCAGCTCTCCCACACCTGAATTTCCAGTCTCTTTTCTCTTCCTCCCATTCTTGGTAATTTTTGCTCAGGACTCTGAGAAATTGAAGAATGAATTCACATTAATACACATGTAAAATGAGATGAATTAATGTATCCTGATTTTTATTATTGGAAATCTAGACAGTCTATCTAGATCTGATAGAAAGTGAATAAGGGAGATGGATGATATAACAGGTAGTGATTACAAGACATTAAAAAAAATAATGAACAAATGGGGTTAGAATGGTGGCCTTGAAGAAAGCTCTGGGTTTTGAGAAAAAATGCCATCTTAGGCAGGGTTGTTCAATTGACAGGCAGGGAAAGGCTGCTTCCAGCATGGGTTCAGCATGGTAGAAAACACAAAGTGGAGAGTAGGACAAAAAACAAAATCAGGTCCCCCGGATTTTTCAACATGCATTCACATGACTTGCATAATTTACTGACAAATTTGTACTAAAGAACTAATTAAGAAGGAGTCCATGTCTTAAACCTTATGTTCTTCTTTGGCAGCTTTTACCAGCCTCCAAAATACATGGGGCCTTTAATTACCATAATAAATTGAAATCAATCACATCTGGAGGGCAGATTAATAAGCCTTTTCAACAAGATAGCAGATCGCTTTGTCAGGGCAGCTTTTTAATGGAACACTCAATCTCAAAAATGTCACTTTTTTTTTTTAATCAAGGCTTCTAGTATCACATGATTAGAGGCAAGGGTGTTGCTGGTCAAGTAAGAATCTTTCTATTTAACGAGAGACAGATGCTGTAGATAAAATTTCTGGACAGCTGTAAAATAAAATTTTACAAAGTTTGTCACATGCTGTACATTTTGAAAAGTATGCACAGTCTTTTCTAACCCAGTCCTCTCCATTTTGTTGACCTTCAACTCCTGAATTCTACATCTAGATGAGATACTAGTATGTGACAGTTACAAGGACTGCACTGCCAGATTAGGCTCCTATACACATATGAAGAATCTAGAATCCAACTACTTGTATCCAGACACAGTTATCAATGTTCTTACTTAGTTACTGTTTGCACTGAGACATGAACTTTTTTGTCTTCAAAGCACATAGTCCTCAATTACAAAATCTGCATATCTTTTGGATGGTAATGTGGGAAGTCACCTTCTTTCCTAGAATAAATAAAATATTTTGAGGAATATTTTAAAAAGGCAGGGTAAGATATTTTCCTTAAAAGAGAAATTTTAAAATCTTAAGGGAGACAGAAACTCAGAGTACCAGCCCTCTGCCCCCAGGCAGATACTGAGCTGGGGCAGCTTTTAAAAATGCAGATTTGGTAATTCATTACTCCCTGCAGCAAAGTCTGAACAAATTAGCCCTCACCCAAGAGCCAACACATGGGAAAGCCATTAAACCATAATAGGAATTATTGTATCACCCTCCAAACTTCAACCAAACTTAGCTCAGTCAAAGTTCTAGGATTTGTACATGGCCCCATGGGAGTCTGACAACAGCCAATAGAAGATATAAAAGTCCCCCACTCTCATTTCCATCTGGTCAGCTGCACAGAATTACACATGCTTTGTGCTTCTGCTTCATCCATTTTGTCTCCAGTGCCTTTTTCCTGGGTTGGAATTAGACCTCTGTATTTCTTCCAACAGTTGTGTGCCTGGTAAGTATGAGTCTATGGAAAGATAGAGGCTGGGTTGGAGTTCACATGAGTGATTATGTAATGCATGTGAGAATGATTTTGAGAAGCAGGAAGAAGAGCCACAGATGGGACAACCAGCATGCAAGAGGTTTCTCATCCCATAGAAGGAGGGATAATGTGGAGAATGCTTCAGAAGGGACCATCCTTAATTTGCCAGAGAGTAGAGGAGGAGATAAATAATTCTGGTTTTGGAAGATACTGTTAATATAACCTTATAAAAAAGATAGAGCTAACAGTCCTGGCCATTACTGTTGTTTTGAATACCTGACCAGACTAATAGAGATTACTTCTCCAACGTGACACATATAGAAATCTAGACTATACGGAAAGCACCCAAGATGATCCTAAAGTTTCTTTCTTTTTTCTTCTGATTATCGTGGGAATCTTGGAAATAAACATGGAAACATATTTTTAAAGTGTTTGAGATGCAGGTGAAAACCTTTGGCAGAATGGGTGTGGGAATATTATTCTTTCTCCCTTTTCCTTCTTGAAACTTCATCAGATGCTACAGGAAAAGTAAATTGTTAATTTCAGGATACGTATTCCCAAAGGTGTTCAATAAAAAGCATGGTGATATCATGCATGTGATGTCACTGAAGCAAATTACATAATTTACAAATGCCATTATTTATATCATATGCTCAACAAGATCATTTAGCCTTGCTCTCCCAGCCCCCAACCAGTGAATGCCTAAGGAGAACGCCCCGTCTGTAAGCTTTACACATACATACACACACCATACTTACAAACTACTAAAATCTCTGGTAGGATAATTTTTTGCCTCTTCAACACTTTTCTCAATTCCCTTGTGCAGTTTAGGCTCCTTGAATAGAATAACAGAAAAACAGAGTCTTCTACTCCAACCCCTGCTCAACCCTTATACTATTTCAGACAAATGGTTGTCCAATTTCTTCTTAAAAACCTCCAGTGATGGAGCAGCACACCTTCTGGAGGCAAGGTGTTCCACTGATTAATTGTTCTGTCAGGAAATTTCTCCTTAGTTCTAGGTTGTTTCCTTGATTAGTTTCCATCCATTGTTTCTTGTCTTGTTCTCAGGTGTTTTGGAGAATAGATTGATCCCTTCTTTTTTCTGGTGGCCCTTTAAATATTGCAACATGATATCCTGTCCCTCCTAGTCCTTCTTTTCATTAAATTAGACATGACCACTTCCTGCAACCATTCTTCATATGCTTTAGTCCCCAGTCCTCTTTTTCAGCCTCCAATCCACCAACAGTGTGGCTCAACTACTTTTAATAATCTTTGGGTAATTCATAGAAATTCATGTATTTGCACCTTAATGCATTACGGGTCTCAAAATCTGACCCCAGGTGGTTTGCTTATTGTAACTATAGCTTGAGTTTGGTGGGGAGGATCCAAGGGTAGTGTTGCATTTTTCATGAGGTACTTGGGCCTCAGACAATGGCCAGTTCTCCCTCCTAACTAATTTACAAAACACATGCATTTGCATATTAAAAAACCACTTGCTTCATTTACTGGGAATGTTAGACACTTATTATATTTCAGTCCAAACACATGTCTAATTGTCTGCTGTCCCCAATAAGCAATTTAAAGAAATGCTGGTAGAAAAAGAATTGGTTAATACAGTCCTTTTCATGCAACACTTTCATGTAATTTACTTTTATATCATTTCTCCAGGGAGACAACACAAGCTATAACTATGCAGCAAATATTTTTAATGGTTTTGGCAAGGGCTCAGAACAGAAGTACTCTACCTTAAACCTCTAGTAAGCCATATTTCAAAGTACTGGCCTGGGAGGAAAGTGGTGGTGGGGACAGGAGGCAATTAGTGGATGGAATTTTAAATGAAGCATAGCTAATTCAGGGCATTATCATCAAAAGAACGGCTGGTGAAATTGTTCAACAAGACTAAGCAGTGTATTGTTTTGTCTTCAAATATAATACATAAGAATGGGGGGGGGGGGGAGATAATTAGGTAGGCAGAGGAAAATCTGATTCATTTGATAATGTAAAGAACATTTGCACTTGAGCAAGAAGATCTGAGGAAAAGGCAATGTTTTAGAACTTCGGCAAATAAGCAAATAAATAAATATGTCCTATAATTTCAAATATTTTCAAAACTTGAAGACTTTTTTATTCCCTAAACCAGAGGCTTATTCCCTAAAACAGTGGTTTTGTTTACCATACTTATTTCAAATATTTCTAAACCCATGACATGCAAACCATTCCTAAGTGACTAGCCTAACCAAAATGAACGCATTATTATATGCAACAAAATAAAACCCATAAAGCAATATCTCATATAAAAACAGCATAACGGCTGCAAATCATACAGCGGTATGCAGTGTCAAATTCCTGGAGGAACAGAAAGCAAGGCAAAGTACATATTTTAAAAATTGAGCATGAAAGCAGAAGCTTGTCCCCTGGAGCAATCTTCTGTTAAGATCTCCTTTTCTGATTTAGTAAATCGCATACATTAGTCAAATGAGGATTAAAATAATGAAGAGAACAAGCTCTCCTCCAATGGAGATAGAATGGGGTTGTGATGTGATACATGTACTTAATCAAACATTCCCCAACCTAGTGCCCTCCAGATGGGGTGGATGACAGACAGTTCTCAAAATCCCTAGGAACCTGGCCAATGATTGGGACTCCAACATGTCCTAAAGAAGATGAGCTTCTTCTTCTTCTTCTTCTTCTTCTTCTTCTTCTTCTTCTTCTTCT
>BLBF01000003.1:90329050-90359038 GCA_015471245.1 Laticauda colubrina | reverse complement strand
AGAGAGAGAGAGAGAGAGAGAGAGAGAGAGAGAGAGAGAGAGAGAGATCTAACACTGCCATAGAGGTCTATGGAGATTCTCAGTTATCCAGGTCATGATTGTCCCAAAGCTGTCTGCAAGGAATATAATCCTTCCATTTCCCCGATCCAGTCAGAGCTGAAGAAGCTACTTGGATGAGAAGCGAAACATCTTCAAAGAAAAAAGTCCAGCTTCCTCTTGAAAAGAGCACCTTTGGGACTGCCATAGAGGAAACAGTAGTAAATATGTTCTGAAGGGCAAGAAATGGAGGGGTTTTACTAAACACTGAGTGATATTAATATATCTCCAGTCCTAACAGCAGGGTTTTAAATCTGAACTTGTCTAAATATAGATCTAACCTTATGTTCCTGTTTGCTCATATCCTTATGGACTGAAACTGCAAAGCACTGCATTTAAGCAATACCCTTGGCTTTATTCCACAGTGGCGTATAAAATGAGAGGTGGGTCAAGATATAATGGAAAGCTAAGTAAGAAAGAAGGGTAATATAATATTTAGAATAGCCTCTTCAGGGAAGTTCATTGCCCAAACATTTGCAGTTTTATTACAGAGTTTTTGCAACTAATGGTCTTTAAGGTTGCAATAGTCAGTAACCTTTAAGCCCATGTCACACTGCCCAACGGATGCAAAAAGGACACAGTGGATGAGCAAAATGTTCCATCCGTTGTTATCCGCTCTCAAAAGGGGAAAAAATTTGCATAAACAGAGCGGATAACACGGACGCATGGAGGACGCAGGGCGGATGCAAAGCGGATGCGGAACGGAAGCCCAGCGGATGGAAGCGGATGGGAGCGGATGGCACGTCCGCTAGGCTTCTGGGGGGCCGCAGCAAAGTGGATGCGGAATGGAAAGAGCGGATGCACAGCAGAAGCCTAATGGATGCCTGGCGTGAACTGCGCATGCAGGGAGGATGCATTGCGTCAGCCCCGCAGATATAACGGAAGCAGTTCAGAAGAAGGTCGCCGTTCAGAGGAAAGACCTGCTGCCGGACAGATTGGCTGCCTTGCCTGCCCTGCCTGCAAGCCTTGCTGCCAGACTTGCTGCCAGACTCCCTGCCAGCCTCCCTGCCAGCCTTGCTGCCAGCCTGCCTGCAAGCCTTGCTGCCTGCCTTCCTGCCAGCCTTGGTTCATGTCTGCCTGACAGCCCTTGCTGCCTGTCTGCCAGCCTTCCTGCAAGCCTTGGTGCCTGCCTCCCTGCAAGCCTTGGTGCTTGCCTCCCTGCCAGCCTTGGTGCCTGCCTGCCTGCAAGCCTTCCTGCCAGCCTTCTTGCCAGCCTTGCTGTCTGCCTGCCTGCCAGCCTTGCTGTCTGCCTGCCTGCCAGCCTCCCTGCCAGCCTTCCTGCCAGCCTTGGTTCCTGCCAGCCTCCTTGCCAGCTAGCAACCCCACAACCATGCAGAAGCACAGCAAGCCTCAGCCATCTGCTGCCAGCCCTGGCAGGAACCTGGGGCTTCTGCAGCATGGGCTCGCTCTTCTGGGGCTGGGGCTTCTGCTGCTTCTGCTTCTGGAGGAGCTGATGACAAGCACTCCAGCACCAGCCACCTCCACAGCACCTGCACCCTTCACCCCTGAGACTGAGCGACCAGGAGGAGTGCCAGAGACTCATTTTTGTCTTATAGCTTGTTGTTAATAAAGTCTATTTTTGATTCACACACTTGCTTCATTTCTTTTTTTTTAATAAAGTCTTGGTGGAAACTTTTAGAAATGGTTTAAGCCTTTGCATGCTTGTGGGATGGGTTAAGATAGCAGTGGGGTGGGCAGGGATACCTGAGGAATGAGCAGGGATACCTTTGGGATGGGTAATAGCTGTGGGATAGATAAACCTCCAGCGCAAGCATAGTGGGACTGTATGGTCCACCCTCCCAGGTGCAACACCTATGGCCCTTTATTATCAATAACAATGTAATCAATCATCTACACATGTCAATATAAACACAACTCTTTATTAAACGCCCTGTTCATTGTAGGCCCACCCAACATACATGGCCCAATCTCATCTGTGTGATGAGACAGGCTGAAGGAAGCATCCATTAAACATCTACCATCCTGTCTTGCCACTCCACTGCTCCAGCTGGGGAGTTGCACCAGCGTCTCAGGAGGTTGCGCTGCTTCTTCCCTTCATGTGAGGCTCTGTTGGGGCCTTGCACATCCACAGTGTCTATTAGGTTTCGTCCTTGCCTCCATTCCCCAGGCTCCATGTCCCCATTGCCTTGCTGACGGTCCACAAGCTTGTCTTGTAACACTGGGTAGCGGGTGTGCATGAAATTGTGCAGGATGCAGCAAGCTTCCATGATCCTCCTCACGGTCTCTGGGCTATGCTGCATGGTGGTGAGAAGTACCTGGAACCTGTTAGCCAGGATGCCAAAGGTGTTGTCCACCACCCGCCTTGCCCTGGACAGCCTGTAGTAGAAGATCCTCTCTTTACGGGTGAGGCGTCTGGAAGTGTAGGGCTTCATGAGGTAGGTTGTGAGGGAGAAGGCGTCATCCCCCACAATGAAGTAGGGCACATCTTGCATGTCGTTGGGCAGCGGGTCTGGATCTGGGAAGCCCACAATGAGGTTGCGTTCCAGCCCCTCCTTGAGGTGACTGGCATTGTATACCTGGGCATCTGAAGATGAGCCATTGCCTGAAGCATCGATGTACATGAGCTTGTAGTCAGCTTCGACCATGGTGAAGAGGATGATGCTGAAGAAGCCCTTGGAGTTGAAATAAGTGGACCCTGAGTTGGGTGGAGATTTGCAGGCCACGTGCTTGCCATCTATGGCTCCAACGGTGTGGGGGAAGTTCCACTTCTGATACCACTGCTCTTCAACTTTCTTCCATCCTTCATCAGTGGAGGGGTACTGGAGGAGGTCCTCCTTGTATTCTTCGATGATGGCCTGCACCACTTCTCTGACCACAATGCTGATGGTGTTGGATGGCACCCTCCAGCCATACTGCATGCTCCTGTAGGTGGTCCCGGAGGCCAGGTGGCCCAGAGTGAGTGCCACCTTGAGCCCAGGTTCCAGGCTGGGGCGGAAGCTGGTGCTCTGCTTGGTCAACCTGGGTGTCAGCCGCTGCACAACTTCGTCAAACATGGCTGGAGGCATCCTCATGAAGTTCTGGAATGCCCGAGTGTCTTCGTTCCTGAGCTCCACCGTCAGCTTGCTGTACAGTCCGTCCTCTGCTCTTCTGGTGAACCATCTTCAGACCCAGACTCTTTTTGGCTGCCTCTTTTTCTTCTCGCAGTAGAGTTCACAGAGTCTGCAGATGGCTCCGCACTGTTGCAGAAGGATGGTGGCTGCCGAAAGGACTTTGTTGCAATCCACGGTGGACATGACTGGATGCTGTGGAAGAGGAAGAGTCAGATGAAGGCTGCAGAGGTCTGCACCACTGGGCTGCTGTTCTGAAAGTGAGATGCAGATGAGTTGCTCCCCCCTTTTATAGAAAATATAGGTTTTCCACTAGGCATCCTCTAGGCATCCTTAATATCCGAGATAGGTCCCCTCTGTGAACATTTTTTCCATTTTAAATGCTTTGTTTCCATGCTGCATCCGTTCTGCATCCATTCTGCATCCATTCTGTGTCCGTTCCGCTTCCTCCCTGCGTCCGAGCGGATGCGAGTTGCGCGGATGCGGAACGGATGCCTAGCAGATATCGCGGATGCGTAATGGATGCAGAACAGACGCATTGGATACATTTTCCATGCAAAAGTTTTGGGCAGCCCAAAAGTTTCTGAGCGGATGAAACGTCAATAGACGGATGCTGGACAGATAGAGAGGAAGCAAAACGGAGGCAGTGAGTACATTGCGTTTTCCAACGGATGGCAAGCTTTTTTGTCCATTTTACATCCTCTTTGCATCCGTTGGTTCAGTGTGACATGGGCTTTACTGACTGCAACTAGACATTGTTTTCAGTAGGCAGATGTCGGACTGCATTGGAAGCCTATATACATTTTTTGAAAGAAAATCCTGGATATTGCAGTGGGGCTTATTATGTCATGTGAAGAACCCAACAATATTGAAGCGAGAAAGATCTAGAATGAAGAAAATGCAAAAATAAAGCTAAAAATGAAAGGCAGCTGGAAGGAAAAATGGAAAGTCTTTGGTGGCATCTCATGGACATTGAATTTAATTTGCACCTCACCACCTGCCTCCCACTGACAAAACCCTTGAATTCTGTGTGTGCTGAAGAAAGATGTAGTTATGTACCTTTCCCAGACCACCAAAAGAATTTTGTCTATTGAAGGAAAATACAATCTACAGCTTTGTAGTTCCTGGACTAGGATCGTACAGTTACTGGACTGCGTCCTAAATTATCCTCTAAAGGACAGTAGAAAGGTAATGTTTTAAACAAATAAAGAGGGTACTGCTGCTAATATTTTCAACAAGGCCCTTTGCATTTTAGTCCATGGACTGCCTTGAATTATTTCAAAGCATAAACTCAGCAAAGATACACTATCCTTGAAGACACAAGGACTGGGGCAGCCCCACCAAATCTTTTGGCAGCTGCAATAGCTTGGCACCTTGATGAATGATTTGCCTAGTCCAATAGTAAAACTGCTGAGAAATGCAAACACAATGAAGATGTGGTTTGCTGGAAAAGGGAAACATTGAGAATAAAGGTATCCTTTATTCCAGAGATATAGCCTGGGAAGCTAATTTATTCACTTTTCAAAATGTTTAGGTTGCTTCAGTTGCAAACTTCTAATTATTTTACAAAGATAAAAAGACAACAATAAAGCATAAAACACAGCACCTAATGCTAAAAGTCATATGATAAAGGTGAAAAATACACTAAAGGGATAAAGCAACATAGTCCTATCAACCTCCCAATAAATTATGAAACAAAAGCTTTGTGAAGAACACATATTTTTGTTTTGCTCTTGAACCATAGCATCAGTGGGGAGGTCTAAAAGTTAAGATGATGGTTGTGACCTGCCCCTTTGGGTGTGACATTAACATGTGAAGAAATGTAATCACCTGGTTGCCCCTGCCATCTTGATTTTTTTTTAAACCAGTAGATGCTGCTCCTCTTGTATAGTAACAGGGAAAGGGGTATGGTTACAAGGGTGAGGGGAAGCTGTCCATTTAGAAAAATCAACCCCCTCCCTAATCACAGGAATATGGGAATTGGCCACATCTCTATGTGAGCTTAATGTGGCCAGATTCTACACAAGACATGATAATTTTTTACAATCAATAAAGAGATTAGTAATATGAAAAAAACAGTTCTAAAATTATCAACATACTATTCTCAATCAAGCACACAGTGCTATGCAACTAGAAGGAAGACTTCAATTGACAAAGTTTATTCAATAACAAATACCAAAATTCAATACCAAATTCAGGCTATATTTATGTAAGGTTTGGGGGGTTCATTTCCACTACACCTAAAGCCCATCTCCCACTACACCAACAAATGCAAAGAAGATGTAAAACTGACAAAAAAGCTTGCCATCCGTTTGAAAACGCGATGCATCCGTTGTGTACTCACTGTGTACGTGTTTCATCTGCTCTATCCGTCAAACATCCATCTACTGCTATTTCATCCGCTCAAAAAGTTTTGAGCTGCACAAAACTTTTTGAGCGGATGAACTTTCCGCCGTGTATGATCTACATCCGTGACACATATGGGCAACAAACGTTCTACGTCCATTGTCATCTGTTACACGTCTGCTGTATCCTCTTGGCATCCTCTGGACATCCCCTCAACTCACATCTGCTGCAGCTGAAAGCGGAAAGAGGGAGGAAACGAAGGGTACATGGAACGTCCACACAGCATTAGCAGCATGGAAATAGAAAGGATGTAAGCAGATGCATCTCATATATAAAGCATTAAAATGGACAAAATGTTTGTATCTAGGACATATCTTGGATATTTAGGATGTCTGGAGGATGCCAAGAGTATGTAGAAGGACACCTAGCGGAAAACTGATATTTCTAATAAAAAGGTGGAGGAAATAACCTGGATTTCACTATCAGTCCAGCAGCCATGGTGTACAGACCTCTTCACCCTTGCTCTTGCTCTTCCACATCATCCATGGATCTCCACCATGGATCATCACACAGTCCTTATGGTAGCTGCCATCATTCAACACCAGAACCAAGCCCTCTTCAGACTGTTTCACCTTTTCTACGCAAGGAGAAGAAGGAGACGTCCAAGAGCTGTGTGGGTCCGACAATGGATCAGGAAAAGAGTGGAGTTTGGACTGTATGACAAGCTGATGGTGGAGCTGAGGAATGAAGACACTTGTGCATTCCAGTACTTCATGAGGATGCCACCAGCCATGTTTGATGAAATTCTTGAGCGTCAGAGACCCAGGTTGACCAAGCCGAGCACCAACTTCCGTCCCAGCCTGGACCCTGGACTGAAGGTGGCACTGACTCTGCACCACCTGGCCTCTGGAACCACATACAGAAACATGCAGTATGCCTGGAGGGTGCCACACAACCATATCAGCAAAGTGGTCAGAGAAGTGGTGCAGGCTATCATCGAAGAATACGTGGAGGAGCTCCTCCAGTGCCCCACCACTGAAGAAGGCTGGAGGAAAGTTGCAGAACAGTGGTATCAGAGGTGGAACTTTCCCCACACCGTTGGAGCCATAGATGGGAAGTACGTGGCCTGCAAAGCTCCAGCCAACTCAGGGTCCTCTTGTCACAACTACAAGGGCTTCTTCAAAATCATCCTCTTTACCATGGTTGATGATGACTACAAGTTCATGTACATCGAAGCTTCAGGCAACGGGTCTGCTTCAGATAGCCAGGTATACAATGCCAGTGACCTCAAGGAGGGGCTGGAACACAACCTCATCATGGTTTTTCCAGAACCAGACCCCCTACCCAATGACACACAAGATGTGCCCTACTTCATTGTTGGTGTTGGCCTTTGGCATCCTGGCCAACAGTTTCCAGGTACTTCTCACCACCATGCAGCATCCCCCAGGGACTGTGAGGAGAATCATGGAAGCTTGCTGCATCCTGCACAATCACATGCGCACCCGCTACCCAGTGTTGTAGAACAGGCTT
The DNA here is from genome assembly GCA_015471245.1 of Laticauda colubrina. Lineage (NCBI taxonomy): Eukaryota > Metazoa > Chordata > Lepidosauria > Squamata > Elapidae > Laticauda > Laticauda colubrina. Next base: position 90,351,998 of record BLBF01000003.1, on the reverse strand, counting down.
GTGGACCATCAACAAGGGAATGGAGACATGGAGCCTGGTGAATGGAGGCAAGGATGAAACCTGATAGACACTGTGGATGTGCAAGGCCCCAACAGAGCTTCACGTGAAGGGAAGAAGCAGGGCAACCTCCTGAAACACTGGTGCAACTCCCCAGCTGGAGCAGTGGAGTGGCAAGACAGGATGGTAGATGCTTAATGGATGCTTCCTTCAGCCTGTCTCATAACACTGATGAGATTGGGCCATGTATGTTGAGTGGCCCTACAATGAATAGGGCATTAATAAAGAGCTTTGTTTATTTTGAAATGTGTTGATCAATGAATAAATTGTTATTGATAATAAAGGTCCATATATGTGGCAGCTGGGAGGGTGGACCATACAGTCCCACTATGCTTGCACTGGAGGTTAATCTATCCCACAGCAATCCTTACCCATTCCACAACTATCCTTACCCATCCCACAGCTATCCTTACCCATCCCATAGCAATCCTTACCCATCCCACAACTATTCTTACCTATCCCACAAGCATGGCAAAGGCTTAACTCTTTTTTCAAAGTTTTCACCAACACTTTATTAAGTAAATAAAATGAACCAAGCGTGTGAAGCAAAGATAACCTTTATTAACAACTGTCTTAAGTAAACTGTATGACTTTATTAAAAAAGCAAAATGACCCAAGTAAAGTGTCTTTAAGCAAAGATAAGGTGAACAGGAAACAACTCAGTCTCTGACACTATTCTCAGTCACTCTGAGGCATGTCCATGATCTCAGCTGTCGAGCGGGCAGGGACTGTGGAGGTGGCTGTGGCTGGACTGCTGGTCTGAGGTGCCATTGGGGTGCCTGACCCTGAGAGTACAACAGGGGATGGTGTGTTCAGGAAACTCTCAGAGAGCTGACTCAGTCCCGTGAGATGAGAGGCCCTTCCTCAAGGACCTGGGATGTCAGGCACAGTACTGAAGACAGATTTTCTGTTGAGGGGCTTGGCTGTGGGGTGGAGGAAGGAGGAATGTAGTGGTGCTGTCTGGTCTGCAGCTGGGTGAGGTGAGGTGTCTGTGGTGTGTGATGTACCTGGGCCTGGACTGGGAAGGCCTGTTTGTGCTGTGGGAAGTCCTGGTACTCATAGCCTTGGTAGGTGAGGGACTGTTGAAAGCCGTGGAAGGGCTGTGACATCGCCTGGGGTGGAGGAGCAGTACTGGAGTGGGTCGGAGCAGGTTCAGCTGGGCCTGGAGGGTGGTGCAGCAGTGCTGTGATCTTCTCCTTCATCACCTGGTATTGGGCCTCAGGCAGGTCCATGAGGGTCTGGCTCATGTACGAAGGGCTTGCAGTTCGAGGATGGTATATCGCTGTGGACCAGCTGAGAGAGAAGATCTGTGCTGGTCTTGATTGTGTCCCTGATCTCCAGCAGGACAGTGTGGCTCTGGCCCTCCTGTCTGCCTCTCTGCCTGCTTTCTGTGGAGGTGGAGCTGGGTGTGGGTGTGGGTTGGTCTCTGGCTGATGCTTCTTATTGCTCCATTTGAGACAGGGAATCCTCCATGTCCTCTGGCATGGGGAGTGCAGCTGTCGGGGGGGGGGGTCTCTGCCGTGGGACCCTCCAAAGACACCTGCCTGGACATGGTAGCTGTCTCCTGGCTGGAAGAGGAGTGGCTGTCTGTGGGCTGTCTGAGGGAGAGAGTTGACAGAGGGGCTGCTCCTCGGTGGCAGACCTCACCCTCCAGGAAGCTGCAATTGGCCATGACATACATCGCCCAGTCAGTGAGCTTGACAGCAGCCTAGCCAGATTTCTTCAGGTGCAGCTTGCCATACCAGGTGTGCATGTGCTTCCACCATCCCAGGAGTACATCTGAAGTGTTGCCCAGGCTCTCTGCCTTGTCTCTCCACGCTGCCTGCTTTCTCTTGGTGTTGCGATAAAGCCTGTGGCCCTTTCTCCACAGGTACTCGTTCTCCCTCAGCCATTCCAGCACCACCTCCTCATGCTCCTCGGAAATGGAGTACTGTTTCCTCTATCCCTTCTCCTTGCCTTGCCTCTTCCTCCCTCTGGCAGTGGCTTCAGGGCCTTCAGCAGCAGGGCTTTGAGGGCCTTGGGGCTTGTCCACCACAGCAGCAGTACCAGCAGCAGCTGGAGAAGCACCAGCAGTACCAGCAGCACCAGCAGGAGAAGCCCCAGCAGCACCAGCAGCACCAGTAGCAGCAGCAGCACCAGCAGGAGAAGCACCACCACCACCAGCAGCAGCAGCAGAAGCACCAGCAGCTTCAGAGTCAGCGCCAGGGGGTGGGATGGTGGTTCTGTCCTTCTTGCCAGGGCTGGCAGGAGTAGGCACAGGCTTTCTCTTCTTCCCTGACTGATGAACCATGGTTTTCTTTCAAGATGTCTCTGGTAGCAGGTCTTTCCTCTGAATGGTGACTGCTTGTGAGCTGCATCCTTTTATATCCATGGAGCTGACGCAATTCATCCTCCCCGCATGCGCAGTGAATGCTTTGCATCCGCTATGCATCCGCTATGCATCCTATAGGCGTCAGTGATGCATCTGCGTCATCCGCTACGCATCCACTCCTTCCACTACGTGTCCACTTCACTATTCTCCCCTGGAAGCCCTGTGGATGTGTCATCCACTTCCATCCACTTCCATCCGCTAGGCTTCCTACGAACATGCTCTTACCATCCTCGCTACGTACTACCCACGTCCGTTCCTTTCTGTTGTTTTCCATTCTGTTTATGCAAATTTGGGGCACTTTTGAGAGCGGATAACAATGGATGGAACCACCCCTGAAATTTTGCTCGTCCGCTGTTTCCTTTTTGCATACGTTTTGCATCCATCGGCCAGTGTGACCTAGCCTTAACATACAAACAGTGACATCAATTACAAACCATGATGATGTCAAGACACATTTGTGTCTCATCTGACTCAACTGTATACAAGATAAAGACAAAAACAAGAAGAACAGAACATAGCCTCTCTCACAATAAATGCCCAGCTAGACAGAGATTAATGCAGATGAACAATGAAGCATAATATAACACCCAAATCAAGAATTACCAGGAAGAAAGCAATGTCCCCCCCATCAACCTGGCAAGGCAAGTGCTCTTAGGAAGTAAACCTCAGACTCACTAGCATTGATGTTACCAAATTGAATGGTAGTTTGTAAGCAAATCAAACATGCTTAAGTCTGTAAGCAATCAAACATGCTCAGAAAATTTCTCAACTGCATAAGCCATCACTTTTGCATGATTATATCATAATATACATTGCAATCACCTCCGCTGAACCTTTGTGGACATTCAAACATGTAAGCTGCTTATTAAAACTCTGGTTGCTCGGAAATGCATATGTTGCAACCAAAATGATGCAAACAGAAGAACAGCTTAGAAAAAATCTAAAGGTCACAGAATTTACACATTCCTGATTTTCTTTTTCCCCTTTTTCTGTTTGGTATCTAGATATTAAATATGTTCTCATATGAATGAGGACTTACCTCACGGTAGATACAGATTAATAAGCCACATTAACTGGACAGAACAAAGAAAGACAAATAAAATTACATTGAAAGAAAAATGTAAACAGTTAGCAATACAACAATTACAACAGGCAAACAGGCAGACAGATACCTCTCAATGTATATTTATATACATATTTATATATTATATTTTACACAACAGTTTCAATAAAGACAACATATTTCATTGTAAGTATCCAATCACAATCTACATTTACATGCAACTCAATCATAAAGTTGCAATTAGTTAATTCATAAAAGTTGTAAAATCAGATTTTCAATGCACTAATTAGAATTGAAATTTTATCTTTCCATTGTAGAAGGATTAAGACATTTAACAAAACCTTAATTTTAGTTAATTAGACTAAAAACTTTTAAACTGGATTCACATTTGTCCAGGAAGAACTCCTTTTGGAAATTCCCATCAAAGGATGATGGAATGTAGCTTTCCTCCTTCACTATATATCTCTACATCATATCCTTCTCTCTTTCAAATTTCCAATTTTCTTCTGATAGTATAAGTTTTTTTAGTGCATATGGGCATACATTGAAGGAAAGAGACCAAATAACAAGTTAATCTTTCTCTATGTCTTGTGAATAGAACGCCATTCATGGAAATGCTGAATCCAGCCCAATGCATGTTGACAGAAGTTCGGTCACCGAAATGGTTGTTAAACCGGTTTAACACACCACTGCCTAAGATGCATATTTTGAACTTCACTTAAAGACATTGTAATCTCTTGTATTTAGCACTCTACTCTGGGTTCTCAATCATTAAAACTGCGAAGAATTGTAATAATGTTAAAATAAGAAAAGGAACAAACTTTCCTTTTTAGATTATGCTTTTCAGATGAATGACATGGTATCAGGACATGGTATCGGGTCCATTCAAGGTGGCATCTTAAAATATGTCCCTTCATCTCCCTCCTCTTGATTGTTTCTGTATCAAAATGTTTTAAAGGGAGCTATTTTCTCAATGAGTTAGGAAGATATAACTGCAAAGAGCAGTAAATATCTCAATTATTAACTTTTAGTAAAGTACTGGGAAAAAAGACACATGGAAAGAATTCTGTCAACTCACTCAAAAGAATTAATGTTCAAGTGTCTCGTTGAGAAAAAGTGAGAAAACAGAGGCCACCCCATTTCCTTCTAGAGTGAAAGATCCTCACAGTTATGTCTCTGAGAGGGTTCTGAAGTCTTTATCAAGACCTCATAAGCCGGATCTATCATGAATGATTTGTACAGCTGTTATCTTGGCTTTCCACTGAGTATGAAATGGATGTCAGAGAAAGACTCATCCCTTATCTGTGGTTTACACAGCTTGGGTTTTCAGCCTGACTGCTCTTCATACACATACACACCATCCTTTCTTGTCCACATCAAATTGCACAAAAGAAAATGTAAGTTTTTAGGGAAGGTGGAAATAATGTTTATTTGCAATCTTTCTTTCCTTTTTTTTATCCTTAAGAATAAGCTGTAATTATAAGTGGACTAGCTATGTATTTACTGTTTGAAAAGCTTCTGGTGGAGTCTAATTAATCCCATTGTGGATGCTAATGTGAACAAAAACTAAATTGCAAAGGATGTTTTGATCTTTGATTCAGTTAATATTATTGATTTTTTTAAAAAAAATGGACTGTATTTACTCATACATTTAGGCGAAGTAGAAATAATAAGTTAGGTTACCTATTTTAGTCATAATTTTATGATACATAGCATTCATTGTTAATTTAAGGACACAGTATCAGTTATTCTCCCCCAACCCACATTTTGGCTCAAAGCACAACCAAAGGCCACTTTTACCTCACGTATGTTCATACTATTCTATGCAAACGAAAGCCCATGTCACACTGCACCAACGGATGGAAAGAGGATGTAAAACGGAGAGAAACACTTGCCATCCGTTGGTTAACGCGATTCATCCGTTCTGTACTCACTGACTCCGTTTTTCATCCTCTCTATCCGTCCAGCATCTGTTGATTGAGGTTCCATCCACTCAAAAAGTTTTGAGCTGCTCAAAACTTTTTGAGCGGAAAATGTATCCAACGCGTCTGTTCTGCATCCACAATGCATAGGGGAACATCCGTTCTACATCCGTCGTCATCTGTTATGCGTCCGCTATATCTGCTAGGCACCTGCTGCGCATCCGCACAACTCAAATCTACTCCAGCAGAAAACGGACACAGGGAGGAAGCGAAACGGATGCGGAACGGACGTGCAGCGTTAGTAGCAAGGACGGAGAAAGGATGAAAGCGGATGCAGCTCGCAAAGAAAGCATTTAAAATGGAAAAAACGTTCGCAGAGGGGACCTATCTTGGATATTTAGGATGTCTGTAGGATGCCTAGAGGCTGCAAAAGGACACCTAGTGGAATACCTATGTTGCCTATAAAAAGGGGGAGGAACTCACCTGGATCTCAGTTTCAGTCCAGCAGCCCTGCTGTGCAGACCTCTGCAGCCTTCATCTGGCTCTTGCTCTTCCACAGCATTCATTGATGTCCACCATGGATTGTAACAAAGTCCTTTTGGTAGCCACCATCATTCTGCAACAGTGCGAAGCCATCTACAGGCTTTTTCAACTGTTCTACAGGAAGAAAAGGAGGTGGCCAAGAAGTTTCTGGGTCCAAAGATGGATTGGGAGAACAGCAGAGTACGGACTGTACAACAAGCTGATGGTGGAGCTGAGGAACGAAGACACTCGTGCATTCCAGAACTTCATGAGGATGCCTCCAGCCATGTTTGACAAAGTTGTGGAGTGGCTGAGGCCCAGGTGGACCAAGGCAAACACCAAATTCCGGCCCAGCCTGGACCTTGGGCTCACGGTGGCACTGACTCTGCGCCACCTGGCCTCAGGGACCACCGACAGGAGCATGCAGTATGGCTGGAGGGTGCCACACAACACCATCAGCATTGTGGTCAGAAAAGTGGTGCAGGCCATCATCGAAGAATACCTGGAGGAGCTCCTCCAGTGCCCCTCCACTGAAGAAGGATGGAAGAAAGTTGCAAAGCAGTGGTATCAGAGGTGGAACTTCCCCCACACCGTTGGAGCCATAGATGGGAAGCACGTGGCCTGCAAAGCTCCAGCCAAGTCGGGGTCCACTTATTTCAACTACAAGGACTTCTTCAGCATCATCCTCTTTGCCATGGTCGATGCTGACTACAAGCTCATGTACATCGATGCTTCAGGCAACGGCTCATCTTCAGATGCCCAGGTATACAATGCCAGTCACCTACCTCAAGGAGGGGCTGGAACGCAACCTCATCATGGGCTTTCCAGAACCAGACCCCCTACCCAATGACACACAAGATGTGCCCTACTTCATTGTGGGGGATGATGCCTTCTCCCTCAGAACCTACCTCATGAAGCCCTACACCTCCAGACTCCTCACCCGTGAAGAGAGGATCTTCAACTACAGGCTGTCCAGGGCAAGGTGGGTGGTGGAGAATGCCTTTGGCATCCTGGCCAACAGGTTCCAGGTACTTCTCACCACCATGCAGCATCGGCCAGAGACCGTGAGGAGGATCGTGGAAGCTTGCTGCATCCTGCACAATCTCATGCGCACCCACTACTCAGTGTTGCAAAACAGGCTCGTGGACCTCCAACAAGGAAATGGGGACATGGAGCCTGGTGAATGGAGGCAAGGGCGTAACCTGATAGACACTGTGGATGTGCAAGGCTCCAACAGAGCTTCACATGAAGGGAAGAAGCAGCGAACCTCCTGAGACACTGGTGCAACTCCCCAACTGGAGCAGTGGAGTGGCAAGACAGAATGATAGATGCTTAAGGGATGCTTCTTTCAGCCTGTCTCATCACACAGATGAGATTGGGCCATGTATGTTGGGTGGGCCTACAATGAACAGGGCATTTAAGAAAGAGTTGTGTTTATGTTGACATGTGTGGATGATTGATTACATTATTATTGATAATAAAGGGCCATAGGTGTGGCACCTGGGAGGGTGGACCATACAGTCCCACTATGCTTGCAGTGGAGGTTTATCTATCCCACAGCTATTCTCCATCCCAAAGGTATCCCTGCCCATCCCACAGGTATCGCTGCCCATCCCACAGCTATTACCCATCCCAAAAGCATGCAAAGGCTTAAACCATTTCTAAAAGTTTCCATCAAGACTTTATTGACAAAAATAAATGAAGCAAGTGTGTGAAGCAAAGATAATCTTTATTAATAACAAGCTGTTATCAAGAAAAATGATCCAAGTCAAGTGTCCAAAGCAAAAATAAAGTCAACAGGTAGCCACCCAGTCTCTGGCACTCTTTTTGGTCACTCCGAGGTGTGCCCAGTCTCAGGGGTGAAGGGTCCAGGTGCTGTGGAGGTGGCTACTGCCCGGAGTGCTGGTCTGAAGCTCCACTGGGGTGCCTGGCCCCGAGAGGACAACAGGGGACGGTGTGTTGAGAAAGCTCTCAGACAGCTGGCTCAGCCCCGTGATGTTGAGAGCCCCTTCCTCCATGACATGGGGTGTCAGCCCCAATACCGATGACAGATGTACTGAGGCCGTGCTTGGCTGTTGGGTGGAGGAATGAGCAGTGTAGTGGGGCTGTCTGGTCTGCAGCTGGGTGAGGACTGGCATCGGTGGCATCTGTGGCATGGGTGGCATCTGTGGCGTGGCCTGCATCGGTGGTGTGGGTGGCATCGGTGGCATCAGTGGCACCGGTGGCATCCGATGTACCTGTGCCTGGACTGGAAAGGACTGCCTGTGTTGCTGGACCTCCTGGTAGCCGTAGCCTTGGTAGAGGAGGGCCTGTGGAAAGCCTTGGAAGGGCAGTGACATCACCTGGGGTGGAGGAGCAGGCCTGGACTGGGTGGGAGAAGGTTCATCTTGGTCTGGAGGGTTGTGAAGAAGATCGGTGATCCTGTCCTTCACCACCTGGTACTGGGGTTCCGACATGTTCATGAGGGTCTGGTTGACATAGGTGAGGAAGGGCTTGCGGTTGGAGGATGGGGCGTCGGTGTGTACCAGCTGAGAGAGGAGATCTATACAGCTCCTGATGGTGTCTCTTATCTCCAGCAGGACAGTGTGGATCTGTCCCTCCGGTTTGCCTCTCTGCCTTTCTGTGGAGGTGGAGCTGGGGGTGGATGCTGGTTGGGCTGTGGTGGAAGTGCCGTCTCCTTTCTCCCACTGCGTCAGGGGTCCTCCACGTGCTCCGCCACAGGTAGTACAGCTGTCGGGGGGGTCTCCGTCGTGGCACGCTGCACAGATTCCTGCCTGGACACAGGAGCTGACTCTTTGCCAGAAGAGGACTGGCTCTCAGCAGGCTGCCTGAGAGAGAGGGTTGTGAGAGGGGCTGCTCCTCGGTGGTGGATCTCACCCTCCAAGAAGCTGCACTTGGCCATCACGTAGGTCTCTCTGTCCGTCAGCTTGACCACGGCCTGGCCAGATTTCTTGAGGTGCAGCTTCCCGTACCAGGTGTGCATGTGCTTTCACCAGCCGAGCAGCACCTCCGAAATGTAGTCCAGGCTCTCCACCTTCTCTCTCCAAGCCTCCTGCTTCCTCTTGGTGTCTTGATAGAGCCTGTGTCCCTTTCGCCAAAGATATTCATTCTCCCTCAGCCACTCCAGCACCTCCTCCTTATGTTCCTCTTCTATGGTGTGTTGCCTCCTCTCCCGTTCATGTGTCTGCCTCTTCCTCCCTTTGGCAGGGCATATGGGCCCATCAGAGGGGCTTTGAGGTTATAGGGGCTGCTCCTCCACACCACCAGCAGCAGCAGCACGAGCAGCACGAGCAGCACGAGCAGCACGAGCAGCACGAGCAGCACGAGCAGCAGGACCAGGAGCAGCGCCAGCAGAGTAAGCCCCAGCTGAAGCCCCAGCACCAGGAGCAGTGCCAGCAGAGTAAGCACCAGCAGAAGCACCAGCACCAGGACCAGTTCCAGCAGAGTAAGCATCAGCAGAAGCACCAGCACCAGGAGCAGTGCCAGCAGAGTAAGCACCAGAAGAAGCACCAGCACCAGAAGCAGCATCAGCAGAAGCACCAGCACCAGAAGATCGAGCCCGGGCAGCCGAAACCCCAGCAGAAGCAGAGTCAGGGCCAGGGGGTGGGAGGGTGGCCCTGTCCCTCTTGCCAGGGCTGGCAGCAGATGGCAGAGGCTTCCGTTTCTTCCCCATGGTTGCTGGCTGGCTGGCTGGCTGGATGGCAAGCTGTGTCTGGAAGCAGGTCTTTCCTCTGAATGGTGACCTGCTTGTGAGCTGCTTCCCTTTATATCTGCGGGGCTGACGCAATGCATCCTCCCTGCATGCGCAGTGAATGCTAGGCATCCGCTAGGCATCCGCTAGGCTTCCGCTCTGCATCCGCTTCATCCGCTCGGCATCCGCTCTGCATCCGCTTTTTCCGTTCCGCGTCCGCTTTGCTGTGCTCACCCGGAAGCCTCGTGGATGTGCCATCCACTTCCATCCGCTTCCATCCGCTAGGCTTCCATGGAGCATCTGCTTTCCATCTGCCCTACGTCTTCCCCCCGTCCGTTCCTTTCCGTGTTGTTCGCTCTGGTTATGCAAATTCGGGGCACTTTTGAGAGCGGATAACAATGGATGGAACATTTTGCTCGTCCGCTGTGTCCTTTCTACAAACGTTTTGCATCCGTCAGCCAGTGTGACAGGGCCTTAAGATCTCTAAAGAATATTTTATATGGTAACATATTGCACATTATACTAATTAGAAAGTACTTGTGGTGCACTGATATACCCAGGGTGCTAAAGATAGGGAAATAAATTTAAGACATGCAAATGATGTGTGTGGTCCCATGTGAAGAAAAAAAATATTGAATGAAACACACACAGCTCTATCTAAGAGTGTGCTCCTTACTCTTAGTTATATCAGGAGGACCAACAGAAATACATTAAATTCACTGGGAAATGATTATTTAAAGAAATTGTGTGGTAAAACAAGAAAGAACAGGAATGAATAGAATTTAATCATGAGATAAATATATAAATGAAAGTGAATGGCTCAAAACCTGTGATTGGACCCTGTGGCTGGATCTTCAGAAAGCGAGAGAGGAGCTATAGATAAAGTGTTCTATAAGCTATAGCAGAATCAAGGATAGTTTTCACAGAAAGAAACATGTGGAATTGCTCTTTGTTTACTGAGATTCTAGTTTGCTTTAGGGTTGTCCCTTGTGGGGGAAGGCCATATTTGTAAGGTCGTTGATCTGCAATTTGAAACCTTCCTATAGCAACCATATTATGGTTGCTGCTGAATGGATGGATGGAGGTGATGATTGAGAATACTTGACCAGGTTTACAATGGTAAATCATGTCCTTATCAATGAGCATACAGGTTTCCACATGGTCTCTTTATGGCGCTCACTTGAAGATTATCCAAAAAGTACAGTTGATACAAAATGTAGTGGGCCACCTTTTGACAAGTTGTACACCCTTGAAGCACCTGCATTAGTACTTAACACCTTGCATTGGTTACTTGTGGGCTTCTGAATAAAATTCAAAGTACATCTAGAACCGTACATGCCTTGGCACCACAATATCTTCAGGATCACCTTCTCCATCCAGGGTTAGTCATCCCCCAGAAGGGATCTCTTGGTGGATTGACATATATACTCAAATATTTCTGAAATCAAAAGAGTAGAAGCCAGCATATGGGAGGGCTTTTTTAAAAATTAAAATAAGAACACTATGGAATAGAATCTCTGTTCTATAGTATCAGATAGGCCTCCAGGACATTAGTAAAATTAATCTGGACAGATTTGGATTGTTGACTGTCACTTTTCTCTCTGATTTTGGATTTAGGATTGTGGTTGGAAACTCTCTTTATCTTTAATCATAATCATAATAGCTTAGAATATGATTGAAAATGTTCCCCAATGAGTGAAATGTAGAGAAATTTTAAGAAATAAAACATTTAAAGCAGTATCCAACAATTCTTGTCTTTTACAGAAACAAACTCTGTGGAATGCTCTGCTAAACCTAAAGGACTGCACAATGAATTAAGGGATTTAATTAAATGAAGGGACTTAGCTATCTTGAATATTGTGCTGAGAAAATGTTTATCTATTGATCTGAAGAAAGAAAGGCATACTGCAGACAGATTTATCTTTTGTCACAGTAGTGGAACTATTCAGCTTTTTCAATAAATAAGCTAATAAATTTAATTATTTTAAAATTAATTTTTGTGAAATGTATAGTTTTTTGTTTTTGTAACCATTTAAAACACTTTTATGCAAAGGTTGTGTGTGTGTTTGCATTGCAATTATTTTTGCATTTGGTTACTTTTCTTTTTGTGCTATTATTTAAAAGTAGTAAAAATAAAATAAAATTTTATTTTTTTAAAAGTGTATTATATAGTGCAATTCATTGCTTCATACAAATATCTTCCATATGCCAATGCTCCCCACAGACTAATTGTTCTAAGCATTCTCAAAGTGATAAAAATCTGTTTGTTGGCTTGTTTCTACTTTGTCTATTTTTTTCCCCGATGAAAGGCCAATCAATATTTATGGTTTTACCTTTCTTTCAGAAATACCAGATACACAACTTGTCAAGTGGAAATGAATTTGGCACCATGATGTGGAAGCAGGGTAGTTGCAAAGGTTGTTATGGATTATTTTATCAACAATGTGAAGGGTTGACAAATAAGATAGATACTTTACTAAGTCATCAGTGTGAATGAACAGAATTTTTACTATAAAGGCAAAGTTTTATTATGATTAATACCTGGTTTCCAGGTTATTGGCTTCACAAAACTTCTAGGTTCTGTAATGTAACTCTCAGCAGACCAAAAAACGAAACAAACGTTTTGTGCCATTGTTCTATTTCTGCCAAAGCATCAAATAAGGTTTTAGTACTTTTGTAATGGGATTTTTGCATATTTCAAGAGTCCATTCTCTGCTCCAAATATCGATGCAATCTAGAGAATTACTGCATTGAAAATCAAGAGGATAGAAGAATCTGCATCTACTTTTCAACTTAAAAAGTTTATATGCAACTTAATATGTTTATATGTTGCTGAGATGCACATAGTATCTAAAAACTGAATTATTTTTTAAAAGTTATTAAAATAGTAAGTAAACTGATAAAATGTTTAAAAGCCAAGGTTTTTTTTTTAATTTACTGAATAAAATAGACCAATATACCATAAATGTGTTACAAAATAGCAGTTAAAGTTTTCCATGCCCTGTAAACCTATCACTTCTAATTAAAGAAGGTAGGGTTGGGCCTTTATAACAATCTAAGCCTGTAAGGGAGCTTCATACTTTTAGGGGTAGGTCTTTTTCCAAACTTCTGGGGACTTAAAAAGTAAAAACCAGAACTTTGAATGAATTTGGAGATAAGCCAACAAAGATAGCATCATTATAAGTCATATACTCTGAGAAACACATCACTACCTGGAGTTTCTTCTTTTATTCAGATTTCAAAGTTGATCCCTTATAGAGTAAATCACAATGATACAAATCTACTATAAGTAAGATATCTGTGACCACAGGCAAGTATCTTTCTCCAGAAATAGGTACATTGGTGGTGCAGTGGTTAGAGTGCAGTATTGCAGGTTCCTTCTGCTGATAGCTGGCTGCCTGCAATTTGGCAGTTCAAATCCCACCAGGTTCAAGGTTGACTCAACCTTCCACCCTTATGAAGGTGGGTAAAATGAGGACCCAGATTATTTGGGGGCCATAGGCTGATTCTGTAAACCACTTAGAGAGGGCTGTAAAGCACTGTGAAATGGTATACAAGTCTAAGTGCTATTGCTATTGGTGCAAAATGTTGCTAATTACTCTACTGCCATCTCCTTGCCAAATACAAGCCTCTGTGTCGAGGTAATTCCCCATTAGGAGAATGAGCGCATACAGGGAGATGTATTGAGAGAAGTGTTGAATAATACACACAGAGCACACAGATACACTGTACAGTAAATGTAGGGTTTTACTTTCGATAAAGGTTTCAGCAAAGTTCAAGATCAGCAGTCCATAGCCATTCACAGTTAAATCAGTCAGTTTTCAATCCAGGGATAATCCAATAACAAAGTGCAGTGTCAAAAACAGATCAGTAACAGACTTACATCAAATCCAAGAATGTCAGTCAATTAGAAGGAACGGCAATACTCTCCAACAGAAGGAAAAAGAGACTCACTGAGACTTCTTCTGAGACTAAGACTAAGACAACCCAGATTTCTGGCTCCATTTTATGCCATTTGAAAATGACAGACCAATCTCTTTATGCTGCGTCACCTGTAAAGTCATGGAATCAATTATTAACCAATCCATTATCCTCCACTTAGAGACAAACAACCTACTCTCTAATAAGCAATTTGGTTTCAGAAAAAAACTATCCTGTAATCTGCAACTCTTACACGGCAAAAACATATGGACTACACAACTCGATCAGGGCAAAGCAATAGACGCAATCTACATAGACTTCTGTAAAGCCTTTGATTCAGTGGTACATGACAAACTACTCCTAAAACTAAAATCATATGGTATCTCTGGACACCTGCATAACTGGATAGAAGCATTCCTGTCAAACAGACAACAAATGTTCAAAATTGGGAGCGTCCTAACAAATTCTGTACCTGTCAATAGTGGTGTCCCCCAAGGCAGTGTTCTAGGACCAACTGTCTTCATACTCTACATAAATGACCTCTGTGATCACATTAAGAGCAACTGTGTTCTCTTTGCTGATGATGTAAAGCTGTTCAATACCACAGACAATACTGCTACCCTTCAAAAAGATCTTGACTATGTATCAGAATGGTCAAACAAATGGCACCTTCAAATCTCAACAAATAAATGCTCTGTCTTACATATTGGCAAAAAAAAAGCAGAAAATAAAATACAAGCTGAATAGTCAAGATCTTGTTGATGATCCAAGCTCTGTAAAGGACCTTGGAATACTCATCTCTAATGATCTAAGTGCTAGAGCCCACTGTAACTACATAGCCAAAAAGGCATTAAGAGTTGTTAACCTAATCCTACATAGCTTTTTCTCTGGTGATATTACACTACAAACTAGAGCATAAAAAACATTTGCTAGAGCAATACTCAAATACAGCTCATCAGTCTGGAACCCACATTACATATTTGATATCAGCACAGTTGAAAAAATCGAGAAATATTTCACAAGAAGAGTTCTCCACTCCTCTACTTGTAGAATACCTTATGCCACCAGATTTGAAATTCTAGACCTAGAAAACCTTGAATTATGCCATCTTTGGTCTGATCTAAGTATGGTATATAAAATCATACATTGCAATGACTTACCTGTCAATGAATACTTCAGCTTCAACCATAACGACACAAGAGCACACAGTAGATACAAACTCACGGTTAACCGTATCAAACTTGATTGCAGGAAATACGACTTCAGCAACAGAATGTTCAATGTCTGGAATACTCTACCTGACTCTGTGGTTTCTTCCCCAAATCCCCCAAAAATTTAACCTTAGACTGTCTATTTGACCTCACCCCTTTCCTAAGAGGTCTGTAGAGGGTGTGCATAAGCGCACCAACGTGCCTACCATCCCTGTCTTATTGTTTCTTTTATTTTTCTGATATGTACCCATTTCATGTATTTATAACTTTGTATATACTTATAACTATTATCTTGTAAGCGATTGACAAATCAAAATAAATAAATATAAAATAAAGTAAATAAATCCCTGTGTTGCTGAGATAGAGTGACTCACCCCAAATCATCCACAGAGCTGCATAGTTGAAGGTGAATGTTAACCCAGGTCTGCTCAGTCTAGATCTCATACTTTAACAGCTGCACCATGCCACCTATCACAGTTTATTTTAGTTTCATAAGGTATTTTGGTGCCAAAGTTCAGTTCTGGAACGTGCTTCTAAGACTGATTTTTACAAAGAAAATTTTATTTTTCTCCCTGTGTCTTGTGCACTGTTGTTTCTTTACTTTATATGTATGATTTTGTACATGCCTCCCTAAAACTATATTTCGCTTCTGAAATTCACTCTGAATCATGAATGGAAATGGGTTGAAAGACTTTTTAAACAATATTTCATTGTAGTTGGTAGGATTTTACACCTTCCAGTGATGAATATCACCAATTTAAACCAATTATGTACAGCCAACTAACTAGTATTTTGTAAACTTCCAGGGAGGTTAGATCATGATGACATGAATTGTCCCAGATAGGGTATTTCAGCAGCAAAAGACAATGAAAATTAACAGAATAATATATTTTGGCTTGTTACTTATGAATATGTGATGGAGAAAATAGATCTATCTTTTGATGTGACTAAGATCAAACCAAGCTCCTCCCTTTGTCTATCCTATGAGATTCACACTGACTCTTCCTGAAATCAGACAATCCCTCCCTACAATTCCATGTGAACCAAAAAATAGAAACCTCGCTGGTTCTGTCGCATTATAGCTCTAGGGCAGCATAATAATTTGTATGATAATGTGAGGAAGTGATGGTGGTGATGGTGGTGGTGGTGGTGGTGGTGGTGGAGGAGGAGGAGGAGGAGGGGGAGGAGGAGGAGGAGGAGGAGGAGGAGGAGGAGGAGGAGGAGAACTGGAGAAAATAATGCCTGTGAATAGCAACAGAAAGATTGTGGTGAAAGAAAATAGAGGTCGTATCAATGGTAATAGGTGCTTTGGGTATAAACCCAAAACAACTGGAATACCACTTGAACACCGTTGACAGATTGACAAATTCACCACCAGTCAATTGCAAAGACCAGTTTTATGTGGAACAGCTTACATTCTACAATAATACCTTTTATATTAGTAAACAATATCTATCTATCCCAGATCCTTGGGAAGAACTCAATAAGAACGCAAACATGCTAATTCCAATCAGATCCTTAGGATTTCCTGCCTTCTATCCCCTAATTTCTATAAAATGTTTTGTTTTTCTATTTTGGGAGGAATCCTCTTCCTTGTAATGTGGGGACCCAGTGATTATTTCAACAACCATGCTTCTTTTTCCTCAGTGTTGTGCTCTGTATGTCACTCTTTTCCACGACAAATATTAGAAAACCTTTCTTGATGACTTTTTTGTAATGATTTTTAAAATAAAACATAACATATAACAGAGGTAATGATAATACTCGTTAAAATCAGTGCATATCAAAAATTGCAACACTAGCTAGCAACCCGACTTTTGTTAAGTTGTGGTTTTCAGTGAGATTAAAAATTTTCCACTCTTCTCCTGTGTGAAGACAACAATATTATATCGAAAATAAGAGGACCTTTCTCTGTATAATTGCTAGGCAAAAGAACAGTACATATTTGAATGGATAACGTGAACATTAAAAGAGATAAATTTAACAGAAGGACACAATCAGATGCTTTCACATTAAAGTGTGTTATCATAGAATTATATGACCTTTTGTTGTTGATACTGCAATACTATTCAAATAATAACACCACTGCCTTCTAACGTTAATTTTATTAGATTCACAAAGAATTCTTTATTGAATCTCCACATTTTGTTTAGATCTCATCCAAGCAGTGCCACTGTTGAAGCTTAATAGCTGTGCTGTTTGAATATTTGTTGTTGTTGTTTGAAGAAGGACCATCATAATTCAGACTCTTTGAATTTAAGTGATAAAAATGCATTTATTTATTATTTGCTGCTTATCTCTAGCTTTTTCATTAGTAGAGTTTCAGAAATATTTAATTCAATTTAATATAGACCTTGGAGCTGCATGCAGTTTCCTTTCCCCCATGTTTACATAAGAGATAAGCAGGCTGCACAGTAAATATTGAGGATCAGCAATGCCACTTATTTCCACTTCATGTCATTTTTATGTATATTCATTCATTCATTTTGACTAATGTCTACCTTAACCTAGAAAAGTAAAAGAAACTTGTCTTATATATATAGTTATATATTTCATTTTTTTCCTCACAAACATATGCATTTTCATTTTTTCTCACAAACCCTGATTTTAAAAATATATTCTCTCTTGAAATATATATATTAAAAACATTATTTGAACTGTCCATTGTTGAGCTGTGAATATCTGGGGAATGCAAAAAGTTGACAAAAAAGTAAAGATCTATATTAATTCCTGGAATACCATGTCAGGTTAATTCATATAATAATTATGAAAGCAATTCCTACATGGTTGGGAATACAAGTATGTATTTTCTATGTTAGACCCAGATATCCCATCTTCTGTACATTGGTTTCTTTTATGGGGATACATTCCTTTTCAACCTAAAGAATTTAACATTTATACTGATGAATATATTGATTTTGTCCTGAGCAGTGAACCATTGGAAATTTGATACATAAAAATACAGGTAGTTCTCAATTCACAACTGTTCTTTTAGTGACCATTTGAAATTAGGATGGCATTGAACAAAGGAAGTTATGATCCGTCCTTGAAGTTTTGGTCATTGCAGTGCCCTCCATGATTACATGATCAAAATTCAGGTTTTTGGAATTGGCCCTCCACATGCCCAATTCTCTCCTTCCCTTAATCCAGCCACCCACCTGACTCACCAGCATGCACAAAGCTGATCTGGAGGCCTTGGCCAGCTCTCTTCCTACTTTGCCATTCCTACTTCAGCCAGCCCCATCACAACTGGAAGGACCAGTTTCTCTTCCCATCACTCCTTGGCTCCACTTACCTTTCCCTTTTTGTGCAGCTCTGACAGATGCACAGGTAGATGCAAGGTGGAGCCAGACAGCTGCTGAACACAATGTTTCTGAAGGGTTTAGAATAGCCGGAGAAAGCCATTCTTGCCTTCAGAAGCATCAAGTTTGCTAGCTTTCTAGCCAGAAAGAGGCTATTCTACCCTTTAGAATAATTATTTGGAGAGAGCCAACCTTTCCTGCCTTCCTACCCTTCATAAACATCGTGCTTGTTAGCTTTCTTGCCAGAAAACTACTGAATTCAATATTTCTGAAGTGTAGAAAACTTGGCACAAAGAGGCCAGGTAAACTCTAGTAATGGCTGGAGGAGAGAAGCTCAGATCCTGAAGATCTAAGCTTCTTTTCTCTGGCTGAGCATAGCAATTCCTTTCCACACAGGGAGGGGAGGTGTCTGCTCTCCTTTGGCAAGAAGCACTCCATCTGATTAATCACCTGCTTGATCACTTAATGACCACAACTAGGAGAGCTGGGATTAACAGCCGCACCAATTCATGACCAAAATTCCAGATCCACTTGCAGTTGTAAGTTGAGGATTGTCTGTATTGATTTTAGAACTATAAAATAAAGAAGACTCAGGAATGTACATGTTTGTGTAAATCAGTCTTGTTCAAAAATTGAAATATAATTTTTACCTGTTATAAAACAACAAAATGGAGGAGAGTATATTTGGGACTTGTATTATCATCATCATCATCATCATCATGATCATCATGAAAAAAGGTGCAAGGTATTTTTTTATGGAAAAATTCTTTGCCCTAACTTTAATAACTAGAAAAAATATAATGCATGCAGATATTTATTCATGAAGAAAACTGCTTGAAAATACATAATAATCATAATGCAGCATTATTTTTTGCCAAATTTGTATCCAGCAAGAGTTGTACCTACTTTGAGAATTTGGTAACAATTAAGTTGAGAAATAAGGTTCATTTATGAACTTCTGCAGTGGTGGTATTCTACTGGTTTGACCCCGTTCTGACCTTTATTCCCTGCTTTTGAAGCCCAGCTGCTTTGAACGGCACAGCAGATTGTTGCGTGTCAGCTGCTGAAGTGACAGGGAGAGTGCAGGATTGCAGGAAGTGAGTCAGAAAGCCTCTATGCCTGTGCAAAGTGCACATTTGGTGCATGTGTGCACAAAAAGTGTGTGTGCACACGCAAAGTGCTCCCACCAAGCCACGCCCACCACACCAGTGGTAAACTAGTTTGGAACACACCACTGAACTACTGATATATTTGTCAGAGAAAAAAGAAAGGTAAATATCAAGAAATGCAATCTGTTCAAACTGATCATGGCTT
This sequence comes from Laticauda colubrina, assembly GCA_015471245.1. Lineage (NCBI taxonomy): Eukaryota > Metazoa > Chordata > Lepidosauria > Squamata > Elapidae > Laticauda > Laticauda colubrina. Next base: position 90,332,624 of record BLBF01000003.1, on the reverse strand, counting down.
CATTTTTTCAGAACGGATTCATCCAAAGTCACATTTTCCTCCCATGGAGTATTTCTAGCTTTGAAACTTTGATACACATCACTGCAATATAACTAAGGTTCAGAATAAAATCAAAATGCAGACACAAGCAATCAGAAATATCCTTTCCTCCCTGAACAAAAGGCAGAGGTTGTTTGAGTTAAATCTTAAGGCCCTGTCCCACTGCACTAACGGATGCAAAGAGGATGTAAAATGTTAAAAAAAGCTTGCCATCCATTGGAAAACGTTATGCATCCGTTGTGTACTCATTGCATACGTGTTTCATACACTTTATCCATTGAGTATCCGTCCACTGCGATTTCATTCGCGTAAGAAGTTTTGAGCTGCACAAAACTTTGTGAACGGATGAACTTTCCGCTGTGTACGATGTAAATCCATGACATCTGAGCAACAAGCGTTCTATGTCCGTTTATCATCTATTAAACGTCCGCTGTATCCTCTCTGCATCCCCTGGGTATCCTCGCAACTCACATCCGCTGCAGCTGAAAACGGAAAGAGGGAGGAAACAAAAGGTACACGGAATGTCTACACAGCGTTAGTAGCACGGAAATAGAAAGGATGTGCAGTGAACTGTTTGCATCCGATATACATCCGCTAGGCTTCCTATGAACACCCGTTTAACATCCCCGCTACATACTACCCATGTCCGTTCTTTTCCATTCCTTTCCATTCTGTTTATGCAAATTTTTGCCACTTTTTGGAGTGGATGACAACGGATGGAGCCACCCCCGAAATTTTGCTCATCCGCTGTGTCCTTTATGCATACGTTTTGCGTCCGTCCGCCAGGGGGACAGGGCCTTTAATAGAAAATTTCCTTTATGGAGCTCTCTGTTGAGAAGATGAATAGTATGTGAATTGAAAAGTTCCAAGCCAAGTACATTTGGCTTAGATGGAAATTAGCTGAGAAGTAGAGTGCAAAGAAAAGTGAAATAACTTTCTCTCTCCCCCCCATCTCCATGACCACTGCTGTTTCATAGTTTTAGCAGAAGAGGAGTTCTTTCGAGATCTTCTGTCTTTCCTTCCTTATGCAACATTATCAGATAATTGAGATTTGAGAGATGGTGGTCACCCACTATTGGGAAAACTTTACTACCATTAACTTTAGTAAACCTCATGTGGGAGAAGGAGTGACAGACCATTGGGGAGGAGTAAAAAGAGAAATCAACCTAGAGTCTCTACATAACCACAAATGGAGTTCAACCTCCCCATGAATTCTGTTGACCCTTATCTAATGCCAAGATTGTGCTAACTATTAGTTGAGTAGACTCTTGTGCATAGATGTGATTAGTAATAAAAGTTCAATTGGAACTTCATATGTGGTCCTGACCTTTTGCACCTGACACCTCCTCCCTTTCATCTACTCCTCCCTCCTAGAACATGCTTAATACATACTATTTGTCTTCTAATACTTGAGCAAAGAAAACTAAATAGTAGCACTTTCACTGTTTATATATGACAGGAAATGGCAATAACTTCACCTTAATCAATGAGAATTTCAACCAGAATTGTCAAGATTATCTTATAATAGCTCATGGTGATAAACATAGTTCCAATCACTTTTGGAGTTGGTTCCTCAGTTTGGCCCATCTTGAGGGGCTGAGATCATGAAGAGTCACTTTGTGGTAAGATGGACATCAAACAAATTTAATAAATAAACAAATGTCTGGTTACATTTCCACTTCCCTATACTCCATTATTTAGGACTGAGACTGTGAGTTTCTTCATAAAGATTTTTTTTTTCCAGGCTTAAGGCATACATGTTGTAACCCTGAAATTTCTCCTAGCTCATTTTTTGTGATTCTCCTCAGTTATTGAGAAAATATGTGACAATAACAATGTATTGCTCTTTGATCTGAAGAAATGTATGATAGTGGGTAGGTTTGAATTATAGAAAGTTTTGTGCAATTATGGGGGTAAAAATTGGTAGTTGAATGCCATGGAAGTGCTATATTATCTATTATTTTATATTTTAAATTTTTACAGCCACCCACTTGTACAAAATTCTGATCAGCCAGCAAAAAATAACAGTTAGGAATAGCAATAGCATTTAGACAGCTTCACAGAGCTTTAAAGCCTTCTCTAAATGGTTTACAGAGTCAACATCTTGCCCCCAATAATCTGGGCCCTCATTTTACCAACCTCAGAAGGATGGAACGCTGAATCAACCTTGAGCCAGTGAGAATCAAACTGCTGAACTGCTGGGAGCTGGCAGTCAGCAGAATTAGCCTGCAATACTGCATTCTTACCACTGTGCCACCATGGCTCAGTTAAAGAACATGTCAGTGGTTATATCTGGGTGAGAGGTTGAAATGGGGAACCAAGCCAATGGATAACATTCAGCCTCACTTGTGGGGATATCCAGGACTCAAACTCAGTTCCCATTGAAGGACCCACATTTTCAGGATTTTCTTGAAGGCAGGATGTGTGGATCACCAGCACCGCAACAATGATGGGACTGTGTAGATTTCCAGGTGCAGCAACAACAATGGAACTAACGCATGTGAGAGCGAATGGAATGATTCAAGAACTGAATAAGAAGTACATCTATTCCACATTTAGCAACCATTTCCAATACAGTGGGAAAAAACAACAACAAAAAGTTCATTTTCCAACCAATGCATGCATTTATGAACAAATTTTGTGCATCTGACAACTGCAGGACAGGGTGAGAATAACATTGGTGTTGTTGCAAAAAAAGAATTTTAATTGACTGAGATAGTACAACATTAACCTTATAAGCCATATAATATACATATATAAAATAATATATAATATAGACACTTATAAATACAGACCCAACCACATATCTGGAAAAATTAACCAAGAAGAAAATAATAACCAGCCACATAAGCAAAGAAATCCAACAGACGATCATCCCAAGAGAAAAATCTTCCAGATGCCCCAAACTATACGGCCTCCCAAAAATACACAAAGAAGGCATACCTCTCAGACCCATCGTCAGCTCCAAAGGAGCACCACTACAAATCCTAACTAAACACTTAGCAAAACAACTTCAGCTCCATGCTGAAACCGCAGCTTCATATGTACAAAACTCATACCACTCCTTAGAAATCAAAGATCTACATGTGGAACAAGAAGATCTGCTTGTACGTTTTGACGTGGTTTCACTATCCACTCAAGTCCCGATAAAAGAAACTCTTGAAATCATCAAAAATAAATACCAACCAGCTAAAGACCTCATGGAACTAACAGAACATTGCTTAACCAACACATATTTCATATACAAAGGACAAAGATACAAGAAAATTGAAGGAGCCCCTATGGGATCACCACTGTCACCCGTCATTGCAAACCTGTTCATGGAAGACTTCGAGTCCAGAGCCTTGGCTAATGCCACTCACAAACCCAAACTGTGACTAAGATACATCGATGACACATTAGTGATTTGGCCCTGTTAAGCCTGGGTTCCCCAACCAGGGTTAGGTAGACAAGCTAAACAGAATGTGCAGCGTTAGTCAGATAGGCACACAGATAAATGAGTGAGCTAAGCTTGTATGTTTATTAACATACAGTA
>BLBF01000003.1:90274653-90327596 GCA_015471245.1 Laticauda colubrina | reverse complement strand
TTGTAGTGCTCTGAATTCATCTTTTTGCAAATTATTTCTTGGTAGTTCAGTCTTTATATGTGTCTCGTCTGCCAGGCGTTTGGTTCTGGTAATTAGTGTTTTGGCCACGGAATTTATCTGTGCTGGGTGGTGGTGGGATTGGGCGTTGAGGTAGCGGTTGGTGTATGTTTTCTTCTGGTATACGGTGTGTCCCAGTATGCCATCTGTTCTTTTGTAGATTAGTACATCTAGGAATGGTAGTTGTTTGTTTATTTCCATTTCCATGGTGAACTTGATTTTGGGGTGTGTGCTGTTTAGGTGTGTTAGAAAATTGTTTAGATTTTCTTTTCCATAGGTCCAAATCACAAATGTGTCATCGATTTATCTTAGGCATAGTTTGGGTTTGTGGGTGGCATTAGCCAGGGCTCTGGATTCGAATTCTTCCATGAACATGTTTGCAATGACGGGTGACAGTGGTGATCCCATAGGGGCTCCTTCAATTTGCTTGTATCTTTGTCCTTTTTATATGAAATATGTGTTGGTTAGGCAGTGTTCTGTTAGTCCTATGAGGTGTTTAGCTGGTTGGTATTTATTTTTGATGATTTCAAGAGTTTCTTTTATCGGGACTTGAGTGAATAGTGAAACCACGTCTCAGTAGTTTTGTAATGGTGCTCCTTTGGAGCTGACTATGGGTCTGAGAGGATGGCCTTGTTGCTAGAATCATTGCTGGTTGCTAAACAAGCAATGGGTGTAAGAAAAGAATGAGTGATGGAAGCTTACTGAGATGATTTGGTGGTGCATCAAAAACAATATATGAAGGCGGTATGGAAGTATCATGAGAAAGGAGGACACCAAGAGAATTATAATTGAACTAAAGCTGATGAGACTTTTAAAAGTAGAGAAATAAGAGGTACTGTATGAAATGCAATACATAAACAGGTTTATAGACATGGTGGAAATATCAGTTTGCAGTGATGGAAAGACATTGAGAAGCATAGTAAATGGTATTTAGTTAAACTCGTTTTAGCGATGCTTATTATTTCTTTTTTTGTAACTCATGATTCTCATTTATTTTTATGTATTTATGTTTCCAGTTTATTATTTTTGCTGTTCTTATGCCCTCTACATAACATTGTTTATTCTGAAAGGGAACAATGTGGGCTTGTATGTGGATGCTGACAATTAACAGTACAGCGCAATCAGAAAGTATCCCCTCACTTTTGTCAATTTTGTTTTGACCATAGGTCAACTCCAATCAAGACATAGAAATTTGTCAACAATCAAGAGAAGAGGGAGGCACCAGAGCTAAATTTCAAGTGATTTTGCTCAATACTTATGCAAAAATGATATTTCAGTTTTTTTCTTTTTAATAAATTTACAGACATTTCTAAATTCTATTTCCTGTTTTGACATTATGGTGTAGTAAGTGTAGATCAGTAAGAAAAAATGAATTTCAACAACTGAGTGTTCCAGAATAACAAAATTGACAAAAATGCAGCTGCAGCATAACAAAATTGACAAAAGTGAGGGTCATCTGAATAGTTTTTGAATGCAGTGTGAATGACTATTATGCATAATTTATCTTTCACTCACCTTACAAACCTAAAGTAAAATTTCATACCGGGGGGAAATATAAGCTGTCCAGAGTTACCATGTGATAAGATGGGTGTCCAATAAATTTAATGAAAGAAAGAGAAAGAAAGAAAGAAAATAAGAGAGAGAGAAATAATTTCTCAGTGGTGCTCATTCATTCTCAGTCAATTCACATGTAAAAATAAAATCATAGTAAATTTGAAAATCAGCAACATTACTATAAACTATTTTCAGATGACCACGTATATATAATATTTAATCACCCAAGGATCACTGATATTTCCACAACCCCCAAAAAGATTTCTGGCATTGCTTAACTTTTGTGTTTGCTGAGGTAATGCTTAGCCTCATAGAACATCTTACATCTGACCTGCATATCTGTTTTCTCAATGTTGCAAAACATAAGTATGTAATTAGAGGGAACAATATCAAATCTGAAGTACAAAAAGATCAGATCATCCCATTTTAATTTACATAGAAGTATATTTTTAAGGCACTTGAAGAATTAATTTAGCAGGTGTTCATGAGTTGTAATCCTTCTACAGCTTTCACAATCACAATGTCTTTTTTGCACAATCTTAACAAATTGTGGTAGTCCAGTATTTCTGCCACTGATGGCTTTGCAATAAATAACATGAAAAATGAAAATATAATCTGAAATCCAAAACAGAGAAGAAGAAAGTGATGATTTATAGCATCTTTTCTGCTGCCATTTCCTATCTCCAGAGCAAGTGTTGATTAAGAATTATCAGGAGACTAATCTTACTACTATCTAATATTTCTCTTCTAGTTTAAACTTTATTTGCAAATGAAGAACTAATGCTGCATGTAGGAAGGATTTTCTCTGAGGCTCCAGTCCTTTATGGAAATTATGTTATATCACAGATTATCTAAAAGTGGTCAAACAACAAACCACCTTATAGAAATCATTAAAAGTTTACATGCGATCTATATATTATAGAAACTTTAAAATGTATGTATAAACAAAAAATAATTTCCTCACTATGGCTTTTAGAAATCACAATGAAATTCAATTAACAGTTAACATTGTGCTTAGAGTTTCCTGAACAGCAAATAGTATGATTTTGCTTCTTTAATTTCCATAAGATTCAGCTATTCTGCTTCATAACAAAAAAAGATGTGACCTTTTATACTTGTCTTTATTTAAAGCAAGTGATGAATATTGTTTTACTCAAGGAGGAACATCCAAATATTCTGATAGATTGAAAAAGAAAGTGAAAAATAAGGTAATGATTAGTTTTTCTTCCCATTAGTTTTTAAAAGACATGGCTTTCCGAGATCCCCAAAGATATTTTAATAATCATTCATATATCATAAATGTTTACTTGAGATGACTAGTGGCTGGCACGCAAAATAGATACTATTACATAATAGTTTATAAATACCAGGTCGTAAAAGTCATACATGAAACTTGCAAAATCAGAAGTCTAACTAAAGAGCAGACAAGTTAGTGTGCTTCAAATATTTTAAATAATAATTCTTATGGATTGTTGCCATTTTGCTGGCTCAGCTTGGAAGTGATCACACCCAGTATACCTGGAAGGCATTAATTTGTGTATTCCACTTCAGGGCTGGCTTTAGGCTAAGGTTCTGCCTTAGGGCGCCAAAGCTGAAGGTGTAACAATGCTGCCATCCTTCCAAATCCTTCTAAAAATGCAACCTTCACGTTAGCAAGAACTGGTACCACATATTCTTCAGTATGCAATGTTCCTTGCCTAGAAGTTAGAATGTTAAATAGTAAGGAATTTGTTCCAGGTAAAGTGCAGGTGCAAGTTTTACCTTGGAATTTATCAAATAAATTGAAATACAAATCTGTATTTAGTGCTGTATCGAAGTACATATCTCTATTTATAAGTGCTGATTTTAGCTTATTAATTTTATTAAAAGTGAACAATTGGTGAGGAATGGCTGCTTTAACATCATGTCATTAAGACAGTGATAACAGTCCATCTATTGTTATGCTTGCATGGTTCCTGTTTTGTAGATAATTAGACTTACATATTACCTAATCAATGTATAGGTGCAACCTATGAGAGCATTCAACTAATTACTCTGAATAATAACTGCAGAAAATGTTGCTTTTATAAGGATACTTTTGAACAGATTACCAGCAGTCACATGTTGCTTCATTCTTTTGTTCACATAGTGGGGATGCCAAAGTCTTTTAGAAGGTAAACTGAATCTGTTTGCTAAATGGGTACATCAATGCTAATCAATTCATTTTATTCTGACAACTTGCAGCTTTTTCTGAATATGGCTTAGAATTCACCCAAAAGTCCTATCTAGAAGGCTAGAGTAATTCTACTCTTTAAAGCATTTTTAAATATTTAGATTATTAGAAGCAGAAGCAAACAGCTGTTTTGGGATTTCTTATGCTAATGTCAGCTAATGCACACATGCAGATTCTCTGACTTTAATATTTGTTGCATTTGCATTATGATTTCAAGTCACCATCACTGGCTAATACAAGAAGAGACATAATGTATTGCAGCACAACCTTGACAGAGTAATGAGAGAGGTTGATTTAGAACCAGGGATCAGGAAGAAACAAGTTCCTGGACATAGGAAAATGATTCTCTGCACAACTTTATCTTTGCAAATGAAAAGAGAGTCTTTTGTGCAATCCCAGGTATGTTGCACTGAGCCAGAAATAGATTGGCTCAGCTGCCAAACACAGATGGCAGTGTGAGATCATACATGGGCTATGTGGCATGCACCCCTTGTGTAGAAGTGCCATTAGTCTTGGAAGTGCAAATAATACCAGTTTGTTGATGATGCAGACCTAGTGAAATTTTACAATTAAAGAGGGTTGAATCATTTCAGACTGTCTCCATTGCTATGAAAGAAAGGACCATTGTAGTGTTCAACTAGGGCTTGGTTGTCACAAATAGATTCTCTTCTCTTCCTGAATTCCTGGTTGTAAATTATAGCTGGTGACTTCGTAGAACAAGATATGTTCTTTCTCTGATAGCTAATGCTGATCCTTGACTTCCCAAGAGAGTGAGAAGGGATTTTCCTGTGGATTACTGGGAATTGATAAATTTCTTCTGGCTATTCCAGAAAAATCTCCATTCATGTTTCAGCCTTGCATGGAAAGTTTGTGTGTTGAAGGAAGAGGGATAATGTTCTTCTTTGATCCAACATCATCTCCCACTGCCTAGACCAATTTTTCTCAAATTTGGCAATTTTAAGATATGTAGACTTCAACTCCCAGAATTCCCCAGTCAGCTATGAATTCTGGGAGTTAAAGTCTACACATCTTAAAATTGCCAAGATTGAGAAACTCTGGCCTAAATATTGTATTGTGATGGAATTGGAATTAACCATTTATCAAGAGATCATTTTGTCTGAATGTAATATGCAGGTTTAGGAATATGTGAGAATTGTTCTATCTTTCCCCAATTTAAGTATGTGACTGTTGGTCAAACTTGACTTCCACTCCTTTAGGCTTGAAAACTAAATTGATTTCTTTCTTTAGCACAAGCAATAGGACTGTCCCTTGAATAGCTCAGTCCAATTTTGCTCAGACCACAGAGGTGTTATAGTTTGTTGCTTCCAATTCTAACACATATGGCTGTAAAATCCCATTCAGCTTTTGTTGAGAGAAAAAGCAGAGGAAGTATCAGTGTGATTGTGCTGTTTCATCTTAGCAATCGTGTTTCCACTTTTGTATGCCCTGTGGGCTCATCGAGTGTTTGTGTAGGCACAAAGACAAGTGCAGGTGGGCACCAACTCAGACAATACATGCTGGAAGGAGGCAAAGATTTTCCATTAGGGAACATGTCACTTTCCACCAAACACCAGCGATTTGATGAAAACTGTTCTCTGAAGAGAAATCCTTTTCAAGCAGGTTTGAGGCCTGGCCACCTGGCATGAATACAGAAGACTGCTTGGGAAATCAAGAGGCCTGCTGGAATCAGAAAAGGGAATTATAGCAAATAGATTGAAAAAAATATTGAATGAATATATACCTAAAGATCAAAATGGATTTCTTCCTAACAGACAAATTAGGAACAATTTAAGAATAGTATTAAATGTTTTGGAATACTACGAAGCCCATCCAGAAAAACAAATAGCCCTTGTATTCTTAGATGCACAGAAGGCCTTTGACAATCTAAATAGGCAATTCCTAATTCAACAAATTTATAATATGAATTTAGGCACTACATTTGAAAACATTGTGAATACAATTTATGATTCACAAAAGGCGAATATTATACGCACTCAATAAAAATAGAGAAAGGAGTCAGCCAGGGATGTCCATTATTCCCCCTGCTCTTCATATTATCTTTGGAAACATTATAAGCTTACATGAATTAGACAGAACCCAGGAATAAAAGGACTAAAAATTAAAAAAGAAGAATATAAACTCCAGTCATTTGCGGATGATATGGTATTTTTCATAGAGGAACCAACTGAAACAGGTCAAGAATTACTGAAAGAGTTAGATCAATTTGAAGAAGCTGCAGGACTTAAAATTAATAGGGGAAAAATGAAATTAATAATTAAAAATTTAACAGAAAAACAAAAACTAAAATTGGAAAGGATAATGGGATTACAAATAGTAAAAAAAGATAAAAACTTAGGAATTTGGTTGATGGCTCAATGCAAAACTCTAATGGAAAATAATTATAATAAATTATTACAGCAAGTCAAAAAAGATTTAGAGATATGGGTTAAATTGCAAATCTCCTTATTAGTGAGGAGATATTTATGCCACTATAAAAATGAATATTCTATCCAAATTTATTTACTTATTCCAAACAGTAACAATAAAAATACATAAAACTTACTTCATGGAACTTAACAAGATAATTACCAAATTTATCTGGCAAGGAAAATAATTGAGGATAAACCTAAAGGCAATGCAAGGTATGAAGAGCAGGGGAGGTATGGCACTCCCAAATTGGAAATTATACTATAGTGCAGCCTCCTTACTTTGGTTGAAAGAGTGGGTAAATCTTTTGAATAAAAGGATCTTATTTTTAGAAGGCCACGATTTACAGAGGGGATGGCACGCATTTTTATGGGACACTGGAAAAATTAAGCAGAAGTATTTCCACAGACATATAATTAGAGATTCCTTATTGGCTAATCGGAACAAAATTAAAAAAAAAACATTGTTCAAAAATCCCAATCTGGATCTCAACGATGGAGGAGATGATACATCGAAATAATCTAAATCTTAATAAAATGATAAAATACAAAGACCTTCTTAATGCGCAAGGAACTTTAAAATCATGGCAAGATCTCCAAGAACAAGGGCTACAAGTAGACCAGTAGGCTTATTTGCAAATTCAAAATAGATATAGCCAGGACAAGAAAAAAAATGGAATTTATACTAAGACACAACAATTAGATAAAATTCTATTAGGTCCAGATTAAAAAAAAAATACATATAGCTAAATTTTAAAATATATATTTAAAAATATAGCTAAATTTTATAATTATTTATTAGTTATGGAATTAGAAGAGGAAGTAGTCAAAGGCAACATGACAGCTTGGAGCAGAAACATAGGACGTAGCATTACATTATTAGAATGGGAAAAGGTTTGGACAAGGAATAATAAAATTACAAAATCAGCAGCATATAAAGAAAATGCCTATAAAATGTTTTATAGCTGGCATCTTTCACCCTCGAGAATAGTGAAAATGTCTCCTAATACGAATCCGAATTGCTGGAAATGTAAAAAGAAACAGGGAACATTCTTTCACATGTGGTGGTCCTGCACTGAAGCCCAAAGATACTGGCATAGAATAAAAAAATGGTTAGAAGAAATAACAGCAGAGCAAATTGAATTAAAACCAGAATTGTTCCTATTGGGGATATTTAAGAGACAAATTTCTAAAAATGTCAAATATATAATACTGCATATTCTCACTTCAGCCAGAATAGCTTTTGCACAGTGTTGGAGACAAGCAGATATTCGAACAGAGGAAATGGTTATTCAGAAGATAACAGCCTGTGCAGAGATGGACAAGTTAAACTTAAGCCCCTGTCACACTGCACCAACGGATGCAAAGAGGATATAAAACGGACAAAAAAGCTTGCTATCCGTTGGAAAACGCGATGTACTCACTGCCTCTGTTTGGCTTGCTCTCTATCCGTCCAGCATCCGTTTATTGACGTTTCATCTGCTCAGAAAGTTTTGAGCTGCTCAAAACTTTTGCGCAGAAAATGTATCCAATTCGTTCATTCTGCATCCGCTTGGCATCCGCTACGCATCCGTTCTGCATCCATTACGCATCCGCTATATCTGCTAGGCATCCATTCCGCATCCGCGCAAGTCGCATCCGCTTGGACGCAGGGAGGAAGCGGAACGGATGCAGAACGGACACAGAACGGATGCAGAACGGATGCAGCATGGAAACAAAGCATTTAAAATGGAAAAAACGTTCGCAGAGGGGACCTATCTCGGATATTAAGGATGCCTAGAGGATGCCTAGAGGATGCCTAGAGGATGCCTAGAGGGTGCCTAGAGGATGCAAAGGGACACCTATACTGCCAATAAAAAGGGGGAGCAACTCGTCTGCATCTCACTTTCAGACCAGCAGCCCAGCTGTGCAGACCTCTGCAGCCTTCATCTGACTCTTGCTCTTCCACAGCATCCAGTCATGTCAACTGTGGATCGTAACACAGTCCTTTTGGCAGCCACCATTCTTCCGCAACAGTGCGAAGCCATCTACAGGCTCTGTGAACTCTACTATGGGAAGAAAAGGAGGCGGCCAAGAAGCGTCTGGGTCCGAAAATGGATCGGGAGCAGAGCAGAGTATGGACTGTACAACAAGCTGATGGTGCAGGAACGAAGACACTCTGGCATTCCAGAACTTCATGAGGATGCCTCCAGCCATGTTTGACGAAGTTGTGCAGCGGCTGACACCCACGTTGACCAAGGCAAACACCAACTTCCGGCCCAGCCTGATCCCTGGGCTCAAGGTGGCACTCACTCTGTGACATCTGGCCTCAGGGACCACCTACAGGAGCATGCAGTACAGCTGGAGGGTGCCACACAACACCATCAGCATTGTGGTCAGAGAAGTGGTGCAGGCCATCATCGAAGAATACCTGCAGGAGCTCCTCCAGTGGCCCTCCACTGATGAAGGATGGAAGAAAGTTACAGAGCAGTGGTATCAGAGGTGGAACTTCCAACACATAGTTGGAGCCATAGATGGCAAGCACGTGGCCTGCAAAGCACCACCCAAGTCGGGCTCCACTTATTTCAACAACAAGGGCTTCTTCAGCATCGTCCTCTTTGCCATGGTCGATGCTGACTACAAGTTCATGTATATCGATGCTTCAGGCAGCGGCTCATGTTCAGATGCCCAGGTATACAATGCCAGTGACCTCAAGGAGGGGCTGGAAGGCAACCTCATCATGGACTTTCCAGATCCAGACGGCCAGCATCGCCCAGAGACCGTGAGGAGGATTGTGGAAGCTTGCTGCATCCTGCACAATCTCATGCGCATCCGCTACCCAGTCATGCAGAACAAGCTCGTGGACCTCCAGCAAGGCAATGGGGACATGGAGCCTGGGGAATGGAGGCAAGGGCGAAACCTGATAGACACTCAGGATGTGCAAGGCCCCAACAGAGCTTCACATGAAGGGAAGAAGCAGCGCAACCTCCTGAGAAACTGGTGCAACTCCCCAGCTGGAGCAGTGGAGTGGCAAGACAGGATGATAGATGATTAATGGGTGCTTCCTTCAGCCTGTCTCATCACACTGATGAGATTGGGCCATGTATGTTTGGTTGGCCTACAATGAACAGGGCGTTTAATAAAGAGTTGTGTTTATGTTGAAATGTGTTGATGAATGCTTACATTGTTATTGATAAAAAAGGGCCATAGGTGTGGGATCTGGGAGGGTAGACCATACAGTCCCACTATGCTTGCACTGGATGTTTATCTATCCCACAGCTATTACCCATCTCAAAGGTATACCTGCTCATTCCACAGGTATCCCTGCCCACCCCACTGCTATCTTAACCCATCCCACAAGCATGCAAAGGCTTAAACCAATTCTAAAAGTTTCCACCAAGACTTTATTTAAAAAAAGAAATGAAGCAAGTGTGTGAATCAAAGATAAACTTTATTGAACAATAAGCTGTAAAAGAAAAATGACCCAAGTCAAGTGTCCAAATAAAGTCCACAGGTAGCCAGCTACCCAGTCTCTGGCACTCTTATTGGTCACTCGGATGTGTGCCCAGTCTCAAAGGTGAAGGTTCCAGGTGCTGTGGAGGTGGGTGGTGCTGGAGTGCTGGTCTGTATCATCATTGAGGTGCCTGGCCCCGAGAGGACAACAGGGGACGGTGTGTTGAGGAAGCTCTCAGACAGCTGGCTCAGACCCGCGATGCTGAGAGGTCCTTCCTCCATGCCATGGGGTGTCAGCCCCAGTACTGATGAGAGATGTACTGAGGCCGGGCTTGGCTGTGGGGTGGAGGAAGGAGTAGTGTAGTGGGGCTGTCTGGTCTGCAGCTGGGTGAGGACTGGCGTGGGTGGCATCGCTGTCGTCGGTGGCATCATTGTCGTGGGTGGCATTGGTGGCATCAGTGGAACCGGTGGCAACGGTGTCGTCCGATGACTCTGTGCCTGGACTGGGAAGGGCTTCTGCCTGTGCTGCTGGACCTCCTGGTAGCCATAGCCCTGGTAGGTGAGGGGCTGTGGGAAGCCTTGGAATGGGAGGGACATCACCTGTGGTGGAGGTGGAGGAGCAGACCTGGACTGGGTGGGAGCAGGTTCCTCTGGATCTGGAGGGTTGTGAAGCAGCTCGGTTATCCGGTCCTTCACCACCTGGTACTGGGGTTCCTCCATGTTCCTGAGGGTCTGGTTGACATAGGTGAGGAAGGGCTTGCGGTTGGAGGATGAGGAGTCGGTTCTGACCAGCTGAGAGAGGAGATCTATACTGGTGCGGATGGTGTCCCTGATCTCCAGCAGGACAGTGTGGCTCTGCCCCTCCTGCTGTCTGGCTCTCTGCCTTTCTGTGGAGGTGGAGCTGGGGTGTGTGGATGCGGCTACGACTGTGGTGGAATCGATGTCTCCTTTCTCCCACCGCACCAGGAAGTCCTCCACGCGCTCCACCATGGTTACAACAGCTGTCCGTGGGTTCTCCGCCATGGGACGCTCCACAGAAACCTACCTGGAGTCAGGGACTGACTCTCGGCCGGAAGAGGACTGGCTCTCAGCAGGCTGCCTGAGAGAGAGGGTCGTGAGAGGGGCTGCTGGTGCTCCTCGGTGGTGGATCTCACCGTCCAGGAAGCTGCACCTGGCCATGATGTAGGTCTCTCTGTCCGTCAGCTTAACCGTGGCCTGGCCAGATTTCTTCAGGTGCAGCTTCCCGTACCAGGTGTGCATGTGCTTCCACCAGCCGAGAAGCACATCCAATGTGTAGCCCAGACTCTCCGCCTTCTCTCTCCAAGCAGCCTGCTTCCTTTTGGTGTCCCTGTACAGCCGGTTTCCCTTCCGCCACAGATAGTCATTCTCTCTCAGCCACTCCAGCACCTCATCCTTGTGCAGGCAGGCATCAAGGCTGGCAGGCAGACTGGCTGGCAGGGAGGCTGGAAGGCAGGCTGGCAGCAAGGCTGACAGGCAGGCAGAGAGCAAGGCTGGCAGGGAGGCTGGCCAGGAGGCTTGGAGGCAGGCTGGCAGGAAGGCTGGCAGCAAGTCTTGCAGGCAGGCATGCAGGCAGGGCAGGCAAGGACTCGATGTATCCTGCAGCAGGTCTTTCCTCCGAATGCTGGCTATGTGCGAGCTGCTTCCCTTTAAATCCACGTGGCTTACGCAATGCATCCCCCCCGCATGCACAATTAACTCCAGGCATCCGTTAGGCTTCCGCTGTGCATCCGCTTCATCCGTTGTGTATCCACTGTGCATCTGCTTCATCAGTTCCGCGTCCACTTTGCTGAGGCCCCCCAGAAGCCTAGCGGATGTGCCATCCGCTCCCATCCGCTTCCATCCGCTGGGCTTCCGTTCCGCATCCGCTTTCCATCCGCTCTGCGTCCTCCCCGCATCCGTGTTATCCGCTCCGGTTATGCAAATTTTTGCCCCTTTTGAGAGCGGATAACAACGGATGGAACATTTTGTTCGTCCGTTGTGTCCGTTTTGCATCCGTTGGGCAGTGTGACAGGGCCTTTAGCACTTAAGGAAAAAGAAACATCAGAATGTTATAGAAGCTAAGAATGCTGGTATGACTGGATAGAACAAAAATAGAAAATATGTTAGTAAAGAACATAAAATGTAAAAGAGATAGTAATTATATATTCACAATAAGTTGTTTTAGTAAATATATCACCAATATTGAAAACAAACAAGGAACCATAGACTGTCAATAGTAGAATTGTTCATTTTCAATAATTTTCTTTTTCCTATTTCTTTTTTTTTTTCTTCTGTGTGTTGTGTATGTGTTTGTTTGATATTTTAGTTTTATATTAATAAAGTTTGTTTTTTAAAAAAGAAAAAAGGGAAGGGAGGAAAATGTGTGATTAAGACTGCCTTTGTGCTGGAAATGGCTGGCAGCTGAATGAAACATTCTTCAGCTTGGTTTTCGACACCATCTCTATGAATCTGCATGGAAAACCCTCCTGGAAACCAGTCAATGGTGGGATTCAAAAAATTTTACTACCAGTTCTATGCGGATGGCTTGGTAGGCATGGCTTAGTGGGTGTGGCAGGGGAAGGATACTGCAATATCCCCATTCCCTCCCCACCCCACTAACCTGCTTTCCAGCTCCATTCTCCAGTGCAGGGCAACAAAAGACCCAGCTAATCAGCTGGGACTTGGTAGGCAGAGAATAGATGGGGGCAGGGCCAGTCAGAGGTGGTATTTGCTGGTTCTCTGAACTACTCAAAATTTCTGCTACCAGTTCTCCAGAACGGCTCAGAAATTACTGAATACCATCTCTGCCTCTTGTGGACCATCTCTGGGGACATGCATGCTGATCTATCTCTTCAGGATGCTCATCTAGGTATGCATTTTGCTGATGAGCAAAGGGATGTGTGTGAGATTTCTGCACATGGGTATATTTTTTATTGATATCACTTTGGCATCTTGACAAAAGAATCCATTTTGCAAATAAAAGCTTGAAGGCTTGAAGCTAGCCACAAATGAGAAGAATGTTCCAGGATGGGTATAGAAGGATCAGAAATTAATTGGCGATGTTTCTTCTATTGATTAAACCAAAACAGGATTATTCTTACAGATGACAAACCTCATCCAGTCCTGAAGTTTCAGCTTGCTCCTAATAATCCTTCATGTTTTGTTTGTCTCTCTTCAGTGTTTTTCCATAGCATAGCTTCATTATGTTCAAATTAATTAAGTTCAGCACATACAAATACTCCACAGATTTCCATTGTTCATTTATTCTGTCCTGCCTAAGTTCAAGCAAGTTCAAGTTCAAGTTCAAGCCAGTGAGATGGCTGTTCCCACCATTTTTGGCCATGGGTCAAATATAGCAACATAAGAAAGTATCAGAGATGCTGCAACAGAGGTGACCTTGTGTACAAATGTGGGTGAAACCAGTTAAAGAAACATATTCTCCCTGGGCAAAACAGTGAAACTATATATAAGTATCTAGATTAATGGCAGATGTTGGATATGAGCTCCCAAGCACAGAAACAAATACATTAGTCTTTTTTTTAAAACTGAAGATAGGGAGAAACACAAGAAGCTTGAAAAAAGTGAAAAAATGCAACAGAAAAATATATAGATTATGGTATATTATTATAACAATAAACAGTTACAATTCTCTGTATAATTCTTTAACACAAACATTATGCAAATGTGTATGTTTATATACAGTATAAATTCTAATACTTATATAACTATACTACTTTTTAAAACCTATTGTATTTTGTACAAATATAACTTCTGTTTTTCTTTTCTTTTCTTTTTGTTGTTATTTTAAAAGCAATACAAAGTTTATTTTGAAAAGGCCAGCAACACATTCACTATTAAAAATACACTGATTTAAGAGATGTTACTGTTTGTTATATATTGTTATTACTATATTTTTATGCCGTTCTTCACTGAAAGGCTGGGAATTGGGCAATATAGGATTTAATAAATAACAAAGACCTGATAATGTGGATAAAAATGTCAAATCTCGTCTGAATATCTGGCTGATTGTGTGATGAATGTATCAACCCCCAGTGAGGCACTATGTTAACATGATTGTAGGGTTTTGTGTTGTCTAAAAAGATGAGAACATTGACAGCTTTTCATTTCAACTTGTTTGTGGACCTTAGTAAAACACATGGAAAAGTCCCATTGCCAATAAAGAAAACTAGGATTAGGGTTACAGTTAGGGTTAGTCTCCTTGGAATCAAGGTCAAAAATTGATTTCAGGCAGTTGGTGATATTCTGCTGGTTTGCCCAGTTTGGTCAAACTGATAGCTCCAACTATCATCTGTGAGTGAACTGGTTCGCTCCAACAATCAGCTGCTGGGCCATCCCACCTGCCCCAGCTCTACATTGACCTTTATTTCCTACTTTTCAACCTCAGCTGCTTCATGTGGCATAACCGATTGTCGCGCATCAGCTGTTTCACCCACAGGGCTTGCAGCAGAAGATGAGTTGCAAATGTATGGTAGAAAAACTGTTTAAAACCCATCACTGGGATGGATTTTTAGAGGTTATCTAAGAAAAGCCACAATGGTAGCTTTTTCTTCTGACATTTTTTGTTGACAACAGTAAAATACATGGAAAATTCCTTTGCCAATGATATCCAATACAATATGCCCTTCTCCATCCCCCTGGACTATTGAATTTATCCCAATATATTGTATCATCTGCTAATCTTTATGTTTCTTCCTTCCACAGCTACATTCTCTCTGTTCTTCCTTCCCTTCTCTGTTCCCTATGAATTAGCTCCATCTTTCCCCAATTATTCTGCTTCCTTCTCTAATTTTATAAGAAGGCAGCCTTGGTTGATGTATTTTCCTTCCTTCCTTCCTTCCTGGATCTGTGTCTTCAATTCAGTGCAATTGCAATCTGTGTCTTCCATCCAATATTTTCTCATGATATGTGAGCACAAACTCATTCTGCCTACTTCCTCCTGCCAACCATAAATTAGTTGCTTCCTGGCTATTGCACCCCCCTCCCAATCTTGTCCTTAGATGGTGGCATCCTTGGGGGAGCTGGTTTAACAAGAAATACATCACTTCTTCCTCTCGTACAGTGGTCACCAACCAATGGGCCAGGGAACACTGGTGGTATGCGAGAAAATTTTGGTGGTCTGCAGAGAAATGTCACCCTCAAAGCACTCCCCAAAGCAATTAATCTAGGCTGCTTGGGAACACATGGCTTGTGTCGCTTGCATTGTGAACAGCACAAGGTAGTGAGAGGAAGGGGGAAGGGCGGAGGGGGGGAGTGTGCCCCACTCATTTCACACACCTTGCTTGGCCACTGGGCTACTTCTTTCCATTTCTTTCTTCTTCTGCTTTTGGCTGCATGCAAGGAAAGCAGCAAAAGTCTTTCTTTCTCTCTCCCAAACTCTGCCAGAAATGAGTCTTTGGGACCCTGCAAGGCATCCTGCTCCAAGGTGTGACCAGTCTCACAAAGACTCACTTCTGGTGGAGTTTGGGGGAGAGAATGAAAGACTTCTGCTGCTTCTTGTACTTTCCTTGCATGAAGGCAAAAGTCTCTCTCTCTCTCCTCCTGAGAACAGAGCTGGAGATGATATCCTGCAATCTCAAATAAAGAATGATTGACCTGTAGGAAAACAGGGTGGGGAATTTTCCTGCAGACTTTTTTTGGGATTTTCCCAGGGTCTCCACTGCTTTCTGCAGAGACCCTTGGAAAATGTCAGCAAGTCACACCGTCAGTCAAAATTCATATTCGTGTTGTGTGAGATTGAAAATTATGAGTTTGGTCATCCCTGAGGTCCAAAAGGTTGGCGACTCCTAGTACAATGTTTTCCTCAATTATCTTGGATCAGAATCAAAGTGAAGACTGTGCAAATAATACAAAGATGCATTTATTAGAAGCACATGAATCTCCATGGCATTCAGCAATGGTTGGACTAGAAGACTTCTGAGGTCCCTTCCAGCCCTATGACTCCATATTGTATGTTCTAAAAAACATATAAAATATTATGTGGCAATTCCTTTCATCCTATCTATAATCCTTCTGTATTGATTCATAAGAAAATACTATTCAGAAATGATTCCCAGCAATGTTGAAAAAGATTCCCTTCTATAACCAGACTGTTTTATTGCTTCTTGATGAATGGGGATGGAGATAAGTGATTAATAGTCTATCAACTGCCCCATGTCAGTTTTCATTCAGTCTCTGTGTGAAGGGTGAAGCTCTAATTACTAATTTCCTTTCCTGTATTTCTCTTGTCTGTTTCATAGAGTAAGATTGAACTACTTAGATTTTTTTGAAAAAAGGTGGAATTTGAAATAGAAAATTACATTTAGCCAATTAAGGGAAGTTCTTAATAAACGTTAATCCACCCATGCATGTACATAAGGAAGCATCAGACTATTATTTAGTCACTATTTAGAGGTGGGAAATATTGTCTATTCCTAGTTCCAAATGAGGATCACCTTTCCCCAGTTCATGGAGAGATGGAACATAAAATATCATTTCGGTACTCTTTCTCTCTGGCCAAATGACTGTTACTGAACTATTTTGAATTTCAGCTACTATATATGATAATTCTTCCTGAGCTCATGGTTTGCTGTGTTGCTGGCTATTTTTAATTACTGAATGGCCTATATTGCATAAGATTATGAAATTACCAGTGAAGGACTTAAAGGCAGCCTAGAATATAGTGGGGAGCAAATTATTGTGATTCAAATCTATTTTATTCAGACAGTTGATATGATTTGATTTCATGTTCCAAACTGACTTGAGAAACTGAGTTAAGTTGATTCCATTTCAGGAGAAAAGAAGGATATGGGATATGGACATAAGTACATTTGAAACATCAAATTGATGTGGCTGTTTGATTGAACTTTCTTGGTGGACAAATGGATTTGTTTCAGAAGCTCAGGTAAAAGTTTATTACTTTTGAAATTACTTAAAACAAGCTCCATGGGAAAAAAATAGAAAAGCAACTTTATTTTCTTTATATGTGTTTTTTAATATACTGTTACTGATCTCTTCAGTCTTACAGCTCCTTGTCTCTGACAAAGCATATTTCACAGACCAGGATCACTGACAATTACTTTCAACACAAATATTCATTCAGTTTATTAAATAAAATACAAAGATAAAGTCAACATTTTGAACCATCTGAAGAGTTATGAAGGAAGATAATGAATATGATACTGGTCCTCCCCTCTTTAATTGGCTTTGTCTGTTATTTATACCAAAGCTTTGAGCATATCACTGAAAACTACATCCACCATGAAGTGAGAGTCTGGAGATTATGTCCCTTCTAAATAAGATGTAATAGCATCAATGATGTTGAACATTTCTCTATTCACTTACTGTACAATTTTATATATTTGAAGGGCCTTTTTGCAGTTAACTGGCTTGGTTGACAAGAGTTCCGGTTTTCTGAGTGCTGGCTTTATTCCAGTTTTATTTGCTTTCCCTCCCTCTGTGAATGTTTTCTTTTCAAAGTGCCAGTGCCTGCAGGAGTTCAACAGTGGTAGTTCTTTGTCAGTGTATCTTCCTACTTGAAAAGCTCTACAAGAATTTTTAAAATAGGAACTAAACCAGAAGAAAAATTGGCGTATGCACCTGTCTACATTTTTTTCTTCCCTGGGCTATACAGACCTGAATGGTATACTATTTGAATGGGTCTGTGGAAATACAGGTTCAAATCCCCACTTGGCCAAATACATTCAACAGGTGATTGTGGGTTGATACCCCCTCTAAGTGCCACTATCTTATATGGCTAGATTAATGGCAAAACTGATGTTCATCTATTTCCCAACAGCTGCTTTAGCTGCATCAGTCTTGGATGGCTCAATAGGCTGGACAGAGGCTTTGGTTAAAGTTAAAATAATGATCATACAACACCCAAAGGAGAAATCTGCATCCAATCTGCAGGAATAATGACTGCCATATGTTGGTTTTCATTATTTGAAAGGCAGGAGGTAATTTGTTTTGCTTAGGGTTTTTGACAAAGGAGAAGGAAAAATATGGTCAAAATGGGAATAGGGAGATCTTTTTATAACATAATTATCCCTGCCTTTCCCCGGTTTAAAGTAGTAAATAGTTCAAAATGTATAATGCATTATTAATGTTGCTCTATAGAGTTTCTTTAATTCATTTAACAAAATAAAATCAACTTTTAAAAAGGCAGGTGAAAAAGTAAGGTTTTAGATGGCAACATTTTCCTCAAGCATCAACACAGTGCCAGAACTCACCAGGTGTATTTCTATGCAATTCTGAGCTGGAAAGCCAAGTTCCAAGTTTGAATGAGGACTAAGTTATTAATTTCCAGTAGTGCCAAGACTGGATTTTTGGACAATATGAAAGTAGGAGAAAGAAGTGAAAGAAACTATAGCAAAATTAGACCATCTGCAGGGAAAAAAATGATGAAACTTGTTTGAAAAAGTATTAGAAAATAAATTAATTTCATAATAGTATAAATGGAAAGTAAACAAAGAAAGATATGAACACTATTTGTTTGTTTATCAAATTTATATAGCTACCTATCTCTACCAAAGGGGACTCTGAGTGGTGCACAATAAAACAGCCAATATTAAACATTAAACACTAAAAAAAAAACAGTAATGAATATCCTAAAATCAAAAAATATTTGAAACAGTGAGAAAAATTATGTTAAAATACAATAGGAATACAACAGGAACTATAAAAATGATACTTTATGAAATGAAGAAGTGAAAAACAATGTGAAGAAAATTTGCTCATAAGAGATTGCTGCATAATGTGAAGATTAAAAATATTGTGTTTTAGTTAGTTGCAAATAAAACATACCAAGAAGGTGAAGAAATTGTTAGGAAAAAGGCAGCAAAAATGCAGGTGATTTTAATGGAAACAAAAGTTGGCTTGAAAGCAAGTGAAGACCTAAACAAACAAAAAGTATGAAGGTGAAAAGAATAAATGGAATTACTGTAAAGAAAAAAAAATGTGTATGGAAATTTTCTATTAAGATTCTCAGTCATCCAGAACATGGTTGTCCCAAAGGTGCTTTTTTCAAGAGGCAACTGGACTTTCTGTTTATTCTTTGAATACCTTGCCTTCTCATCTAAGAAGCTTCTTTAGCTCTGTGTATGGGAATGATAGTTTAATGTTGAAGAATGGATTTGGAATGAAAGGTATAAATGAGAGAACAGGGGGGAAAAATAAAAAGGAGGACATAGTTTTCAGAATGTTGAAAAATAGTATGGTTGTAGACATTGATGACATAACTGGAAAACTGTTAAAATGTAGATGCATCTCGCTAAGAGTGGCTGTTTGACTGAATGTGTATATAATGACTGTACTTGTGTGAGATGATTGGAAGAATGTTGTTAATGGAATACAATGTTCTCAATGTTTTTCTAGAATGCAAAAACAAGACAGCCACAGTGAATAAAAAAGCTATAAGAAGATTACTTTGATAAAATGTGACTGGATAGTTGTTTGGCAGAATTCTGATTAGAATGGTACATGTGACACCAAATAATCCCAATTGGCTCCAATTAACACTAACTAATGTCCAAGTCCCCAAGTCTGTGTTTAAAATAGGTAGATCAAAATTAATCTAAAATTAATTCAAATCCAAACTAAAGCCATACTTTGCAAAATAATCTTCTGTAAACTTGCATTACATTCAGGTGACAATTATGTAATTAATTATCAGGTGGGTTTAGTCAAAATAGTCTTTCCACCAAGGCTTGATGAAATTAAAAACTTTCTAAAGAACTGGAGGAAGGGAGAGGGCATTCAAAAATTTGGGGGATTTCCATTACAGACAATGAGAATGATTATTGTGTCTATGACCCTTGTAGGTCTCGGAGACATACCTTGAAAGTCTGTCTCACTAGATTTCATTGGCTAGGAAAATGTCACTGGAATAAGAGATTCCCAAAGATACCTAGATCACAAATCTTAATGTTCAGTAAAACATACAGTATAATACATGATGTTGATATAAACTAATTTTAGCAATGTTTTAATGACTTTAATTTGGGGGGGCTTATCATTTTCTTGTATATTCTGCAACCTGTTCCTTGAGGCCCTGTCACACTGCCCAACGGATGCAAAACGTTTGTAAAAAGGACATAGCGGAGGAGAAAAATGTTCCATCCGTTGTTATCCGCTCTCAAAAGGGGCAAAAATTTGCATAAACAGAGTGGATAACACGGAAAGGAATGGACGGGGGAGGACGCAGAGCGGATGGAAGTGGATGGAAGCATATGGGAGTGGATGGCACATCCGCTAGGCTTCCGGGGGGCCTCAGCAAAGTGGACACAGAACGGAAAGACCGGATGCAGAGTGGATGCACAGCAGATGCCGAGCGGATGAAGCGGATGCACAGCGGAAGCCTAGCGGATGCCTAGCGGAAGCCTAGCGGATGCCTAGCATTCACTGCGCATGCGGGGGGGATGTATTACATCAGCCCCGTGGATATAAAGGGAAGCAGCTCCCAAGCAGGTCACCATTCAGAGGAAAGACCTGCATCCAGACACATCGAGTGCCTTGCCAGCCTGCCCTGCCTGCATGCCTGCCTACCAGCCTTGCTGCCAGCCTTGCTGCCAGCCTTGCTGCCTGCCATCCTGCCAGCCTCCCTGCCAGCCTTGCTGTCTGCCAGCCTTGATGCCTGCCTGCCTGCAAGCCTTGGTGCCTGCCTGCCTGCAAGCCTTCCTGCCAGCCTTCCTGCCAGCCTTCCTGCCAGCCTTGGTGCCTGCCTGCCAGCCTGCCTGCCAGCCTCTCTGCCAGCCAGCAACCCCACAACCATGGGGAAGAAAAGAAAGCCTCAGCCATCTGCTGCCAGCCCTGGCAAGAGGGACAGGGCCACCCTCCCGCCTCCTGGCCCTCACTCTGCTTCTGCTGGGGCTTCTGTAGCAAGGGCTAGCTCTTCTGGGGCTGGGGCTTCTGCTGCTTCTGCTTCTGGAGGAGCTGATGATGCTGCTTATGGCAGTGGTGCTTCTGCTCGTGCTTACTCTGCTGATGCTGCTCCTGGCGGTGGTGCTTCTGCTGGTGCTTACTCTGCTGATACTGCTTCTGGCGGTAGTGCTTCTGCTGATGCTTACTCTGCTGTAGTTGCTCCTCGTACTGCTGGTCCTACTCGTCCTGCTGGTCCTGCTCGTCCTGCTCGTGCTCCTGGTCTTGCTCGTCCTGCTGATCCTGCTTGTCCTGCTGGTCCTGCTCGTGCTCCTGGTCCTGCTCGTGCTCCTGGTGCTGCTGGTGCTGCTGGTGCTTCCTCTGCTGCTGCTGATCCTGGTCCTGCTGGTGGTGCTGCTGCTGCTGGTGATGATGATGATGATGATCCTGCTGGTGCTGCTGCTGCTGCTGATGATGATGATCCTGTTGGTGCTACTGCTGCTGGTGGTGTGGAGGAGCAGCCCCTACAACCTGGAAGGCCCTCTGATGAGGGCCCATCTGGTCCTTCCAAAGGGAGGAAGAGGCATATGTGGGAATGGGAGAGGAGGCAATACTCTATTGAGGAGGAACACGAGGATGAGGTGCTGGAGTGGCTGAAAGAGAATGACTATCTGTGGCGGAAGGGACACCGGCTGTACAGGGACACCAAAAGGAAACAGGTTGCTTGGAGAGAGAAGGCGGAAAGTCTGGGCTACACATTGGAGGTGCTCCTCGGCTGGTGGAAGCACATGCACACCTGGTACGGGAAGCTGCACCTGAACAAATCTGGCCAGGCCACAGTTAAGCTGATGGACAGAGAGACCTACGTGATGGCCAAGTGCAGCTTCCTGGAGGGTGAGATCCGCCACCAAGGAGCACCAGCAGCCCCTCTCACGACCCTCTCTCTCAGGCAGCCTGCTAAGAGCCAGCCCTTTTCCGGCCGAGAATCACCTCCTGTCTCCAGGCAGGTTTCTGTGGAGCGTCCCATGGCGGAGAACCCACGGACAGTTGTTTTAACCATGGTGGAGCGCGTGGAGGACTCCCTAGTGCAGTGGGAGAAAGGAAACGGCACGTCCACCACAGCCCTACCCGCATCCACCCCCAGCTCCACCTCCACAAAAAGGCAGAGAGCCAGACAGGAGAGGCAGAGCCACACTGTCCTGCTGGAGATCAGGTACACCATCCAGAGCAGCATAGATCTCCTCTCTCAGCTGGTCAGCACTGACTCCTCATCCTCCAACCACAAGCCCTTCCTCACCTATGTCAACCAGACCCTCACTGACATGGAGGAACCCGAGTACCAGGTGGTGAAGGACCGGATCACCGAGCTGCTTCACAACCCTCCAGACCCAGAGGAACCTGCTCCCACCCAGTCCAGGTCTGCTCCTCCACCCCAGGTGATGTCCCTCCCATTCCAAGGCTTTCCACAGGCCCTCACCTACCAGGGCTATGGCTACCAGGAGGTCCAGCAGCACAGGCAGAAGCCCTTCCCAGTCCAGGCACAGAGTCATCGGACGACACCGTTGCCACCAGTTCCACTGATGCCACCAATGCCACCGATGCCACTGATGCCACCGATGCCACCGATGCCACCGATGCCACCCACGCCACAGATGCCACCCACGCCAGTCCTCACCCAGCTGCAGACCAGACAGCCCCACTACACTACTCCTTCCTCCACCCCACAGCCAAGCCCGGCCTCAGTTCATCTGTCCTCGGTACTGGGGCTGACACCACATGGCATGGAGGAAGGAGCTCTCAACATCACGGGGCTGAGCCAGCTGTCTGAGAGCTTCCTCAACACACCATCCCCTGTTGTTCTCTCGGGGCCAGGCACCCCAGTGGGGCTTCAGACCAGCACTCCAGCACCAGCCACCTCCAAAGCACCTGGACCCTTCACTCCTGAGACTGGGCACACCTCCGAGTGACCGATAAGAGTGCCAGAGACTGGGTGGCTACCTGTAGACTTTATTTGGACACTTGACTTGGGTCATTTTTCTTTTACAGCTTGTTATTCTTCTTCTCTCGTGTCACTACACTTTTCCCAGCCACTGTAGAACACTGTTGGTGTAGGTTGGTGTAGCGTGGTAGAAGGATTCGCAGGTAAACAGATACCTGACAGGGGCCGCGACGTGAACGCTCCTTCTATGGCCCCCAGCTTGTTATTAATAAAGTTCATCTTTGCTTCACACGCTTGCTTCATTTATTTTTGTCAATAAAGTCTTGGTGGAAACTTTTAAAAATGGTTTAAGCCTTTGCATGCTTGTGGGATGGGTTAAGATAGCAGTGGGATGGGCAGGGATACCTTTGGGATGGGTAAGGATAGCAGTGGGATGGGCAGCAATACCTTTGGGATGGGTTAAGATAGTTGTGGGGTGGGTTAAGATAGCTGTGGGATAGATAAACCTCCAGTGCAAGCATAGTGGGACTGTATGGTCCACCCTCCCAGGTGCCACACCTATGGCCTTTCATTATTAATAACAATGTAAGCATTCATCAACACATTTCAACATAAACACAACTCTTTATTAAATGCCCTGCTCATTGTAGGCCCACCCAACATACATGGCCCAATCTCATCAGTGTGATGAGACAGGCTGAAGGAAGCACCCATTAATCATCTATCATCCTGTCTTGCCATTCCACTGCTCCAGCTGGGGAGTTGCACCAGTGTTTCAGGAGGTTGCGCTGCTTCTTCCCTTCCCGTGAGGCTCTGTTGGGGCCTTGCATATCCTCAGTGTCTATCAGGTTTTGCCCTTGCCTCCATTCCCCAGGTTCCATGTCCCCATTGACTTGTTGGAGGTCCATGAGCCTGTTCTGCAAGACTGGGTAGTGGGTGCGCATGGGATTGTGCAGGATGCAGCAAGCTTCCACGATCCTCCTCACGGTCTCTGGGCGATGCTGCATGGTGGAAAGAAGTACCTGGAACCTGTTGACCAGGATGCCAAAGGTGTTCTCCACCACCCGCCTTGCCCTGGACAGCCTGTAGTTGAAGATCCTCTCTTCACGGATGAGGTGTCTTGAAGTGTAGGGCTTCATGAGGTAGGTTCTGAGGGAGAAGGATCATCCCCCATGATGAAGTAGGGCACATCTTGCATGTCGTTGGGCAGGGGTTCTGGATCTGGGATGCCAATGAGGAGGTTGC
Source organism: Laticauda colubrina (assembly GCA_015471245.1). Lineage (NCBI taxonomy): Eukaryota > Metazoa > Chordata > Lepidosauria > Squamata > Elapidae > Laticauda > Laticauda colubrina. The sequence goes on along the minus strand of BLBF01000003.1, from coordinate 90,303,877 downwards.
CTTCCAGCCCCTCCTTGAGGTGAGTGGCGTTGTATACCTGGGCATCTGAACATGAGCCACTGCCTGAAGCATCGATGTACATGAACTTGTAGTCAGCATCGACCATGGCAAAGAGGACGATGCTGAAGAAGCCCTTGTAGTTGAAATAAGTGGACCCCAACTTGGCTGGTGCTTTGCAGACCACGTGCTTGCCATCGATGGCTCCAACAGTGTGGGGGAAGTTCCACCTCTGATACCACTGCTCTGCAACTTTCTTCCATCCTTCTTCAGTGGAGGGGCACTGGAGGAGCTCCTGCAGGTATTCTTTGATGATGGCCTGCACCACTTCTCTGACCACAATGCTGATGGTGTTGTGTGGCACCCTCCAGCCCTACTGCATGCTCCTGTAGGTGGTCCCTGAGGCCAGATGGCGCAGAGTCAGTGCTACCTTGAGCCCAGGGTCCAGGCTGGGGCGGAATTTGGTGCTCTGCTTGGTCAACCTGGGTGTCAGCTGCTGCACAACTTCGTCAAACATGGCTGGAGGCATCCTCATGAAGTTCTGGAATGCACAAGTGTCTTCGTTCCTGAGCTCCACCATCAGCTTGTTGTACAGTCCGTACTCTGCTCTTCTCCCGATCCATCTTTGGACCCAGATGCTTCTTGGCCATCTCCTTTTCTTCCTGTAGTAGAGTTCACAGAGCCTGTAGATGGCTTCGCACTGTTGCAGAACGATGGTGGCTACCAAAAGGAGTTTGTTATGATCCATGGTGGACATGACTGGATGCTGTGGAAGAGCAAGAGGCAGATGAAGGCTGCAGAGGTCTGCATAGCTGGTCTGCTGGTCTGAAAGTGAGATCCAGGTGAGTAGCTCCCCCTTTTTATAGGCAATATAGGTTTTCCACTGTCTGTCCCTTTGCATCCTCTTGGCATCCTCTAGACATATTTAATATCTGAGGTAGGTCCCCTCTGTGAACGTTTTTTCCGTTTTAAATGCTTTCTTTGTGATCTGCATTCGCTTTCATCCTTTCTCCGTCTGTGCTACTAACGCTGCGCATCTGTTCCACTTCCTCCCTGTGTCTGTTTACCACTGGAATGGATGCGAGTTGCGCGGATGCCTAGCGGATATAGCGGATGCGTAATGGATGCAGAACGGATGTCTCCTGTATGCCTAGCAGATGCAGAACGGATGCGTTGGATACATTTTCCGCTCAAAAGTTTTGAGCAGCTTAAAACCTTCTGAGCGGATGAAATGTCAATAGACGGATGCTGGACGGATAGAGAGGATGAAAAACGGAGGCAGTGACTACAGAACGGAAGCATCATGTTCACCAATGGATGGCAAGTGTTTTTCTCCGTTTTACATCCTCTTTCCATCCATTGGTGCAGTGTGACAGGGGCTTTATTTCAAAAGGGAACAGCATAGTGTAAATATTTTTATGCATGTGAATACATATACATACACACAGACACACACACATATGTGTGTGTGTGTGTGTGTGTGTGTGTGTATACGCACAGTATATTTACAGACACAGAGAGAGAGAATTACAAAAACTCTCCCACTTTCATAAAGTATGACCAACTCTGGCTTTCTACTTTCTGTAAGTAAAGTGAATAAGGAGGGTAGATGGCCAGATCCCTTACTTTCTCTCTACTTTAATTCCTCATCTGAATGGTGATTATAAGATTAATGACTGAAGGAATTCTAAAGATGAATGAGATAAAAATTGTAAAGCAATTCGTTCACCCCAAGCCTGAGCATTGAAAGAGGACTTACACCAACGGAAATCAGAAAGGGCCGGTATAATTAATGACATTAACATCAGTGAGAAAAGTGCATAATAAAGTTGAGGCATTTTAAATAGATTCATTTATTTTTTTAAAAAAAATCACTGGCTTGAAGATCTTAGAGTTTCATTACAATAGTAAAGATATATGATTGCATTTCTACCCATATATCAGCCAGAACATTTTATTCACAAAATGAAACTCTGATTAGATTAAGAGCAGGGTTTCTACATTTTAGTTTCTTTATTCCTTTAGTTCCTTTCACTGCAGTATAATCAACTCTCTCTCAGTTGGTAAGATATAACTTGGCAAAAATATATTTCCCAGTGCAGGAAGACTTCGATAAGTAGCAAAAGTAGGAAGATATTACAAAAATATTTCAGCAAATGTTATGCTTTAAATACAAGTTCTGCTTATAACCACAATCAATGTGCATGTTTATTGCACCTTTTTCTCCCTCCACTGTACATAAAAGACTAGGGCATTTTTTTTCCTGTGTGGGAGATATAATTTCATCTCTTCCTTATTGCTGGTATAACCTGATTTAGCATCATACTATTTACTTTTTACTGTGAGAACTAGCTTTCACAACAAAACTGAAAAGCTTTCATGGGGAAGGTGAGGGTAACATATTTGAAAATTAAAATATTCCAGTAATGAAAGCCAGAGAGAAGGGTCCAGTTACAATGGCATACTAATTTTCTGTAAACAGGGATACAGTATATATGACTATTTTAAGTGAAATAATCATTTGTATGAATGGAGCAGCATGGTGGCCTAGAGATGAAGATGCTTGCCTCCCACTCGCAAGGTTGAAAGATCAATCCTAGGCAGTGACAAATGTTTTTCTATCAGGGCGCAAAGAGAAAATATCTGATGCAAACTCCACATAGGCATCAGGAAGGGCATCCAGCTACTAAATATTCAAGTCCATTCAATAATCCTGACAACAACCTGATAAAAAGGGATTACATAATCATAAAAAAAAAATAATAATTTGTATGGGTAAAATCAATAAATGCATAATAGATCTCTTCATGATAGGTGTGGCAAAGCCTTAGTTAATCTTGACAAATGGTCATTTGTTCAAAACCCTGAATACATTGGATTTAGCTTTTTTCCTTCTCAAAAACATTTCAAAGGTAATCTTATTAATAAATAGGTGTTAACTAAAAAGATACTCCTTTGGTCTTTTTAGCTGCCAGAAAAAGGGAGTGAGAGAAAACAAGGCATTCCTTAAATGCCTAGATAGCCCAGTAGCCCAAAGTTGTCAGAGCATAAGAAGGTTATTGGAGAGCATGATGGATGACTCTTGAAGATGGATGTGTTCCATTGGAGAAGTCACCTCCAGGGGGTGGGGGGGAGACCAGGGTCAAGGGGGAAATGTATGATGTAATTTAGTATCAGCTGCATCCAGCTTACACCAACATGGCCACTCCTAATAAATCAATTTACTTTTCTCTGAGAAGTGGCTAGAGACTTTTGATTTGAATAAGGGTGGATTTGTTGGAGCCCTGATAACAGGCAGAACAGATGAAAACCAGATGTGATAATTCCATCAAGAAAATGAGTTTAGCCTGAAAATAATTTTTGAACTTCTGGCTAGGCTCAGGATACCATAGAACAAGAGTGTCAGATAGGCTTGATTTCTCTTCTTCTGGCATTTTGAGAGTGAGAAGGAATAACAAAAAAAGAAGGTGAAGCATGAAGCTGATGGGAATCTCTGAAGCAAACCAACCAATGCTTGGTTTCCAAGATCTCTTTGAAATGAAGAAGTGCATATCCAAGAACTTATTCGAAGGAAGGAATACATAACTAGTCTGGTGGTTGAAATAACATTAAACCTCTGTCCATGGGTGATTGTTGTCTTCATTTGTTTTCCTGACATTTCTCTTTTCTTAGAAAATTCTTTGGGGTTTATCAATTTTTGAAGATAATTTATTATTAAATTTTCCCATTTATGTAAGCCTGCACGGCTACACGCTTGTCACTTGTATTTTAAAACGGACAATAACATATCATGTATTTCTAGGTTTTGTATGAGGACATTCAAAACAGTATCTTTTCTATTGTCCTATTGCTGTGCTAAAGAGACAACCTGCGTAGAAGGACTAAACTTTTTCTTTCCTAAAGCAGAAGACAATAAACAACAAACATAACAGTCCCAGTCCCACTGGCCGATGGATGCAAAACGTATGCATAAAAGACACAGTGGATGAGCAAAATTTCGGGGGTGGCTCTATCCGTTGTCATCCACTCCAAAAAGTGGTGAAAATTTGCATGAACAGAATGGAAAAGAACGGAAAAGAACAGACGTGGGTAGTATGTAGCAGGGATGTTAAACGGATATTCATAGGAAGCCTAGCGGATGAAAGTGGATGGAAGGGGATGACACCTCCGAAGCGGTTACAGGAGATAATTGTGAAGCGGACACATAGCGGATGAAGCGGATGCATCACGTACGCCTAAAGGAAAGAAAGGGGATGCCGCGCGGATGTATATCGGATGCAAACCATTCACTGCGCATCCTTTCTATTTCTGTGCTACTAACAATGGATAGACATTCCATGTACCTTTTCTTTCCTCCCTCTTTCTGTTTTCAGCTGCAGCGGATATGAGTTGAGAGGTTGCCCAGAAGATGCAGAGAGGAAACAGCGGATATTTAACAGATGATAACGGACATAGAACGTTTGTTGCTCGTATGCTGTGAATTTACATCGTACGGGGCGGAAAGTTCATCCCCTCAAAAAGTTTTGTGCAGCTCAAAACTTCTTGCGCGGATGAAATCTTAGTGGATGGATGCTCGATGGATAGAGCGTATGAAACACGTATGCAATGAGTACACAACGGATGCATAGCTTTTTCCAACGGATGGCAAGCTTTTTTTAATGTTTTATATTCTCTTTGCATCTGTAAGTGCAGTGGGACCAGGCCTTAAAATGATTAACCGACAGAAATCACAGTGGAAATCACTGTATGATCATCCAGAGCAGGTAGCAAGGGAGGATGGTAAATGTTGAAGCATGAGGGATGGTGTCATTGTACAAATGATACAGCTTATCTCCTTGAGTGAGGCAGCATAGCGTCATTACATCAAGCCATTTGTTCAATGACATCATTGTATACAGATTATAATTCTGATTCCATTACAGTCAATTTTGCAAATGGCTCTGATAGAGTATCAGGAATTGAATGACTAGCAGCAATTAACCATTGTGCACATTCATGAGGCTTCATGAGGCCTAAGAAATGTGCACAATGATGAAACATTACACATGTCAGTCACTGAATAATAATACTCCTAATTTATACATTATTTTATCAGTGAATGTGCATGTGACTATCAAAATGAATGTGACTATCAAAAAAGCACAGTGTACACTTTTGACTACAGACTATGAATGTATGTATGAAGCATCAATATTTTGATCAATCGGCATAATCTCAAACCCAGGGGAATGTGCATAATTTAGGAAAGACAGTTACATATTTTCCATGTTCCTTTGGAAGCCACATATATGATTTCCAAAAATTTGCCAGTTGTCTCTTCATGGGCAATTGTACACATATTGGCTTTAAACGGCAGTGAAATTCATTATTTTGCATATAGTATGATATTTAACAAGTCTTAATTATATGTATTTACTACTACTAATTATATCTAGTAATATAATTATGATATAAAGTTATATAGCCATATATTCTTAGTGCTATAATTGTTAAGTTATAATTTTTATAACATCACTTTGACAAAGCTAACTGAATCAGACCTGGTTAATCCTTGATGGGAGATAATCAGAAATCCATTGTTGTAGGATAGACTGGGAAGTTCAAAACCATCTCAGAAGCAAAGCATGACAAACCATTTCAGCATTGTGAAAAAACAACAACATAAAAGCATCTATGTAATTCTCAGAAGTTGAACTCAAGTTGAAAGTTATTTTTTCTTTTTCTTTTTCCTTCCCTTTTTCTTTTTTTATATTTTTCTGTTTGTATTGTAGTTTGTATATTGACTTTTACTCTTTTTATTTATAATTCATAGTGAACTTATTTGGAAAAAAAATAAGTTTGAGCTTAAATTAATGCAAACTTTATTTTTCATATACATCTACATGAAGTCTAAAATATCCAGTTAAGAATGATGGGAGTTACCATTCATCATATTTAGAGAGCACTGGATTGGAAAAGCGTAAGTAGTTAAGCATTAGAACCATCTGACTGTGTCAAAGGTTCCACAGGCAAAGTAATGTTTGAGGATGGGTATGAATGATGTCTGAGAGCCAGTTTGGTGTGGTGATTAGGGCATCAGTCTAGAAAATGGGAGATTATGAGTTCTAGTCCCATTTTAGGCACAAAGTCAACAGAATTATCTTGGGCCAATCTCTCTTTCTGAATCCTAGGAAGGAAGGAAGAGCCCTTGCTAAGAAAACTGCGCAGACAATTTGTCCAGGATGTCTCTAAGTATTGGACACGATTGAACAGAAGAAAAGAAAAGAATTATGTACATTGCATTAAGAGTTCTAACAAGGTAGGCAGTTCCTAGAATGGCACAGTGTAGCACAGCATAATACAAACTAGCAATGGAGAAAGGCCAGTACATTGAGAGAATAGGTAGCATTCATATTTTTTGTAATGGGTCAAGAAGATATGAGCACTTACTTGATCTTGGGTGACCACAGAAAGTTAAGTGTCGATGGACCTGGATAATGCTTTGTTGACAGGCCACTAGAGAGCTTCAGGGCTGTAGGCTAGATAAGGAAACTGGAAAGGAAATAAGAAAAAAGCCCAAACAAAAGAAAATGATGGCAAAATACCTTCATATTGTTGCCAAGAAATCAACATAAATGTGTTCTTGTAGCTCTCAGGAATTGAGAAGATCTTTCAGTTACTACAATAGAATATAGTGGACCTAGGTAAGTGAGTTTTATAGGCAAATATGTATTGGAATATAAAAGCAAAGCAGTGGAGTAGAGTACAGGTCCTCAATTTATGACCATTCAAATTATGACAGTACCTCCAAAAGGTACTTACAATGTGGTTATGATGGCTGTTCCTCCATGGACTGCATTTTGAGTGCTCAGCAACCAGCACACATTTTTACAATGTTCTGCAATCACATGTTCACAATTTGAAACATTTTCCCTCAAACCAGTGTTTGCAATTAGTTTCCTGAAAAAATGCCTCTTAACTGAACAATAGATTGATGTAACAACCATGGATTCATTTGAATAACCTTGGTGGTTAGCTTATTGACAGCCACAGAAAAAAATGGCCATAAAATTGGGTTGGACACATGATAACCACTTTATGACCATCATGATTTACAAACATAATGGTTAGGCTCAATGTTTCATTAAATCATTGTGTTTTTAATAATGTTCTTCATTAAAGAACATTCCCTGGAATATTCAGTGCTGTAGCTATCCCTTTGATCAATGATATTTTAAGATGCAATTCATTGCTATCTCATTATTCATTCCAATGTTTGATCCATGGGTGAGGAGGAAACTCAAAACATTTCCAAAAATGTACAGTGAACTATTCTTTATTGTACACTATAGTAAACAGAGTGAAAATCTGAGATCCTTCCAAATAGGATTGTATAGACCCTGCCTGTGATCTGTTGAGCAGAAGGGAAGATTGCAGACATAAAATTAAGTCTTAATTTGGGGACTGAAGATACACAATTTGATAGCTCATCACAAACTCAGCAGGCAGCTACTACATGCTCCATTTCAATCCCTTGTTTTAAGTTTAGATTACAGTGAAAGTAGTTGTTGAGACGCCTTCTCAAGAAAACATTTTCTTGCAAAACTGTTTGCAAAAATTAGTATAATTTGTGTTCATAACAAAAGCCATATATCCTAGCACAACTTCAGTTTCAGTTACTTGTATAAGAGCATCCTTTAAAGTGTTTGAAAAAGATTGTAATCATCATTTTTCCAGTGTTATCAAATTTGTCAGTCAGATTAAATTTGTGATGTTGATTTTTTTTTAAATTATTTTTAACCTTGCCTTTCTGCTTATACAAATGCTCACTGAGAGCTTAGCAATGATAAAAATAAAATGCCAAATTTAAAACATGAATTGTAAAACCAATATAACAAGAATCAAATGTGTAAATCAGCTAACAGTTAAAAGCTCAGCAGAAGAGATGGATTTTCCCTAACACTGTAAGAATGGGTATCAAAATCATTTCATAGCCTAGGAATTATACAGAAAAAGTCATTTTCCCAAGATTTATTTTAGGCAACAAGGGCATCTTCCAAAAATATTTTCCTAAGGTTCAACAGGTAGGTTAGAATTTAAAAAATCAGGACTATGGATTAAACCCACATAACTGGAGGACCAGCCGGGAGAGCAGTCCATCTTCTTTCTATCTTCTTTCACCATGAGCCATGGCGGAACAGTGGTTGGAGTGCAGTACTGCAGGCTACTTCTGCTGACTGCTGGCTGCCTGCAATTTGGCAATTCAGATCTCCCCAGGCTCAAGGTTGACTCAGCCTTCCATCCTTCTGAGGTCAGTAAAATGAGGACCCAGAGTTGTTGGGGGCAATATGTTGACTCTGTAAACTGCTTAGAGAGGGCTGTAAAGCACTGTAAAGTGGTATAAAAGTCTACGTGCTATTGCTATTCTATCCCAAGTGTCAGCTCAGACTGACTCAGAAACTATCCAATCGTTTTTTTGTTTTTATAAAGTTTTATTTGGGTTTTCACAAAGCATACAAATACAAATACAAATAAAATATCTTTTTTTGAGAACAGCATGCTCCCGGGTTATCACTTCTCCATACAGACATAAACTCAATTACATATTCATCTTATGTATTCTGATCCATATCTTATAACTATTTTCATAGTTTTCTCAATAGTTTTTCCCTTTCTTTTCTTTCTATAACTTTATTATTCCTTTCTAAGTTAAATTACCTTTTTCTAATTTTCAGTATCTTTCTAATCAATATTTTTATACTTTTGTCTGTCCTGTTTACAATTTCATATTTTCTTTTCTCATAAAACAAATTTACCCCTGTAATTACTAGACTGGAATGTAATACCTTTGTATCTTTTAATTATTATCCATTCAAATCTTGTTTAAAGTTTAAATTATACCTTTACAGTCATAACATTCATTTTCTAATCTCTATTTTATAATACATAACTATCATTAACCAAATTTTGCTTGGTAATTCCCTTAAAAATACACACTAGGTTCTTGAAAAAAATGTATATGTCTATCTATCTATGCTGTTCAGCTTCCTTCGGGTATTATCCCACGTCATTATAGTTGTCCTTTTAAAGTTGTAGCAATGTTTCGGCAGAATCTCATCTGCCATCATCAGGCTTCTGTATATCTATCTATCTATCATCTATCTATCTATTTTTTTGACAAATGTTTCCTAATAATATCAGTTGTCATTCACTTTAATCACATATTTCATAATATGTGATTAATATTTCAAAATATATTTCATATTTTACTTACTGTCTTTAAACAAAAAACAAAACAATAGTTATTAACAGTAATCAATGAAATTATTATTCTTATTCAAATTCATCCTATCAACTGATATTAATTTCATTAAAAATCTTCCATGTTTCTTTTCAATTTTTATACTTTCTTTTTAAACCATTGAGAGTCTTATTCTCTTATCCTCTTTGTTTTATTTAATTACTAACAGATATTCCATTACACATCAATGCCAATTTTATCTATCACTTTAATCATCTATCATATTTTCTAACTCTTTTTTGTTTCTAGTGTAACAATGCTATCTCATGTATCCTTGCAGAATCCTCTCTTCAAGTTAAATTTTTAACCATTGTCTCTGTGTCTTTTAAATAGGCTTATATCTTTAATTCTTGTACGCTTTTCCTGTTTCTCTATATCTTGTTCTCCCTCCCACTTTTATTCCCTTTCCTGTCTGATTCTCCCTTCTGTGATCCTCCCTTCTGCTTCTTCCTAATGTTTTTGTTACTTTTCAAATTACTCTTTTTTTGGTTGTTGCTTCAAGTCTTAAGTTTTTAACTCCCTTTCCCACCTTTCCCTTTTTTACCCCACTTAAAATTGCTTGGTCATTAAAGGTAGCTTCTTCTTTGTTCTGCCCTTCTTGTTCTGCCAGCGTTTCTTGTTGTTTTTCATAGTTCAAAATCCCAATTTCTAAAAATTGAAATACAAAGCTAAAAGATCCTCTTCCCTGTTGTGCTTCTTCTTTTTGTTCTTTAGGTCTCATTTTTAGTTCTTCAAGGAGTGATGCCATTTTAAAAAATTTTAAACAAGCCCCAGTTGATTTTTTTTTTTTTTATTAGGATCCACCATCCAAAATTCCAGGAATCACCCAATAATCCAAAGCTGTTTCTTGCTTCATCTCTCACTTTCTCTTTCCAAGGGCTTTGTTATTTTGTAACAAAGTTTCAGCTTTCCACCATTGATTCTTTTTTACTTTCCCGTGGTCTCCTCCATTTTTCCAGATTCCACCCTCTTTTTTCCCCCTCCTCTATTTTCTTTCTTTTAAAAATTTTTAAATTATCCAAGAATCTTTATCCTTTTGACACTTTATTTTCAGCTAGAAATAGCCTATTAATATCAAAGTGGATTAGTATCGATTTCTTGTTCATTTCTTCTTAATGTTCCAAATCAATTGAAGCTGTCAGTGTGAGATAAAAAAAAAACCAATTCTTTTTTCTTTCTCTTTCTGTTTCGCCGCTTTAAAAATCTTTTTTAGGAATAGTATTAGCCTTTATAATTCAAGTTCCAGCTACCTTAAATATATGTTTTCTCCATTCACCCAGTCAGTCAAACTTTCTCCTTTAAACTTCCTCCAGCACAATCATGTCCGGTCGGGTTCTTCTTTTAGGTGGCCATTTCAATCACCATTGGGAAAGAGAGTAATGGCCAGCTGGGGAGGAGAGATGTGGCTCTCGTCTACCCCACTGGCAGCTCCCCCTTCTTCACCATTTCTATGGGGTGGTTTCAGCCCTGAATCCAAGTGGCTCGGGGCGCTCCAGTGGTGAGCATGATCAAAACTGTGCATGATCATGGATTTCAGTCTATCGCCAAAGAAGCCCAAACTGGAAGTCCCCCCATCCAATCATTTTTGAAATACACTTTTTTTTTTTGTAAACCAGATAATGTTGGAATGTCAAATACATTGAGAAGATAATAGCAGATTCCTGATCTGCACAAATTTTAAGTATTGGATAGTACCAAAAGGTTCTTTTTGAATATGCAATGAATCTCAGAGTTATGAGTTACGCCTATTCAAAGCAACTGCATTAAATGTTTGTAAAAGCACTAATTTCACCAGATGTGACTACTTTGGTGATGTGAATATGTTATAAAGTGGCAGTTCCCACATATGGCTTGATCAAGACTTTAAAAGACTTATAAAATCACACTGTTATTCAGAAATAACAATGCCTCTTATTGTTTTTCACTGAAACATTGATTACACCAATACTTAAAATCAACAGTGAAGACCTGTGCGGTATCAGAAAGCTAAAACAGGCCAAGAACAACAGAGGAGTAATAAAGATAGTCTGTTCAACCAGTCTGTTCCCATTCTGTTCTCAGTCACTGTGAAGTCACTCTCCACTGATCTCAAACCTACTCATAATCGTTTTGCTTGGAAAATACATTTATATAATCATTCAGCCCAGTGGCAGAAGCTTTCTATTTGTCCCCCCCTCTCTCCAACCTAGTAACTTTCTACAGCATTGCTAGTAATGCCTGTTCGATTAAGGAATATCAGCCCTTTCTTCTGGTGATTCTCAGCTCTAACCACCAGGTACACCACTGTCAAAGTTGGAAGAAAGTGTGCAAGTTGTATGTGTGTGTACAGAGGGGAGGGTGAATGTTCAAAATCCTATTAACAACCATTGGATGGGCATTGTTCTGCTTGCAGATTTCCAAGACCAACTTCCTTCTAGTCTGAAGTAGTATTGGACTATAGGTCTATAATTATTGGCCACCCAATAATTGACTGTCCAGCGTAGAAATTATCAGACCTGCAGCCAAGTTAAGGAAGGCCAATGTGGAGGATGAAAGGGAGGGGAAGGGTCTTTTGTAGGATTGCTCATTTAGAAGATTTTGTTTTTGATGAACATATACCAGTAGCTCCATCATTATCTGTTTACTTCTATTGTTCTTTGGATATCAGCACTAAGCAAAGAGTTATTATAGTTCTGGAACATATACACATTATGTTGAAACAGTCCAGCCATCAAGTACAACAACAACATAGTTATATCAAGCCACTGTAAAGGGATTTTAACCCCCTTCTATCACTTTTTGAAGATCAATGGTGGGATTCAAATTTTTCTGCTACCGGTTCCATGGGCATGGCTTGGTGGGCATGGCAGGGGAAGGATACTGTAAAATCTCCAGTCAGAGGTGGTATTTTCCAGTTCTCCGAACTACTCAAAATTTCCATTATCGGTTCTCCAGAATTGGTCAGAACCTCCTGAATACCACCTCTGATCATGTTGTCACTATGTGATGAATCACAACTTTTTTCCCTTTGCTAAAATGGGGTGCATATGGCCAGCACATGATGCATCCTGCCCACAGGCCACAAAGTTTGGCACCCCTGTTCTAAAATATATAATCAGTTGGAGCCAAAATGTGGATTCCAGTAGGACACAAAGATACATCTACTAAATCAAACGAGGATTCATAAGAGAATGGGTTTTAGGCCACTGAATTCTGATTATATGTCTTTTATGCTAAGCATAAAAACACAGGAAAAGGCTTCAGCAAAGTTCTTATTAACCTAAATAAGTCTCAGTACAACAGTAGCTATCTACCCCTTCATCACATTTAGATCATGTTTTGGGATATCAGCCTTAAAGAAGCAGGAAGCAACATGAAGATAAGGTGAACACATGCTGTGTTATTGCTTCCTCTCTGCTATTTTCCTATGCATGCCTTATGTTCGTTGATGTTTTCAAAGGACAATCCCTCTTTAAACACTGAGGGCAATGTATATGCAAGTTCTTGCCTCTGATTTATTCCCTTGCTTAATTGCAAGGTGGTTATGTTATGCTTTGGAGAAAACTCCCCCACTCTCCTAGATATTAATCCTATTCTGGAATTCTGGACAAATGTAAAAATCTGATTTTTCAATAGACCTCCTGAGATAATATCCAAGGTCTTTAGTCTCAATCTTTATGATATAGCTTGCTTTTCTGAAAATGATTATAAACTATTGCTTGCTCATCAGCATTCAATAAATGTCAAATCTTTAGTCTATCCTTTATGCTAATGTTATAAGCAGAGATTAATAAATAATCCATGACATACTGTGATACAGTATAATCCTTGTTAGATCAGACTAAATCATTGATCCAGTCACCAATTAAATATTTCCTTGAAATAATAGTTAATGATTTTATATTTCATTCTGAATATAGTCCTTGAATACATGACATAAAAGATAGTGGGCATTTATGAAACCCACAAATTTTAGCTTAGATTTTCACCCAAATTTACTAAATCACATTTCTTATTCAGTTCAAAGGGGATGGGGAGCCAAAACAGCCCTAATAAATATTAACAGCAATTTTGCTCGAGCCCATTGTCACTGAATATACTTCTTCTACATAGATTTTCAAAATTTACTCAGTTTTAAATAATCCAAAAGTTTTATTTGGGGGGGCAGGCTGACAAGGAAATAGTGAAGAATAGTTATTTTGATACTATCTGATGGGCAGTTGATTAGTTTGGTAGACATGATGTTAAATGATAGACCAGACATTATTCTAGTCTAGAAATTTTGATTTACTGCTTCAAGAAAGGGAACTGAATAAGTGAGCAGAGAGCCCAATCAGTATCTTTGGAGATTAACAGGGGGGAAAAGACAGGAAAGAATGGAGTCTCTGAAAAAGTGACAGTTCTCGAGAGACAGGGTGCTGAGCTGAGAGGAATGAAATTATAATTTTTGAAGAGCTGCTGTTAGCGTGAGGTGTGTTCTGAGAACTGCTAATTGTGCATTGTGAAGATAGAATGACTGCTTCATTCTGCAGAGGAGTCGCTGTTGAAAAAGTTATAGCTTAAGCTATTTTTTAAAAAGTGGTCAAGTTAAGCAATGAAACAGAGGTTTAGATTAAGAGTTCTAGAGTAAGAGTAGATCCCTATTAACTTTTTTCCACTCCTAGTCACCTAAATCAAAAAGATGTACTTAGAAAATTCATGCACTTGAAAAGGGAAGAGCAGGAATAAAGAGAACCTTTTTTAAAAAAATTGAAAGGACCCAATAGATAGAAAATGAATGGACAGGATTCTGTAACTTGCAATTCTCATGACATGTTTTGAGTTATTATCTGGAAACAACTTGGCATGTATTTTCAAAAAGTGCAAACCTTTGGTGCCTGAATGATAAATCACAAACTGAGGTTTAGAAAAGCAGATAGATAAACACAGGTTCATTAATTAGCCCCTATTACACCAAGCAATAGGAGCTAATCAAAGAATCATCTTTGTAATAAAAGAGAATCAATCTAAAAAATGAATGAGAACAAAAGTCAGCAGGAGGAGGGCGAGAAAACTGATATGCCACTTAGAAATCGGTTTAAACCTTAGAGGATCTCTGCCTTCAGGATAACAGAAAGACACATTTCTGAGCAGAAGGTAGGATGGTGCATCTCTGAAGCATAAACAGGATGCTGTGGTGTCCTTCAAGAAAATCATGGTAATTAGTTACTCTTTGCTATAGGGAACTGGAATGCATGTGTGCCAGTTGGACCCATTTGTCTGTGAATATGGTAGTGCTCTTGCCCAGAAGAATAGGCCAGGGAAATATTTGAACATTGTCCAAATCTGCTAAAAAGTAGCTTTGGACAATGTTCAAATATTGGACAGTATGATAATATATGGCTCACATAGACAAATAAGAGGGATACTAAAAAGTCAATAGCAGCTTTAGCTATTCTTGACAAGATCATATGGCCAACATAGATGAATCTATGTTGGCCATATGATCTTATCAAGAATAGCTAAAGCTGCTATTGACTTTTTAGATCTAGAAATGATACTTGAAAACCTGGGGGATCAAATTATGTTTTCATCCATCCTTTATATTGTGTTCTGTTTATGGAAGAGGACTAAAAGAGCAAAGAATGATGTTGCAAAATAATGACTTGTTACACATATCATTGATACAGGAGAGATTTGGTTTCTGAGACTATAATCTGAACAATCTGGATGACAGATTGCTGGCAAGCAATGAGTTGAACATCACAAAGACTAGCAAAAATGTGTTCACTAAAGCATAGTGAAGTTCATCAGGAAAGCTTCGCCCTAAATCCTCTGAGGATTGGAAGTGAAAATCAATTTCAAACTAAGCAAATAAAGATTTTTGTGTACTTGTCATGTCAACTATCACACCTCAAGAAAAATCTGGAAATAAAAAACCTAGTTCATGAAGTTCATGGCCCTCAAAGCAGTACAGTTCAGAGATAAGGAAAAAAGAATGATAAAGGAAAGCAAATATAGTTAATAGGTAAAACACAGAATCGGAAAGGTAATTCTCATGACTGGAAGACATGTGGTATAAATGATGCTACCATCACTCAAAAGGAATAGAAATAACAGAAATGAAGGATGAATTGCATTGTATGTTAAAACTATGTATACCTGCTCAGAGATCATGGTTGAAAAAAGGGCATCTGGATTAAAATGAATGGAAGAAAAGCACTATTGATATGAGTGTAGTATCTCCCATCATCTACCCAACCAAAGGGGAAATATGTATGATAATTTACAGAAGCAAAGTGTAGATCTTTCGAGGAAGCATGTTATAGTAAGGAAGGAGGACTTTTAAGTCCCTCAACATCTGTTGGAAGACAAATTCTATCAAGCATGCTCCTTCCAAGAAATTCCTCATTTATCTTGCTGAAAACTTTGTCCTTTAGGGAACAAAGGCATAAGACGCAGCTATCCTTGAAATGTAACTAACTGAGGACATTTAATTGGTGAAGTGGAAGGATCAGAACACTGAGGGAAACCTAGTGGGAATTCTTGATTTTAAGAGGAACCGAAGGTGAGTATAGTTAAATGTGTATCTTGGACTTCAGGAGAATAGATTTTTAATGACAATAGGAGCTCAGGATGAGGCAGATTTCCTAAATAAAAGTATAATAGCAATTAATTAGACAAAAAGAATCCAGTTTAAGCCCCTGTCACACTGCACCAACGGATGCAAAGAGGATGTAAAACGGACAAAAAAGCTTGCCATCCGTTGGTTAACGCGATGTATCCGTTCTGTACTCACTGCCTCCGTTTTGCTTCCTCTTTATCCGTCCAGCATCCGTTTATGGACGTTTCATCCGCTCAGAAAGTTTTGAGCTGCTCAAAACTTTTGCGCAGAAAATGTATCCAATTCATCTGTTCTGCATCCGCTAGGCATCTGCTAGGCATCCGTTCTGCATCCGTTACGCATCCGCTTTATCCGCTAGGCATACGTTCCACATCCACGCAACTCGCATATGCTCAGACTCAGGGAGGAAGCGGAACGGATGCAGAACAGATGCAGAACAGATGCCTAGCGGATGTAGCATGGAAACAAAGCATTTAAAACGGAAAAAAAGTTCGCAGAGGGGACCTATCTCG
Source organism: Laticauda colubrina (assembly GCA_015471245.1). Taxonomy (NCBI): domain Eukaryota; kingdom Metazoa; phylum Chordata; class Lepidosauria; order Squamata; family Elapidae; genus Laticauda; species Laticauda colubrina. The sequence continues at coordinate 90,287,505 of BLBF01000003.1, read as the reverse complement.
GATATTAAGGATGTCTACAAGATGCCTAGAGGATGCAAAGGGACACCTATACTGCTTATAAAAAGTGGGAACAACTCACCTGCATCTCATTTTCAGCCCAGCAGCCCAGCTGTGCAGACCTCTGCAGCCTTCATCTGACTCTTGCTCTTCCACAGCATCCAGTCATGTCAATCGTGGATCGTAACACAGTCCTTTTGGCGGCCACCATCCTTCTGCAACAGTGTGAAGCCATCTACAGGCTCTGTGAACTCTACTACGGGAAGAAAAGGAGGAGGCCAAGAAGCGTCTGGGTCCGAAGATGGATCAGGAGACAAGCAGAGGACGGACTGTACAACAAGCTGATGGTGGAGCTCAGGAACGAAGGCACTCAGGCATTCCAGAACTTCATGAGGATGCATCCAGCCGTGTTTGATGAAGTTGTGCAGCGGCTGACACCCAGGTTGACCAAGGCAAACACCAACTTCACCCCAGCCTGGACCCTGGGCTTAAGGTGGCACTCACTCTGCGCCACCTGGGCTCAGGGACCACATACTTGAGCATGAAGTACGGCTGGAGGGTGCCACACAATACCATCAGCATTGTGGTCAGAGACGCGGTGCAGGCCATCATCGAAGAATACCTGGAAGAGATCCTCCAGTGCCCCTCCACTGAAGAAGGATGGAAGAAAGTTGCAGAGCAGTGGTATCAGAGGTGGAACTTCCCCCACACCGTTGGAGCCATAGACGGCAAGCACGTGGCCTGCAAAGCTCCAGCCAAGTCGGGGTCCACTTATTTCAACTACAAGGGCTTCTTCAGCATCGTCCTCTTTGCCATGGTCGATGCTGACTACAAGTTCATGTACATCGATGCTTCAGGCAATGGGTCAGATTCAGATGCCCAGGTATACAACGCCAGTCACCTCAAGGAGAGGCTGAAAGGCAACCTCATCATGGGCTTCCCAGATCCAGACCCCCTGCCCAACGAAACGCAAGATGTGCCCTACTTCATCATGGGGGATGACGCCTTCTCCCTCAGAACCTACCTCATGAAGCCCTACACTTCAAGACTCCTCACCCGTGAAGAGAGGATCTTCAAATACAGGCTGTCCAGAGCAAGGCGGGTGGTGGAGAACGCCTTTGGCATCCTGGCCAACAGGTTCCAGGTACTTCTCACCACCATGCAGCATCGCTCACAGACCGTGAGGAGGATCATGGAAGCTTGCTGCATCCTGCACAATCTCATGTGCACCCGCTACCCAGTCTTGCAGAACAGGCTCGTGGACCTCCAACAACGCAATGGGGACATGGAGCCTGGGGAATGGAGGCAAGGGCAAAACCTGATAGACACTGAGGATATGCAAGGCCCCAGCAGAGCCTCACGTGAAGGGAAGAAGGAGCATAACCTCCTGAGACACTGGTGCAACTCCCCAGCTGGAGCAGTGGAGTGGCAAGACAGGATGATAGATGATTAATGGGTGCTTCCTTCAGCCTGTCTCATCACACGGATGACATTGGGCCATGTATGTTGGGTGGGCCTAAAATGAACAGAGTGTTTAATAAAGAGTTGTGTTTGTGTTGACATGTGTGGATGATTATTACATTGTTATTGATAATAAAGGGCCATAGGTGTGGCACCTGGGAGGGTGGACCATACAGTCCCACTATGCTTACACTGGAGGTTTATCTATCCCCACAGCTATTACCCAAACCAAAGGTATCCCTGCCCATCCCACAGCTATTACCCATCCCACAGGTATCCCTGCCCACCCCACTGCTATCTTAACCCATCCCACAAGCATGCAAAGGCTTAAGCCAATTCTAAAAGTTTCCACCAAGACTTTATTAAAAAAAAGAAATGAAGCAAGTGTGTGAATCAAAGATAAACTTTATTGAACAACAAGCTGTAAAAAAAAAATGACCCAAGTCAAGTGTCCAAATAAAGTCCACAGGTCTCTGGCATGCCTCTTGGTCACTTGGAGGTGTGCCCAGTCTCAGGGGTGAAGGGTCCAGGTGCTGTGGAGGTGGGTGCTGCTGCAGTGCTGGTCTGAAGCACCACTTGGGTGGCTGGCCCCAAGAGGATAACAGGTGATGGTGTGTTGAGAAAGCTCTTGGATAGCTGGCTCAGCCCCTTGATGCTGAGAGGTCCTTCCTCCATGCCATGGGGTGTCAGCCCCAGTACTGATGAGAAATGTACTGAAGCCGGGCTTGGCTGTGGGGTGGAGGAAGTAGTAGTGTAGTGGGGCTGTCTGGTCTGCAGCTGGGTGAGGACTGGCATGGGTGGCATCGGTGGCGTGGGTGGCATCGCTGTTGTCGGTGTCATCATTGACGTGGGTGGCATCGGTGGTATCAGTGGAACCAGTGGCAACGGTGTTGCCCGATGACTCTGTGCCTGGACTGGGAAGGCCTGCTGCCTGTGCTGCTGGACCCCCTGGTAGCCGTAGCCCTGGTAGGTGAGGGGCTGTGGGAAGCCTTGGAATGAGAGGGACATCACCTGGAGTGGAGGAGCAGACCTGGACTGGGTGGGAGCAGGTTCCTCTGGATCTGGAGGGCTGTGAAGCAGCTCGGTGATCCGGTCCTTCACCACCTGGTACTGGGGTTCCTCCATGTTCCTGAGGGTCTGGTTGACATAGGTGAGGAAGGGCTTGCGGTTGGAGGATGAGGAGTTGGTGTGGACCAGCTGAGAGAGGAGATCTATGCTGGTCCGGATGGTGTCCCTGATCTCCAGCAGGACAGTGTGGCTCTGCCCCTCCTGCTGTCTGGCTGTCTGCCTTTCTCTGGAGGTGGAGCTGGGGTGTGTGTGGATGAGGCTACGGCTGTGGTGGACGCACCGTCACCTTTCTCCCACTGCACCAGGGAGTCCTCCACGTACTCCACCACGGTTACAACACCTGTCCGCGGGTTCTCCGCCATGGCACACTCCACAGAAACCTGCCTGGAGACAGGGACTGACTCTTGGCCGGAAGAGGAGTGGCTCTCAGCAGGCTGCCGGAGAGAGAGGGTTGTGAGAGGGGCTCCTGGTGCTCCTTGGTGGCGGATCTCACCCTCCAGGAAGCTGCACCTGGCATGACGTAGGTCTCTCTGTCCGTCAGCTTAACCGTGGCCTGGCCAGATTTCTTGAGGTGCAGCTTCCCAGCTTACCAGGTGTGCATGTGCTTCCACCAGCCGAGGAGCACCTCCAAAGTGTAGCCCATACTCTCCGCCTTCTCTCTCCAAGCAGCCTGCTTCCTTTTGGTGTCCCTGTACAGCCGGTGTTCCTTCCGCCACAGATAGTCATTCTCTCTCAGCCACTCCAGCACCTCATCCTCGTGTTCCTCCTCAATATAGTATTGCCTCCTCTCACGTTGTCGCATACGCCTCTTCCTCCCTTTGGCAGGACCAGATAGGCCCTCATTAGAGGGGCTCCCAGGTAGTAGGGGCTGCTCCTCCACATCACCAGCAGCAGCAGCAGCAGCAGGATCATCATCATCAACAGCAGCAGCAGCAGCAGCAGGATCATAATCATCATCATCATCCTCAGCAGCAGCAGCAGCAGGATCAGCAGCAGCAGCACCAGTAGCAGCAGCACCAGCAGGGCCAGCAGGACCAGGAGCACGAGCAAGACCAGGAGCACGAGCAGTACGAGCAAGTCCAGGAGCATGAGCAGGACCAGCAGGACCAGCAGGACCAGCAGGACCAGCAGGACCAGGAGCAGCTTCAGCAGAGTACGCAGCAGCAGAAGCACCACTGCCAGGAGCAGCTTCAGTAGAGTACGCAGCAGCAGAAGCACCACCGCCAGGAGCAGCTTCAGCAGAAGCTCCAACACCAGAAGAGCGAGCCCGAGTAGCAGAAGCCCCAGCAGAAGCAGAGTCAGGGATAGGGGGCGGGAGGGTGGCCCTGTCCCTCTTGCCAGGGATGGCGGCAGGTTGCTGAGGCTTTCACTTCTTCCCCATGCTTGTGGGGTTGCTGGCTGGTAGGGAGGCTGGCAGGGAGGCTGGCAGGCACCAAGGCTGGCAGGAAGGCTGGCAGGAAGCCTGGCAGGCAGGCAGGCACCAAGGCTGGCAGGAAGGCTGGCAGGAAGGCTGGCAGGAAGCCTGGCAGGAAGCCTGGCAGGAAGGCAGGCAGGCAGGCAGGCAGGCACCAAGGCTTGTAGGCAGACTGGCTGGCAGGGAGGCTGGAAGGCAGGCGGACAGCAAGGCTGGCAGGCAGGCAGAGAGCAAGGCTGGCAGGGAGGCTGGCAGGAAGGCTGGCAGGAAGGCAGCACCAAGGCTGGCAGGCAGACTGGCTGGCAGGGAGGCTGGAAGGCAGGTTGGCAGGAAGGCTGGCAGGCAGAGAGCAAGGCTGGCAGGGAGGCTGGTCAGGAAGCTTAGAGGCAGGCTGGCAGGAAGGCTGGCAGCAAGGCTTGCAGGCAGGCATGCAGGCAGGGCAGGCAAGGACTCGATGTATCCGGCAGCAAGTCTTTCCTCCGAATGCTGGCCACGTGCGAGCTGCTTCCCTTTATATCCACGGGGCTGATGCAATAAATCCCCCCCACATGCGCAATTAACGCAAGGCATCCGCTAGGCTTCCGCTCTGCATCCGCTTCATCCACTGTGCATCTGCTGTTCATCCGCTGTATCCGTTCCGCGTCCGCTTTGCTGAGGTCCTCCGGAAGCCTAGCGGATGTGCTATCTGCTCCCATATGCTTCCATCTGCTGGGCTTCCGTTCTGCATCCACTTTCCATCTGCCCTGCGTCCTCCCCGCGTCTGTTCCTTTCCATGTTATCTGCTCTGGTTATGCAAATTTTTGCCCCTTTTGAGAGTGGATAACAATGGATGGAACATTTTGCTCATCCGTTGTGTCCTTTTTACTAACGTTTTGCATCTGACAGGGCCTTTAAAAAATACTTTTTGTACACCGTATTGTTTGAATTTTGAATTTGAATTTGAATTCTTTATTGTCTGTGTCTATACTGTATACACAGTATACATACAACGAAATTCACATAAAACCCAGAGACCAGACCTAACACGCATGCACATATGACAATCCCAAAACACCCTCCACCCACCAAAAAACATACAAGCATCCACACAACAGACCAAGTAATATTGTCCAGCACCTCACTGATGATGGTTCTTAAGTTCATTGTTAAGTGTAATTATAGCTCTGGGATAAAAACTGTTCAGAAAATATGTGATCCAAATTTTAATTGTTCTGTACCTTCTGCCAGAAGGTAACAGTTCACAAAGAATGAACCTGGTAGAGTTGCATGGAGAAAGTAATCTTTTGTTTGTCCATTGAGAAAGAGAGTTACTGAAATATGTTCCCTCAGAGATGACTTTCTTGTTCTCCTAGCAATTTATTAATTGTTCATTTTGAACAGCTATTATTCATCTAATTAGAGTTCAGCATCTCAGTATCATGTATTTGTAGATCTCTCTCTCTCTCTCTCTCTCTCTCTCTCTCTCTCTCTCTCTCTCTCTCTGTATTTGTGTGTGTGTATTTGTGTGTGTGTGTGTAAATGTGCACCTTATACCTTAGGAAAATGCTACCCTTGGCAGTACTGAACTGAAATTTAGAATGGAATAATTAGAGCACTGTGACTAGCACATAGTTTTGTTTTGAATCACACAATCTTTTGTGTGCAGATTAGTTAGCTTTTCAATCTCTGTGCAGATATCAATAAAGAAAGAGCATGTTTTGGGAAATGCAGCTAGACTAATGGGAGTTCTCCTTTCTCCTCATCAGAATCCCATCAGCTGCTAAAGAAAGTTTGAGGTAGAAGGAAGATGCTTTCTCTCAATGTGGAAGGAAACTTCCTGTTCCCTACATCATAGCCTGCCCCATTCAGTAGGGGTTTGCTACTCTTTCTGAAGCATTTCAAAATATTTGAAAAGGTTTTATATGAAGCAAGGGAGGAAAATCTGGTTTTACCATCAAATTACTAGCTCCAAGTGTGACCGAACCTAGAGAAAACATGTTATTTCTGAAATTATATTTCTCAATTTCAAGATCAAGAGCAAATACTAAGATTATGTAGTCTGATTCTCTGTAATGTGCAGGAAAACCAATTAAATCATTCAGATGTGGCTTTCAACTTAAAACTGACAGCCCCTAGAGATCAAATGTTCCATGATTGTACAGATCTTGCCATGAAGTTTTTCTCTATACTTTAAAGGAACCATAATTTCAATGTACATACATAAATTCATATACATATGTATAGTATATCCATCATTTCTGTTCTGGTTTCTGTGGGAATGAAAAAATGACTCCTAATTATTTTCTCTATGACACACTTTTATGAATCTAAACACAGATATGTTCCTTCTCACTTTTCTTTTCTTGAAGTTCCTTCAAATTGTCTCAAAACCCTTTATCCTCTTCATTGTCTTCCCTTGAACCCTCTCTAACCCACCAATATCTTCTGAAAATGTAATACCCAGAATTGTCTACCCTATATTTTACATATGGTCTCCCCAGAACCAAGTGAAGAAAAATAATGACTTCAATATCTTTGATACTATGTTGATTTAATGTAGCCCAGAATAGCATTAATCATTTTAGTAATTATTGAGTAATGTTCAATTCATTGTCAGTAACCACCTCCAAATCCATATTCATTCAAGTAATTGTTCACCCAGCTTTTCATTGGAAAGAGTTCCCCAGAAGATACAATCATTGCTGTGGAACATTTGAGGACGAGTTCCAGACAGGCAGACGGATCACATTTATACCCCATTGCAAAATAGACCCTCTATGGCTCCTGCTGATTGCATGGATACATTTTTGGAATATAGCATGGGCATACTTCAGCATGTGTGTGGGGAAGTCACTGAGATGGTAGTTCTGAATCTTCACTAGTGGAAAGCTTGGGAAGAGCTTTTAAAGAGGCAGTGTCCTTGTTTCTTTAAGGAAGAGTGGATCAGATAAGAAAGATGCCCAAGAGGTCTCTGAGGAGATGGCATTATTGTTTTCCTACTTGATTCAGAAGAGTATTTCATTCTCTCTTATATGCCTCTCCTTTACCAGAGCCAAAGGAGAGAAATTTCTTAAAGCAGAAGATAACTGGTATGAATAATTCATACCATCTAATTTCAAACCATTTCAACTTCTTAGCTGCCTTGTAATTAACACGTGCAGATTATTTAAGGAAGAGAGAAAATTGCTTTTAAATGCAGGTAGAACGATACTATTGGCTAGCCCTCTGGAACAATGTGTAATAATTACACCTTTCTCCAAGAAGTGACTGGCATGATTAAGCCTCCTATAGTCACTTTCACCCTTTGTTTGGAAGAACAGGTAATCGCAATTCTGAAACAGAACATGAAAGGTCTTAGTTTCACAGTGGGTGTATATGTGCCTGCATGTTTTTTTTTTTTTTTAGAAAAGGTGTGCTGTTTTTTCTGCTTCAGTAGCCTGCTCTAATAGGAACAACAAAACACATTTCTATCAATGCTGTTCTTTTCCTTCTCCCTGCCCTAATAAATCTCCAGTATTTTGAAAACCAGAAGATTGAATTTAACATGGAGATTAGATATTTGCTCCATTCCACTAACAATAAAGGGGATTACTTTGGGATCAAAATTGGCATAGGTTAGTTCAAGAATAATTTTGCATAGATGGGAAAATAATGTTCAAAAGTTAACTCCAGCATTACTTTCATTCTTTTTCCTTTTCAGTGCTTCACTGTGTAGTCCAGAAACTAGCCAAATGGAGTTTATCACTGCCAGGGCATTTGATGTACCTAAAATGATGGTGCCAGCTTCTCAGAGAAAATGAAGAATGGCAATTCTTATAGAACAGTCAAAGGTCATGGAATTTCATGAAAATCTAATGAGATTTTATATTTTTACTCAAAGTTTACAGCGAAATTGCTGAAATCTTGCAAGTGTTGATTTCTTCATAGTCTGGTTTATCTATAATTATTTATTCCACACTGGCAAAAAGGGGGAAAAAATCATGGGCACTTTTTCAAAGCATATTGTAAAAGGAGATTATCCTTTCTAATTTCTATAAATTTGGGAGACTGGATCAGTATTTAATTACTAATATTCTTGAAGTTTGTAGGATTTTTATTTTTTTAAGCTGTTGCAGGTCCCATTTGGCATTTTTCTGCCCACGGTAGCTAATTTTCTGCTTTTCCCAGTTCCTTCCCCTGGATCAGGTAAAACTGACATGAGACATCCTACAGCTTCTCACACAGTAGTTTAGTACCTGTAAAGCTGAGAATCTGTCCTCTGAACAGAATTGGCAGCCGTCACGTTACTCTGGTTTATAAGTCTCCCAATTTTTCTCAATGGCATATATGAAAGGAATATTCTAAAGCAATTTTAAATGGTTCTATGAGAAAGGTGTCAGAGTAGTTTTCTAGTGAAATCATAGGCCAGGAATTAGAACTCAGAAATAGATAGCGTAAGCATGTAAGAAGAGACAGGTTTGTAGTTGTAATTGTCAAAAAAATGAAGTGAGGAAAATGCAACCAGGAATTGGTTGAATGTTGAAGTTCAGCATAACTCGATTCTGTACATTATCTTCTAGGCATTTTCTGACAGAAGCAAAGGATCTTGCTTTTGGTAAATGATTTCAATCCATTCTATCGTCCAAAAAAGGATAATTTAGCAATAATCTGGTATTCCACTCTATTCTAAGAAATAGGAAACAAATGAGAGATGGTTTTATTTCTTATCCATTCCATATTAGTGTCCTCCTGTTTGATGCTTAAATCTAGCTTGTGGATGTATGTGTTTCCAGACCTCAGAACATCATCAGTCATGCATTAAAATATTAGCTCATCAAATTAGGAAACAGCTTGAAGGCTTTGGATTGGCCAAGCCTTATATAAATACTATAAATCAAGCATTCAATCCTTGTCTGGTCAATCAAATGTGTGCCCAGCCTCAAAGTGTTGACTGAGCTTTGTCAACTGAAAAGCACACACATACCAGATAAGCACTGATATCTCTACACATGGCTCTTGCATGATGCTTCTCGGGCACACTCACTGAATGCAGAAACAAAGGGAGATTACTTCTGTTTCATGTTCTCACCTAAAAATACTGATTGAAATTCAGCCAATTTCAATGGTTACTTTATGATGCTTAAGGCTGAAACCCTCAAGCCTGATGAGTTCTGTTGAGACATTTATTGGAGGAAGATTTCTTTCTCCAATAAATGTTTGAGGCAGTGTATTGCTGAGAGGGAATGTGTCTTGAGCAGATTTCTATAACTAGTACAAGAAAGGGATTTATTGAAAGATGTGCATTGGAAGACTACCAGGAGAAGAGTCCAAGAGCAGGTGTTCTGTACATACATGGCTTGGAAGAAAGACAGATGGAAGCAATTATTAGTATTTTAAAGGGCATACAATTCTAAACTCCTGTCACTGTATTTTGTTCCAAATACATAAAGGGGTCAGCAGTAATGAGAAAGGGTAATCCTGAGTCTTCAGTACCAGTGTACATGTTAACCACCCCAAACTCAAGTGATGTACAATCAATTTTACTAAAAAGAGTTAGAGTTACAGTTATAATTAGGTTAGGATCGCCTCAGTTGTGATTTATTAAGGTTCCTTCCAAGTACAACACTGACTACTTTTTAGGCATTATGAGGCCATGTGTCAAGATCATGGGTTTCTTTCCAAGTTCAGTAGGCATAGATAGTTCCATTTAATCAGCAGACTTCTTGAAGAACCCAAGATGGGATACACACCTCTACATACTCTACCAGCAATTACTGCTGGCTGGGTGAACCAGTTTTCAATCACTCCTCCCTGAGGAGGGAGAGATTTGCTGAGGCAAGTTTCCCAATTGCCAGTTCATTACATGATTAGTTTCTAACTATTGTATAATGATTAAAATGTGCAGATGATTTATGGTTACTTGGTTCAGAAGAAATATCAAATATGGCCTGCAGTGCTTACGTGACAGTTAGAAATACAAGTTAGTTATATTTCAGAACACAGAAATACAAATGTTTCACATGATATTTTTTCCTAAGACAAATAGAGTTCATAAAGTAAATAAATATCCTCATCTCTAAGCTTTGGTCTTTAGCAGTATTTGCAATGGTAGTTATAAAGCTGCTTCCTCATAAACATAATAATTATATCTACATTGCATTATATAATGAAAGTCATGGTGAATAACTTGGATCTTGTCTTCAAATAGAACTAGACCTGGAATCAGATCTTGTTAGTGGCCAGAAAGATTTTGCCTATTAGAGGAAATCCAAGCATACTTTTGTATACATTATTTTTAATTTTGTGTACTTTAATTTAAAAAAGTACTTCTATGCAAACAAAATGAACATGAAAATAAACAAAATGAAATGAAAATAAAATATATGTAATAATAGCTCCTATTAGCCAGATGTTTTGGTAAAATATTCATTAAATTGCTATAATATTCATTAAACTGCTATAATTTTGGCTATTTCTTCCAATTTGTATTAACTATACTAAAGGCTAGGTCACACTGGCCAACGGATGCAAAACATATGCAAAAAGCACACAATGGACGAGCAAATTTTCGGGGGTGGCTCCATCCGTTGTCATCCGCTCCCAAAAGTGGCAAAAATTTGCATAAACAGAACGGAAAAGAAAAGAAAAGAACGGACATGGGTAGTATGTAGCAGGGATGTTAAAGGGATGTTCATAGGAAGCCTAGAGGATGTACATAGGATGCAAACCGTTCACTGCTCATCCTTTCTATTTCCGTGCTACTAACGCTGTGTAGACGTTCCATGTACACTTTTGTTTCCTCCCTCTTTCCATTTTCAGCTGCAACGGATGTGAGTTGCGAGGATGCCCAGAGGATGCAGAGAGGATACAGTGGACGTTTAACGGATGATAAACGGACATAGAACGTTTGTTGCTCGTATGTCATGGATTTACATTGTACACAGCGGAAAGTTCATCCGCTCACAAAGTTCTGTGCAGCTCAAAACTTCTTGAGCGGATGAAATCTCAGTGGATGGATGCTCAAAGGATAGAGCGTATGAAACACGTATGCAGTGAGTACACAACGGATGCATAGCATTTTCTAATGGATGGCAAGCTTTTTTTAACGTTTTACAACCTCTTTGCATCCGTTGGTGCAGTGTGACATGGGCTTCACACAGATATAATAATAACACAGATATATCATGACAGTTGAGCTAGTTGTGAAGAATTCGATGAGTGTGAAAGCCAGCTGGCAGCTGTGACTTCAAAATGTTGTGATCAGATTATAACAATAGTATGAATAGTAATAAGAGCCTTGGATGCAATCTTAAAACACCTAGAGGACCATTTGAACACCATTGGCATTGACAAACTCATCATTAGTCAATTGCAAAAGGCAGCTTTACTTGGTGCAGCTTTCATCCTGTGGCAATACCTTTATCACTATCAATACGCACCTAAAATTTGAAGAGTCATCAAATACAAAATATAACAATTGTGCTTGAATCTGTATAGTAATCTACACATCAGGATTGTATGGAGCTTCAAATGAGTGCTTAGTTTTGAGAAAGGTTTCTGAATGATTTCTTTCAAGGCTGATTTGCCTAAGGTGCTTTTTAAGAGTTGTGCTGAGCTTCTATTCTTTCCACTTTCAGACATCAAACATTGTTTTCCCCACATTTTGCACTGGATTTAATAGTTCTTGCTGTTCTTATGACTATTTGCATATTTGATTGTTTAGTTATTTTTATTATGATTATTATACTTAACTGCCTTTCCCACATAATTGTAATTAATAATTAAAATCTTCCATTTTTTTCTTTCATAGTGTGCGGCAAGATAGTCATTTAATCATTATTATTGTGGTATTTTGAATTAATTGGTAAGTAAAATGAAATTCAAATCAAGTAAAGAATATTATAAAATCTTACTTTGTTCAGAAGAGCCACGATGGCTCAGTGATTAAAGATGCTGAATTGGTCAACTGGAGAGCTGCCCCCAACTCCAACCCCCAGCATTCTATGCACCTTTGATGTATAGCTATCTGGCCACATGTCTATGGAAATTGTGTTTGGACAACACTGGGTATCTTGGCTAAGAGATGGAGATGAGCACTGTGCCCTAGAGTCAGACACAATTGATACCTTTACCTTTTATTTTCTTCCAGGAGATTTAGAATAATTTTACCTCTAACTATAATTTTGGGGACTAATGACATATTAGAACTGGATTTTAGATTAAAATTTGCCCCTCCAAGTTAAAAATAAAAATGACAATGGATTAAAATCAAAGTCTTATAAAATGAAATTCTGAGTTCAAATACTTACAACTATCAAAGATTATTCAACTAATGCCAGAACTCTTTTTGTTGGGACTAATGGATAGGAAAATTACAAAAGAATTATGGAGGGCTGTTTTGATAATTGACTAAATTTATGAAGCTGGAAAGGACCTTGGAGGTTTTCTAGAATCTTCATTCATTCATTCATTCATTCATTCATTCATTCATTTATTTATTTATTTAATTAATTTTTATGTTGTCAATTGCTTACAAGATAATAGGTATAAGTAAAACATAGTTATGAATACTTGGATACATACAAGAAATATCACCAACTTGATCCACAAAAACACACCAAGACATAACAGAGACCTAGAAGATCAACAGATCCATGGAACAGCTGTCCTGCCCTACATAAGAGGTACCACAGATAAAATCAGTAAGATACTACACAGGCATCACATCAAGACTGCCTTCAAAACAGACAAAAAAATAGCAGCCATCCTGAGGAACCCCAAAGACAAAATTGACCTGGAAAACCAAGGCATATACGAAATTCCCTGTACATCATGCCCGGCCACATACATTGGACAGACCAATAGAAGAATAAGTACCCGCCTAGATGAACACAAAAATGCAGTAAAAAAGCTGGAACACACCTCCTCACTAGTCCAACACATGAAAACCACAG
>BLBF01000003.1:90255913-90273193 GCA_015471245.1 Laticauda colubrina | reverse complement strand
CGTAAAATTGGAAGTATCTAGGCAACGTTTCAATGAAGTCTCATTCATCATCTTCAGGCTTGTTTCTTCAGCTCTGTAGTTCTCAGAGTAATGTGAGCTTGCAGCTGCTTCTTCCTTTTAACTGTTAGTGGGGGTGTGACTTGATTGGGTGGGGGCTTGACTGTGTTCTGATTGGGTGGGGGTGTGTTCTCATTGGTTGGGGGTTTGGCTGTGTTCTGATTGGTAGGTGGTTTGGCTGTGTTCTGATTGGCTGGGGGTGTGTTCTGTTTAGGTGGGGGCTTGGTTGTGCTCAGGTTAGTCTTAGTTGCTGGGGGATTTGAGCTGGTGAGCTGTGATCCTGTGGTTTGGCTTTGTGTTTGTGGTCGTGCCACATCTTCATGGTGGGTGTCAGTTCGCTTCTTGTATGGGTCTGAGGGGTTTGAAGCGGATAGTGGTGCAGCTGCGGTACGGCTTCTGGTTCGTGGTTGTGTTTCATCTTCTGTGTGGGTGTGAGTCTTTTTTCTATGTGGAAATGTGGTGGTAGCATCTTGTGTGGCACTCTTGGGTGTGGGTCTGGTGTCATTCTTCATGTTAGGTACTCGTTTATTAATGAGGGCAGGTTCCAAATGGTTGGTAGGTGGGAGGTATAATCTCGTTTATTCATGCTGTGTGGGCGTTTTTCTATCTCTATGGCTTCTCTGATTATTCTGTTGTTGAAGTGTTCGGTTTTGGCCTTCTTCAGTGAAGGGGCACTGGAGGAGCTCCTCCAGGTATTCTTCGATGATGGCCTGCACCACTTGTCTGACCACAATGCTGATGGTGTTGTGTGGCACCCTCCAACCGTACTGCATGCTCCTGTACGTGGTCCCGGAGGCCAGGTGGCACAGAGTCAGTGCCACCTTGAGCCCAGGGTCCAGGCTGGGCCGGAAGTTGGTGTTTGCCTTGGTCAACCTGGGTGTCAGCCACTCCACAACTTTGTCAAACATGGCTGGAGGCATCCTCATAAAGTTCTGGAATGCACGAGGGTCTTCATTCCTCAGCTCCACCATCAGCTTGTTGTACAGTCCGTACTCTGATCTTCTCCTGATCCATCTTCAGATCCAGACACTTCTTGGACGCCTCCTTTTCTTCTCGTAGAACAGGTGAAAGAGCCTGTAGATGGATTCGCACTGTTGCAGAATGATGGTGGCTACCAAAAGGAGTGTGTGACGATCCATGGTGGAGATGACTGGATGCTGTGGAAGAGCAAGAGCAAGATGAAGGCTGAAGAGGTCTGCACAGCAGGGCTACTGGACTGAAAGTGAGATCCAGGTGAGTTCCTCCCCCTTTTTATAGGAAATATCGTTTTTTCGCTTGGTGTCATTTTTCATCCACCAGGCATCCTGCAGACATCCTAAATATCCGTGATACATCCCCTCTGTGAACATTTTTTCCATTTTAATGCTTTGTATGCAAGCTGCATCCACTTTCATCCTTTCTCCGTCCGTGCTACTGGCGCTTTGTGTCCGTTCCGCGTCCGTTTCACTTACTCCCTGTGTCTGTTTTCCTCTGGAGTGGATGCGAGTTGCGCAGATGCACAGCGGATGCCTAGCAGATATAGCAGATGCGTATCGGATGACAACGGATGTAGAACGGATGTTCCCCGTATGTGTTGCGGATGCAGAATGGATGCGTTGGATACATTTTCCGCTCAAAAAATTTTGTGCAGCTCAAAACTTTTTGAGCGGATGAAATGTCAGTAGACGGATGCTGGACGGATAGAGAGGATGAAAAACGGACGCAGTGAGTACAGGACGGAAGCATCACGTTAACCAATGGATGGCAAGTGTTTCTCTCTGTTTTACATCCTCTTTCCATCCGTTGGTGCTGTTTGACAGGGGCTTTACTTACCTCTTTCACAATGTGCATGTGCATTCCTCTTATGCAACAGGATTTCCTTTTCCTACAAGATCAGCATATTTTATATGTGTTCTGGATAAGTGTTCCCTCTGACCCTCCAGATGATATATCGGGGATGTGCAGAGAGTTTTAGAGAAATGGGAATCCTGATTCTTCCTCTACTGACTGAAGAAAGCCTTCAATTCAAAGGGCTAATTGAACATGTTGCTGACATTTGTCAAACAAACAATTTTGCAAAGCAAAATAGAGTCATCAAGTCTGCACTGCAAGTTTGACAGTTAAGATTGAGCAATCTAAGTACAAGATGATGGACCTCTGATTATTTATTGTTATATAACTTTTTTTGCCTAACACATATAGTACAGCCAAAAGCATAAGTAAGACAGATGGTACAAAATATGCACAGTTTCTTACAAGCTTAAAAATATTCCAGATACAATGGTACCTGTTCCGTCCGGAAAGAAGCGTGTGAGATTGGGTTCCAAACAACAACTCTTTATTTCAAACCGCTAGGTAAAGAAACGGAACATAGCCCAAGCCGCGGCAGCCCTTTATATAGCGGCTAGCCTGCTGGCTTGTGGCCAATGACAGTGATTTAATTCTTCCCGCCGTTTGGCGGCTTCCCGGATTGGTTGCTAGCAAACCAATCCATAAGTGGCCTTTTTAGCCAATCAGAATGAAGTACTTGGAACCTACCAAGTTCCAAACAGAAAACCTCTCCCCCTTTAGTTCAGTACAACATGGGTGATGTAGTCGTGAAGGTAGGTGAGGCTTTTCCTAGTTCTAGTTGACCTGCACGGCTCAGTCTTGTTTTGGTCTTCAAGCGGTTTGGACGGGATCTCTGCTTCTCTTGACCTTCTCCATGGAACCTCCTGGAAGGGTGAGTCAGCCATGCCGCTCCTGCCTGAGTCTCTCGGGCCGGTTGAGATGGCTCCACCGCTCCCTCCTGGTTTGGCCGGGTTGGTTGAGCTAGCCTGGCTGCCACCTTCCAGGAAGGGCTCACTTCGCTCTCCTGCTGCCAGACTTCTTTCTTGGGGTTCATCTAACCATGAGTACTCTTCTTGTTTGGTTAGATTGTCATTTTGCAGAGTTTGTTGTCTTGTTATGGGAGG
This sequence comes from Laticauda colubrina, assembly GCA_015471245.1. Classification (NCBI taxonomy): domain Eukaryota; kingdom Metazoa; phylum Chordata; class Lepidosauria; order Squamata; family Elapidae; genus Laticauda; species Laticauda colubrina. The sequence goes on along the minus strand of BLBF01000003.1, from coordinate 90,270,203 downwards.
TTCATCTCTCCCTTTTTTATTTATTAGTACTCCCCCCCCCCCCAGTTGTTTTTTCGTCTGAATTTATTATTTTTGGTTCTGCGGCGGTTTTTCTTTCGAGGTTGCGGGAACGAAGCTGGTCTATGTGCCGCTTCCATTCCCTCCCATCATCTAGCATTAGTCGGTTGGACCGGGGGCCTGTGACTTGTGTGATGGTGGCTGGCAGCCATAGAAAGTCCCAGGTAAGGTTCTTGGCATAGACTGGGTTGCCGATTTCAAAGGTACGGTATTTGCTGGAGGAGTCGGGGGGCTTGTCCCATGTGTAGGTGGGGTGTAACCTGTCCAGGTGGTACTGTAGTTTCCTACCCATTAACAGTTCAGCCAGGCTTTTATTTGTAGTGCTATTAGGGGTAATATGTTGCAAGGTTAGGAGTCGGTTGAGTTTGTCCTGCATGTCCCCCTTGTCCATTCTCTCTACGCCCTCCTTAGTATACCTAACTATGCGTTCAGCCCTACCATTCACAGCCGGATGGGCCAGCGCAGTTAAGGTGTGATGGATACCCTGGGCAGTCAGGTATTGTTCAAACTGCAAGGTGGTAAACTGAGGCCCGTTGTCCGAAACCAGTATATCTGGTAGCCCATGTGTCGCAAACAGTTTGTTGAGTTGTTTCATGACAGCCTCGGTGATTGTGGAAGCCATGAGGATGACTTTCAACCAGTTCGAATATGCATCGACCACAATCAAAAAGGTGTTCCCCTTCGTTGGCCCAGCAAAGTCAATGTGCACCCTAGACCATGCACTCCGGGGAGTTTCCCAGTCCCGTATTGGTGCCTGGGGGGGGGGGGTAGGCCTCGCTTTCTGACAGGTGTGGCATGTTGCAACCCAGCGTTCTATGTCCTTGTCCAGCCCTGGCCACCAGACATAACTCCTGGCCAGGGCTTTTATCTTAACTATACCCGGGTCACCCTCATGCAACATGCCTAGGATGGTTTCTTGTAGGCTGCTTGGGATTACCGCCCTGTCACCCCATAAGATGCACCCCTTTTCTATAGACAGCTTGGTCTGTCTGGTACGGAAAGGTTTAAAAGTCTCCGTTTTTTTTATTTTCCTCCCGCCAGCCTTTACTTACCCAGTTCAGTATTCGCGCTGTCAAAGGGTCTTTGGCTGTGGCTCTCGCAATGTTGGCTGCAGTCAGCTGTAGCTCTGAGCAGGTCTCAAGTTGGAATGTGGAGGTAGTTGGAGCTGGATCGTCTTCAGTGACGGGCAACGGGGAACGGCTCAGGGCGTCGGCATGTGAGATGGTTTTGCAGGGTCTGTGGAGTAGTGTAGGAGTAGGCAGTGAGGAATTCAGACCACCTCATCATTCTCGGAGACAGAATGTTGGGGCTGGCTTGTTTCCTGCTAGGATTCCAAGGAGAGGCTTGTGGTCAGTTACAATAGAAAAAGGTCTACCGTAAAGGTACTCATGGAATCGTTTGACCCCGGCGACGATTGCCAGGGCTTCACAATCAAGTTGGCTGTAATTACGTTCTGCCTTGGAGAGTGTCTTTGAGTAAAAGGCGAATGGTGCCTCTCTGCCGCCTGGAAGCTGGTGACTCAGGATGGCACCGACTCCAAAAGATGAAGCATCGCAGGTGACCGCCAGAGGCAGGGTGTTGCTAAACTGGACAAGAATGGTGTCTGATGTTAATAGGTCCTTAATACCTTGGAAGGCTCTTTGTTCCCGGTGGCCCTATGTCCAAGTGTTTTTTTATTGAGCAGTCGATGTAGGGGTTCTGCTATTGTCGCCTTATGGGGTAGAAACACATCGTAAAAATTTATGAGGCCTAGGAACGCCTGGAGATCGGTTTTGTTTCTTGGTCTGGGAGCATCTTTCATAGCCTTCACCTTCTTTTCAGTGGGGTGAATGCCTTGCTCATTGATTAAATAGCCCAAAAATTCGACCCGGTTAGTGGCCAGTTCACATTTTTTCTTCTTAACTTTAAGGCCTGATTTTCTAAAGCGAGTTAAGACTTCTTTTAACCTGATGTCTAGCTGGCTGGCATTTTTTGTTGAGACCAGTACATCATCGAAGTATGGGACGACACCTTTGATTCCATTTAGTAGGTGTTCCATGAGGCTTTGGAAAACACCTAGGGCAACGCTAACACCGAATTGGAGGCGGTTACATTTGAATGCCCCTCTATGCGTTACTATCGTTTGTGCCTCTGCTGTTATTGGATCAACAGGTAGCTGCTGATAAGCTTGTGCTAGGTCGAGTTTTGCAAATATTTTTCCTCCCCCTAGCGAGTGCAATAAATGTTGCACTACTGGCACTGGGTATGCGCTTTGTTAGAGCGCGTGGTTCAGGGTTGCCTTATAATCCCCACAGATGCGCACTGACCCATCTGGCTTTACCGGTGTGACGATAGGGGTTTCCCACTTGGTGTGGTCTATTGGTTCTAAAATCCCTTGCGCTATCAACTTATTCAGCTGTTTGTCAATTTTTGGTTTAAGCGTGAATGCAATGCGTCTGGCCTTTAAACGAATGGGGCTATTTTCAGGTCTAGGCTAAATGAAATTGGGGTCCCCTGGTACTTGCCTAGAGTCCCGTCAAATACATCTTGGAATTCGTGGAGTAGGTTCTCCTCCCAGTTAGTAGTAGCTATGCAGTTGATCCTGATCATCCCAATTCCCAGAGGCACGAACCATTCGATTCCTAGCAGACTAGGGCGGTCATGGTCAAAGATAGTCAGAGGCAAGACTTTGGCATGTTGTTTAAATTCAACTAAAAAATGTCCAAGGCCAACTACTGGGATTCGATTTCCCTGATAGTCTTTTAGCACAAGTTTTTGTTTCTTTAGTTCTTTCTGCTTGATGTTTGGAATTAGGCGCCGGATGGTATTCCAGGATACCATCGATAGGAATGACCCTGATTCGACCTCCATCTCGCAGGGTCTCCCCTCGATGCTCACCTCTATCCGAACCTTCTTTCCACTTTCCGCCCTGGCATTATTGATGGTGACTGTCTGATGCGTTTCTTCTCTGTCACGGGTTCTTTTATTGCGGTTCCATCGGTTGCCGGCTTGTCTGTCATCGTTTCTGGGGTGGGTGCTGCCGTGTCTTTTTGGACTATAGCTTTTTGTTGCGGCAGACCCTTTCAATGTGCCCCCTTTTGTTATAAGCCTGGCATATTGCGTCGAGGAACCTGTATTCAGGTGATTGCCTCCGCAGCCCACACATTGAAATTCCCCCTGATTCTTTCTCTTTTTGCGCCATTTTCTATCTGAATAGAATCTATGGACATCTTCATCGTCATCTTCGGTGTCACTCTGGGTTTCGACGTCCTCATGGTGGGTTGTTGCTGTAGGCTGTTTCTTTCCTCCCTCTGCCTTCTTCTCCCTGGTTTGGGTTGGCAGGTCTGGAACTGCGTTCATTTGCCGCATGGTGGCTGCTGACTTTTTCACTGCTTCGGCGGCGGTTGCCTCAGCAATGGCCTCAGCCACAGTTATGTTCGGCCTGTTGAGTAGTTTGCTCTAAAGGGTAGAGTCTTTCAGGCCGAGGACTACGCAGTCTCTCATAGCCTCGTCCATGTTTTGAAACTCACATGCTCCTCCAATGTGTCTCAAGGCTGCCACAAAGTCTGCTATGGTTTCATCCTTCTTCTGGTCCCTTTTGTAAAATTTGTGCCTTTTGATTAGATTGAGGACTACCAGTGCATAGTGTGTTCAGAGCATTTGGTTCAGGTCGGACCAGGTCATCTGCTTGACATCTGTGGGTTTCGCCAGCACCTTCACCATTTTGAATACGGCTGGTCCACAGTATGTAAGGAATACAGCCCTCTTCCTTTGATCTGAGATTTCTTCCATCTCGTTGCTTTCTAAGAACATAAGAAAGCGATCGATATACAATTCCCAATCCTCTACATCTGGATTGAAGGGTGCGGGCAGTGCGTTATTACCAGCCATCTCTTTTCGCTCGGTTCAGATCGCCGCGTGCTTTGGTCTCTGCTTCTACGATGATCCCACCCTCGTCGCCAGTGTTCCATCCGGAAAGAAGCATGTGAGACCGGGTTCCAAACAACAACTCTTTATTTCAAACCACTAGGTAAAGAAACGGAACATAGCCCAAGCTGTGGCAGCCCTTTATATAGCGGCTAGCCTGCCGGCTTGTGGCCAATGACAGTTATTTAATTCTTCCCACCATTTGGCGGCTTCCCGGATTGGTTGCTAGCAACCCAATCCATAAGTGGCCTTTTTGGCCAATCAGAATGAAGTATTTAGAACCTGCCAAGTTCCATAAAGAACAGTACCCATTTGTAATATTCACATCACTAAACTGACTAGAAAGTGAGGGAAGACAAAGAAGATAAACACTGTCCATTCTAGAGCTGCAAAGGAAGTCTTGTCTTTCTTGCTTGCCTCTGTATCTCTCTCCTTCTTTGAGTGTGGTGGGATTCAAATTATTTTACGACTGGTTCTGTGGGCATGGCTTGGTGGATGTGGTGTGGCTTGGTGGGTGTGGCTTGGTGGGCATGGCAGGGGAAGGATACTATAAAATCTCCATTCCCACCCCAGTCCAGGGGAAGGATACTGTAAAATCTCCATTCCGTCCCCACCCCACTAACCTGCTTTCCAGCTCCCTTCTCCTGTGCAGGGCAACAAAAGAAGACCCAGCCGATCAGCTGGGACTCGGGAAGCAGAGAATAGATCGAGGCAGGGCCAGTCAGAGGTGGTATTTGCCAGTTCTCCAAACTACTCAAAATTTCCAGAACTGGTCAGAACCTGCTGAATGCCACCTCTGCCTTAGAACATAGAATAACAAGGTTAGGAGGGACCTGGGAGGTCTTTTAATCCAACACCCTGCTTGGGCAGGAGATCCTATCATTCCAGATAAATTGTTTTGGGACATCGTGGACAAATCTTTGTCATTCTTCCTTTTGCTATTCTAAGAGTGTGCCTTGCTGACATGTCTTAATATCTATCTTCCAAACAGTTGTGAGAGTATATTACTTATTTGTTTCTGTTGCCTTGGTCAGAGTGTAACCCATGGCACTGTTTGCCAGACGTATGACCCAGTGTCAGTTTTCACAGTCTTTTACCACAATGGACCTGTAGAATTTATTCAGGGTAATTAATTTTTAATTGGCCTGGAATTTTTAATTATTCTAATTCATTGACAAGCTCTGGAATTAAAGCTTTTTAGCTATTTCACAGAACAAGAAACTTCTGCATTGGTCTAGATCCAAACCATGTACTGAATTATGAATTGATTTTGATAAATTGCAACCATCTTTCATTTTAAATGAAGGAATGTTTTGTGCTTGTTTTGCAAGCCACTTTCTTTCTTGCACATATTCCTTTTGTATTCTATAACATACCTAGTTTGGTGAGCAACTTTTCTTTCCTAAACCTCTTTTTTTATAAACGAAGGAACTTTTTAGCAATTAGAGCAGGAATCCTCTCCAAACATGCACCTCCTTTCCCCATCGTGCATCTGTTCCTTGAAACAAGATTCCATATGTCCAAGAGGTGATCCAACACTTTCTGAAGTTATTGCTGAGAAGATAACTCAGGGCAACTGTTCAATTACCATGAATATTAATGCCTGCTCATAATATAAAGCTGGGAAATTGCAGTTGTATACACCACCAGATGGAGAGGTTTCCATTATTGGCAATCACCTCTTGCTAATACTTGCTTGCTATTTAACTATTTGGACTTAGGCTATTGCAATTCACTGTTTCCTGGCTCAGAATGGCACCATTTCCAATGAAGCTCATGCATCTCCGTATGTATGTGATGACCAGGGGCAAGTGGAGAAAGTTATATTGCTGACAAATAATTGCAGTGTCTGCTTGCTTAGCATTTGCAGCAAATCAACAGTGGCATTTGGCAGGGGCTGCCTTGAGGTCTGGAGTTGTCAAGCTATATAATGGTTGGAAATATGCTGAGCTTCTAATAATATTAAACCAGGGTGCACCATATTTAAAAGTGTAAATAGATGAATTCTGAGAGCACTTCTATTTTGCTTTCTATACATCCATGTTTTTTTAGATTGAAGGAACTCATGACATCCTGTGTAATTCATTAAGCATTCAACATATAAACAATGCAGTATCTTCCTGCATATATTTTAACATTAGTCTTTGCATTTAATATCTAAAGCCCCTGTCACACTGCACCAACGGATGGAAAGAGGATGTAAAATGGAGAAAAACACTTGCCATCCGTTGGTTAACGCGATGCTTCCGTTCTGTACTCACTGCCTCCGTTTTGCTTCCTCTCTATCCGTCCAGCATCCGTCTATTGACATTTCATCCACTCAGAAGGTTTTGAGCTGCTCAAAACTTTTGAGCGGAAAATGTATCCAATGCATCCGTTCTGCATCCTCTAGGCATACGGGGGACATCTGTTCTGCATCCATTATGCATCTGCTATATCCGCTAGGCATCCGCTGCGCATCCGCGCAACTCAAATCCGTTCCAGCGGTAAATGGACGCAGGAAGGAAGCGGAACGGACGCGCAGCGTTAGTAGCACGGACGGAGAAAGGATGAAAGCGGATGCAAATTGCATCTGCATCATCCGCTAGGCATCCGCTCTGCATCCGCTCTGCATCCTCTACACATCCTCTACGCATCCTCTACGCATCCACTCTGCATCCTCTATGCATCCTCCATGCATCCTCTACGCATCCACTCTGCATCCGCTCTGCATCCGCTTCCATCCGCTAGGCTTCTGTTCCGCATCCGCTTTCCATCCGCTCTGCGTCCTCCCCCCGTCCATTCCTTTCCGTGTTATCCACACTGCTTATGCAAATTTTTGCCCCTTTTGAGAGCGGGTAACAACGGATGGAACATTTTGCTCGTCCGCTGTGTCCTTTTTACAAACATTTTGCATCCGTTGGGCAGTGTGACAGGGCCTTAATATCTTCATTTTGGATTTCTTGGACTACAGCACATAGGAGGAAGTTAGAGTTTGAGGTACCTTCCCAAGGAAAACTAATGAGTTCATTTCAGTTGAACAGTTCAGCACATGTGCAATTTTTTTTTTTGCCTCTGTTAGAACTGAATTAGAATCAGAATACAAGGGATCTTGGAGGTCTTCTAGTCCAGCCCACTGCTCAAGCAGGAGATATGATACCATTTCAGACAAATTACTGTCCAATCTCTTCTTCATCCAGTGATGAAGCACCCACAACTTCTGACAGCAAACTGTTCCACTGGTTAATTGTTCTCACTGTTAGGAAGTTTCTCCTTAATTCCAGGTTTTTTCTTTCCTTGAGAATAGTTTATCCATTGTTTCTTGTCCTGTCCTCTGGTGCTTTGGAAAATAAATTGACCCTCTTTTTATTGTGGCAGCCTCTCAAATACTGGAATATTGCTATCATATCAAGCCTAGTCCTTCTTTTGTCTAGACTATCCAAACCCAAATCCTGCAAGCATTCTTCATAGGTTTTAGTTTCCAGTCCTTTAAAATTATCTGAGTTGTTCTTCTTTGCACTTTTTTTTCCCAAAGTCTCAAATCTTATTTGTAATCTGGTGACCAAAACTGGATGCAGTATTCCAGGTGTGGTCTTACTAAGTCTTTACATCACATGATTTTGATTCTACGCTTCTGTTTATACAACCAAGGATTAGCTTTTTTGGTTGCTGCAGCACACTGCTGACTCATGTTTAAATGATTGTCCATTAGGACTCCAAGGTCCCTTTTACAGTTACTGTTTTTGAGCCAGGTTTTGCCTAATCTGTACTTATACCTTTGGTGTTTCTTGCCCAGTTGTACAACCTTGTCTTTCTCCACATTAAATATCATATTGTTGGATAGGGCCTAGTGTTCAAGTCTGTTAAGATCTTTTTGGATCCTGAGTTTGTTTTCTGGGGTGATGGCTGGTTTTGCCAGCTTGGTGTCATCTGCAAATTTGATGAGTTCCTTTTCTATTCTCTCATCTAAATCAATAATGAAGATATTGAATAGTTCTGAGTCTAAGATGGAACTTCCCTCCCTGTGGATGTAATACCATTAAGGACTACTCATTGAACACAGTTTGTCGGTCACATTATAACAGATTCGGTGTCAGAGTGAGATAAATCAGTCATCATTTTTATTTGTCATCATCATTACCACCATAATATTTCTGGAAAGTATTGTACTCATGCATGCTATTTCCACTGTTGGAATTTTGCACAACTAAGTCATTATCTCTGACTGAGGGCATTTGTAGAGGTTGAAACCCAAGCTTTTCCTCTTGTCTTCTATGTTTCTTCCCTTTACTGGCTTCCTGTCTCTCCGTTTTTGGTTTTTTTATTTCTCACTTAATCTGAAAGTCTGTTTATAAATATTTGCTTTCTTTTCAATTATATAAAGTTCTTCACAACTAAGTGGGCAAAATTCATCTTAAGATTTCTTTTTCTATTATTGATTTTGGAATGACTCTGTGGGAGACTTAACACAATAATGTAAACAAACCCAATTCATCCAGAAAAGAGTGTTCTCTTGTACACCTAATGAGGGTTCATCATTTTGACTAATTGCACTGAAAAATAAAAGCTCTTGCTCCACTTAGCAATTTGGTAGACCTCTAACTCTTCAGTGCAAAATTCCTCAGGGACAGCAGGTGGCCTGCTCTTATACATTTTAATAGAACACAGCTCAAATATTTATTATTTTATTGGATTAGTTTATGTGGCAACCAGCTGGGAATTTACAATATTTTTTCTTAGTATTATCCCTTTTCTCAAAGACCTTGGAATAAAATATCGTCTTTGTTTGGACTATACATTGTTAATAAAAATTTATCTAGGAGATATCAGATTGCAGAAGACTATTTTAGACATCAGTAATGGGCTGGAAAGAAGATAGTTCTTAATGAGTTAAAAAGTCCAAATATATATACAATCCTTCCTCCAACAGTTAATAGGAGAAAAAGGACTATTTTCATTTTTCTTTAAAAGTTTACCTTTAACCTAGTTTTATGGTGTAATATGTTCCAAGAAATGAAAGGACAGTTTGTAAAAGTCACATCTCTTTAACCAGCTGGGAGATGCAGGGATATGATTTATGCTATATACTAAGGATTCTCTAATGGATGTCTTGCATTTGAGGAGGGTGGCCTTGGTACAAAGAATGTGAAGGGCCTGTCACATAGGCCGACGGATGCAAAACGTATATAAAAAGGACACAGTGGACGAGAAAATATTCCATCTGTTGTTATCCGCTCTCAAAAGTGCCCCGAATTTGCATAAGCAGAGCGGACAACAACAGAAAGGAACGGACGTGGGGAGGAAGTAGCGAGGATGTTAAGCGGATGCTCCATGGAAGCCTAGAAGATTGAAGTGGATGGAAGCGGATGGGACATGCGCAGGGCTTCCGGGGGAGCACAGCAAAGCGGACGCACAGCGGAAGGAAAGGATGCAGAGCAGATGCCTAGTGGATACAGTGGATGCATCACAGAAGCCTAGCGGATGCCTAGTGGATGCCTAGTGGAGGCCTAGCAGTTGCAAAGCATTCACTGCGCATGCGGGGAGGATGCATTGTGTCAGCCCCGCAGATATAAGGGGATGCAGCTCGCAAGAAGGTCACCATTCAGAGGAAAGACCTGCAGCCAGACACAGCTCCAGCCAGCCAACAACCATGGGGAAGAAAAGGAAGCCTGTGTCATCTGCTGCCAGCCCTGGCAAGAAGGACAGGGTCACCATCCCACCCCCTGGCCCTGACTCTGCTTCTGCTGGGGCTTCTGCTGCTCGGGCTGACTCTTCTGGTGCTGGGGCTTCTGCTGGGGCTTACTCTGCTGGTGCTGCTCCTGGTGCTGGGGTTCTGCTGGTGCTTACTCTGCTGGTGCTGCTCCTGATGCTGGGGCTTCTGCTGGGGCTTACTCTGCTGGTGCTGCTCCTGGTCCTGCTGGTCCTGCTGGTGCTCCAGGTGCTCCTGGTGCTCCAGGTGCTCCAGGTGCTGCTGGTGCTGCTGGTGCTCCTGGTCCTGCTGGTCCTGATGGTCCTGATGGTGCTGCTGGGGCTTACTCTGCTGCTGCTGATCCTGGTGCTGCTGGTGCTGCTGGTGCTGCTGGTGCTGCTGGTGCTGCTGGTGCTTCTGGTCCTGCTTTTGCTGCTACTATTGTTGTTGCTGGTGGTGATGGTGGTGGTGTGGTGGAGCAGCCCCTAGAACCTCGAAGCCCCTCTGATGAGGGCCCAGATGGCCCTGCCAGAGGGAGGAAGAGGCATACGTGTGAACGGGAGGGGAGGCAATACTCCATCGAAGAGGAACACGAGGATGAGGTGCTTGAATGGCTGAGGGAGAACAAGTATCTATGGCGGAAGGGACACCGGCTCTATTGAGACACCAAAAGGAAGCAGACTGCTTGGAGAGAGAAGGCGGAGAGCCTGGGCTACACTTCGGAGGTCCTCCTCAGCTGGTGGAAGCACATGCACACCTGGTACGGGAAGCTGCACCTCAAGAAATCTGGCCAGGCCACGGTCAAGCTGAGGGACCGGGAGACCTACGTGATGGCCAAGTGCAGCTTCTTGGAGGGTGAGATCCGCCACCGAGGAGCAGCCCCTCTGACAACCCTCTCTCTCAGGAAGCCTGCAGAGAGCCAATCCTCTTCTGGCCAAGAGTCAGCTCCTGTGTCCAGGCAGGTATCTGTGGAGCGTCCCACGACGGAGACCCCTCCCGACAGCTGCACTCCCCATAGCGGAGCGTGTGGAGGACCCCCTGATGCAGTGGGAGCAAGAAGAGGGCACTGCCACCAAAGACCAACCCACATCCACCCCAAGCTCCACCTCCACAGAAAGCAGGCAGAGAGCCAGACCAGAGGGGCAGAGCCACACTGTTCTGCTGGAGATCAGGGACACCATTAAAAGCAGTGTAGTCCTCTCTCAGCTGGTCCACACTGACATACCATCCTCCAACCGCAAGCCCTTCCTCACCTACGTCAACCAGACCCTCCTGGACATGTCTGAATCACAGTACCAGGTGATCAAGGACAGGATCACCGGTCTTCTGTACAACCCTCCAGACCCAGCTGAACCTGCTCCCACCCAGTCCAGGTCTGCTCCTCCACCCCAGGTGATGTCACTGCCCTTCCAAGGCTTTCCACAGCCCCTCACCTACCAAGACTATGGCTACCAGGAGGTCCAGCAGCACAGGCAGCCCTTCCCAGTTCATCGTATGCCACTGGTGCCACCGATGCCACCGATGCCACTGATGCCACCCATGCCACAGATGCCATACATGCCACAGATGCCACCCACGCCACAGATGCCACCCACACCTCACCTCGCTCACCTGCAGACCAGACAGCCCCACTACACTCCTCCTTCCTCCACCCCACAGCCAAGCCCGGCCTCAGATCATTTGTCATCGATCTTGGGACTGACACCCCATGTCATGGAGGAAGGGGCTCTCAACATCACAGGACTGAGCCAGCTCTCTGAGAGCTTCCTCCACACACCATCCCCTGTTGTCCTCTCGGGGCCAGGCACCCTAATGGCACCTCAGACCAGCACTCCAGCAGCAGCCACCTCCACAGCACCTGGACCCTTCACCCCTGAGACTTTGGGCACACCTCAGAGGGACTGAGAAGAGTGCCAGAGACTGGATTGCTACCTGTTGACTTTATCTTTGCTTGGGACACTTTACTTGGGTCATTTTGCTTTTACAGTTTGTTATTAATAAAGATTATCTTTGCTTCACACACTTGCTTCAGTTCTTTTAGTCAATAAAGTCTTGGTGGAAACTTTTAGAAATGGTTTAAGCCTTTGCATGCTTGTGGGATGAGTTAAGATAGCAGTGGGAGAGGAGAAGGCGGAGCTACGTCTCGGTGTTACAGCTGCGATCTCGGGGCTCTGAGATCTCAGCTGATATTTTTGCCTCTGGTCGGTTCTAACGGACCTAAACCGTCCCGTAGAGACGGGGATTGTGAAGGGCACAGTCCCAGGATCCCAGAGACATCGCAAAATCTCTGGTTTGATCCGGGAGAAGCCCTTTTGCTGGAAGCAGAAAGGCAGCCTCTAAAGCTGCTGAAGTCGGGACAACTCCGGAAAGAAAGGGATTTAAATGAGCATGTATCGGTTGGGTGAGAAATTCTTTTGCATTATAAATTGATTAAGACTTGAAAGGACATCCTGAACAAAGAAGAAATCTGTGACTTTATTTTTCTTTTGACTGAACCTGGGTTGAGCGGCGTTTAAATGATGTCAAATTGAGACTTGGATTTTTTTTTTCTTATTTTCTTTGAGGACTTTAAGGTGACTTTGTAGGTAACCGGATTGAATTTTCTCTTATATATATTTTTATTTTTCACTTGATTTTTATTTTTTATCTTTTTAACTTTCTTTTTAGGATAGAGGCTCCCTTTGACTATCTTTTTTTTTTGTTTGAGTTCTTTATAAACATTTTTTCTTTTGGCTGGGGGGGGAAAGAGTATTTAGAGATGCTGTAACACTGCCAACTAGAGGCTTGAAAATATTTTATTTGAATTGGGGAGAAAAGCACTTCTTTTCAAGGACATTTTAATGTGATAAGATAGAGGGAGAATACAGTAAAATATTATTACAGGTGCTCTCTTGGACTCTTATCAATATTTCAACATTTGAGGTTTGGCTTTGAAGCTGCTGGAGAAGACAGTCATAATAAGAGCCTTGGATAAAGAAATAAAGTGCAGTGTACAGTGCATATATATATATATGTATATATATATATGTATACTTTTGAAACTCCTACTCGCCAGCCTTTTTGGTTAATTTTAACTCTAGCATCCTTGCTTTTTATTTTAAAGGGAAAGCCTCAGAGTTTTTTCTTTTTTCTTCTCTTTCTTTGCTTCTTCCATCTATTTTAATTTGGATTAGGGTCTAGAAGAACCTGAAGACCTTTCTTTTTCCTTTTTCCTTTTTTCTTTTTTGGTTTTGGGCTTTTTACTAATGGATTTTTTTCTTTTTCTTTTTGATTTTTTGGACTATATTTGGTCACTATACCAGTTGGATTTAAAGTCAAAGAGAGCTTGAAGACTTGGAAATATTAAAATGAGCAGGAAGCCAAAACCATTCGGCGTCTTTACTTCTACCTCTGCTTCCCCACCACTTGAAGGACAATTTTCAATTCAGACAATGTTGAAGCAAGATAAGGAACAAGAAAAAGTAAATTTACAGATGATTATGCAAGGAATTCAAGATATTAAGATAAAAATAGATACCATGGACAAAAAAATAGAGAAATCTGATGAAAATTTTAAACAAATGATGGGAAAATATGAGGAGAGATTCCAAAAAATTGAGGAAGAAGGAAAACAAAGAGATGAGAAGATTGGAAATATTGACACTAGATTAACAGTGATAGAACAAGAAAAAAATGGGATGTTGAGGTGGGAGATGGAAAGATCAGAATTTTATCTTAGATTTCAAAATATAGAAGAGGAAAAAGGAGAAAACTTGGCTGTGATAATGATAGAAATATTGGCAGATCTTCTGGAAATTACTGAGGAAAAAATGATGGACGGAGTAGATGAGATATACCGAGTTTATACAAGATATGCGATGAGAAATAAACTACCAAAGGAAGTACATATTAGATTTACTAAAAAATCCATCAGAACACAAATATTACAAGTGGCAAGAGAAAAAGCATTGAAATATAAAAACAAAGAGATTGTAGTTTTAAAACAAATACCTAGAAGAGTGAGAGAGATGAGAAGAGAATATCGATTTTTGACCAAAATGCTACTGGAAAATGAAGTGAACTACAGATGGCTGATACCAGAAGGACTAATTTTTACGTGGCAAGAGCAGAGACATAGAATTGACTCGATTGAAAAAGCATAACTTTTTTATGCAGAATTTTTTGTAAGAAAAAAAGAGGTGGCAGAGAAAGAGATCTCATTAATTGAGCTTCTGGAGGAACAACTGGAGATTGAAAAAGAGAAAGGAGTTGCAGGTGGACAGGTAGATAGTAAAGAACAACGTGAAGTGAGAGCTACGAGAGCTGTTAGACCTAAATATAAAGCATAATCATGGAAGAAAAAAAATTGATTACAATGAATATAAATGGACTTAACTCAGCTGTTAAAAGAAGGAAAACTTTTCACAAATTAGAGAAATTAAAATTTGATATAATTTGCTTACAAGAAGTTCATATTAAAAAGCAACATGAGTATTTGTTAGTACAGCCAAAATTAGGGAAAATATTTACTTCTTTGATTCAATGTAAGAAAAGAGGAGTGGTTCTCTACATTAAAGAAGATATTCTAGCAAAACTGATCTACACGGATGAAGATGGAAGAGTATTAATGGTGGAAATAATGGATAATAATAAAAAAATACTCTTGATTGCAATTTATGC
>BLBF01000003.1:90224819-90246867 GCA_015471245.1 Laticauda colubrina | reverse complement strand
TCTGTCTGTCTGTCTGTCTGTCTGTCTGTCTGTCTGTCTGTCTGTCTATCTCTCTGTCTATCTATCTATCTATTATCTTAAGGGCTTTCTTCCTTTCCTCCATTATTGTTACAATCTTATTGGAATCGCTTATGCTTGACATTATAAAATAAACTGTAAGAAAACAAAGGTTGGGCGATGTTTGGGGAAAAGACCTCTTGAACTGGATTTTCAAAATCTATATTTCTAAAAATGTTCAGAAAGAAATATCACAACCATATCTACTGAAAACATATAAGGTTTTGTATATACTCAATGTATCAAGGCAGAATTATACTCCTGAGAACTTTGAACAATGCCATGTAATACAAGCAATGACTAGCTCAAAAGTTCACATCAGAAAGATTACAAAATTTTCTCTATGCTTTTACAAAACATTTTTTTGCCTGGAGATATTGATTGTGTTCTCCTATGGTAACTGAGGTGAATCAGTGTTCTGACTTTCTTCTTAACTTCTCTATAGATCTATTGACTTCTTAAATCTATAGAAGTAGTTCCTAATGGCATTCTTAATTTTATCTGGCCCATGGTAGTTATTCAATCAGCAATTTAAGAATGTTGTTCTTCAAGGAACCTTTTCTTCTTCTGGCAAGTAACTCCTAAACAGCTGGACGGCATACCCACTGCAATGTTGGTTATATTCTGTGATGCACAATTAGTTTATGTCTTTTTCTGTCTAGGCCTATTGGGATTTGTCCCTGACCCAATCATATTAATATGTACCTAAGAATAAACCCAAGAAAGCAATGCAACAGCATGTAGGCCAACTGTCTTTTGAGAAACATAGTTTCAAAGTGGACTGCAATAAAACAATGGTTTGTCTCCTCAGAAGACATCTGCAACCTTGGCCTAGCAAAGGTCATCTTTGGGTTATGATGACAATTGGAATCAGAATTTCTAGTTAGTACAGTGAACAATTTTCTCGCAAATTGCAAACTGCATATAACTGCATCACTTAGCAGTTGCAACCCAGACAAGCAGACTGGCAGGTAAGTGCCAAGGGTAAACAGGCAGGTGGGCAGGCACCGTGGGTGGGCACTGTAGAGTGTGGGTGTGGGTGTGAGTGTGGGTGCTGCAGGGCAGTGCTGTGGAGTGTAGGCCAGCAAACACTGTAGACAGGCTCTAAAGAGCACAGGCAGGTGGGTGCTGTAGATGGGTGCTATAGAGTAAGGGCAGGTGAATGGGTGAAAAGTGGGTGACTGGGAGTAGGAGTGGCTTGCGGAAGCAACTTGCAACCTTTTGCCGTTTTCCCCATTGACTTTTTGAGTCAGTAGCGGAGGTCACAAATGACACTCATGTGGCTATGGGACTCTGCAACCATTATCATTACAAGCCAGCAATGCAAATAACTATCTTTAGTTTCCTTTCTTTAACAACTTGAGGTTTTATTTGGGAAGACAATATGAAGAGGTACAGACTAGGAAGAACTAAAAACATAATTTTGTTCTTTCCCAAATAATTTTGGTTTTCTTCTTCTTCTGCCAGAATGCTCACCAAGCTTGTCATAAATAAATATTTGTGTAAATATTAGGTGGAAATTATACCTAAAATATCTGTATGCATTAAATTGGCTATACAAGTTAAAGGAGGAAGCTGCATACTCTGCTGAAAAGAAGAGTCCTGTTAGTCTTAGGATGTCCTGAAGAAACTATGAGGAAGAGTTCAGATTTATAAAAGGATTGCAACAGGGATATACAAAAGAAAGAGTGCACAGCTGCAGTCACTTACACTAGGGGCAGAGAATCTTTTGTTCTTACATGCCTGCTTGGATGATCTAATCTCAGCAGCCCAAGCCAACATGAACACTAATAAAAGATCCTTGGAAATGTAGTTCAGCAGGCTGCGGATTTTTGCCTCCTCTATACATACTTATTTGAAGGCTACTTAGTAATGATATATTCAATTATGCTGTAAAATATTTATTTTAAATAATAATCATATCCTGTAAAAAGGGAGAAGGTTGAGGAAAGACTAGCTGAACAAACTGATCAAATAGGAAATTAGCATGGAATCTTTATGTGGGCGCAGGAATGAATGTCATTGAACCTTATCTAGTTTCACCAAGTTGCAAACAGTTAGTCTGAAAGGATTCCTGCATATAGGCTTGAGCAAAAAACAGTTAACTGAATTCTGTACGTGTAGGTCTAATTATTTGCACCTGGCAGAAGGCAAAAATATTCACTGGACTTTGAGCTCATGGTGGTACCAAAATGATCACTAATAACAAGACTATATGTGTGTGTATATCTGTGTGTGTGTATCCTGTTCCATATTTTGTATTAATTGGATGGCTAACGAAGTATTTCCATGTTTTCAATTTGAGTAGGAGGGACTCAAATAAAAGTCAAAAATAATACAAGATCAGATTATTTGAAAAGAACAGGCACACAGGCCAAGTTGGATAGAAGCTAAAAACCTGGGAGAAAAGCCAGCCCCTTTGGATGACAGGGTATGATAATAAACATTTATAAACCTAAACTTGTTTAATACAATATATTAAAATGTATGAATCTGTGATCTCATTCCAATGGATTCTAAATCTCATCAGATTTCAAGGATGTGCAATGTTTAGTAGCCAAGGATTTTGTAGTCAGGCAAGATCTGGAGAATTAACAGGTCTCCCTTTACATGGTACTACATTTATTAAGCCCATGTCCCACTGTACCAACGGATGCAAAGAGGATGTAAAACGTTAAAAAAAGCTTGTCATCCATTGGAAAACGCGATGCATCCATTGTGTACTCATAGCATACGTGTTTCATACGCTCTATCCCTCCAGCATCCGTCCAATGAGATTTCTTCCGCACAAGAAGTTTTGAGCTGCACAAAACTTTTTGAACGGATGAACTTTCTGCCATGTACGATGTACACGCGCAACATATATGGGAAACAAAAGTTCTATGTCCGTTATCATCTATTAAACGTCCGCTGTATCCTCTCAACATCCTCTGGACATCCTCGCAACTCACATCCGCTCCAGCTGAAAATGGAAAAAGGGAGGAAATGAAAGGTACATGGAACGTCCACACAGCGTTAGTGGCACGGAAATAGAAAGGATGCAAGCAGATGCATCTCATAAATAAAGCATAAAAACAGACAAAACATTTATATATGGGATGTATCTCGGATATTTAGGATGCCTGGAGTATGCCTAGAGTATGAAGAAGGACACCTAGCGGACAACCGATATTTTCTATAAAAAGGAGGAGAAAATCATCTGGATCTCAGTATGAGTCCAGCAGCCGTGGTGTACAGACCTCTTCACCCTTAGTCTTGCTCTTCCACATCATCCATTGTTCTCCACCATGGATCATGACACAATCCATATGGTAGTTACGATCATTCAAAACCAGAACCAAGCCCTGTTCAGACTGTTTCACCTTTTATACACAAGGAGAAGAAGGAGACGTCCAAGAGCTGTGTGGGTCCGAGGATGGATCGGAAGAAGAATGAAGTTTGTACTGTATGACAAGCTGATGGTGGAGCTGAGGAATGAAGACCCTCGTGCATTCCAGAACTTCATGAGGATGCCACCAGCCATGTTTGATTAAATTGTTGAGCGTCTGAGACCCAGGTTGACCAAGCCGAGCACCAACTTCTGTCCCAGCCTGGACCCTGGACTGAAGGTGGCACTGACTTTGTGCCACCTGGACTCTGGAACCACATACAGCCCATGTCACACTGAACCAACGGATGCAAAGAGAATGTCAAAAGGACAAAAAAGCTTGCCATCCGGTGGTTAACGCGATGTATCCGTTCTGTACTCACTGCCTCCATTTTGCTTCCTCTCTATCCGTCCAGCATCCGTTTATAGACGTTTCATCCGCTCCAAAAGTTTTGGGCTGCCTAAAACTTTTGCGTGGAAAATGTATCCAGTTCGTCCGTTCTGCATCTGTTACGCATCCGTTACGCATCCGTTACGCATCCGTTACGCATCCGTTACGCATCCGCCATATCCGCTTGGCGTCCGCTGCGCATCCGTGCAACTCGCATCCGCCCAGACGCAGGGAGGAAGCAGAACAGACATGGAACAGATGCAGAACGGATGCAGAACGGATGCAGCAAGGAAACAAAGTGTTTAAAGTGGAAAAAACGTTCGCAGAAGGGAATCTATCTCGGATATTAAGGATGTCTAGAGGATGCCTAGAGGATGCAAAGGGACACCTATACTGGCTATAAAAAGGGGGAGCAACTCATCTGCATCTCACTTTCAGACCAGCAGCCCACCTGTGCAGAGCTCTGCAGCCTTCATCTGACTCTTCCTCTTCCACAGCAACCAGTCATGTCCACCGTGGATCGTAACACAGTCCTTTTGGCAACCACCATCCTTCTGCAACAGTACGAAGCCATCTACAGGCTCTGTGAACTCTACTATGGGAAGAAAAAGAGGCGGCCAAGAAGCATCTGGGTCCGAAAATGGATCGGGAGAAGAGCAGAGTACGGACTGTACAACAAGCTGATGGTGGAGCTCAGGAACAAAGACACTTGGGCGTTCCAGAACTTCATGAGGATGCCTCCAGCCATGTTTGATGAAGTTGTGCAGTGGCTGAGACCCAGGTTGACCAAGGCAAACACCAACTTCCAGCCCAGCCTGGAACCTGGGCTCAAGGTGGCATTCACTCTGCGCCACCTGGCCTCAGGGACCACCTACAAAAGCATGCGGTACAGCTGGAGGGTGCCACACAACACCATCAGCATTGTGGTCAGAGAAGTGGTGCAGGCCATCATCGAAGCATACAAGGAGAGCTCCTCCAGTGCCCCTCCACTGAAGAAGGATGGAAGAAAGTTGCAGAGCAGTGATATCAGAGGTGGAACTTCCCCCATACCGTTGGAGCCATCGACGGCAAGCACGTGGCCTGCAAAGCTCCAGCCAAGTTGGGGTCCACTTATTTCAACTCCAAGGGCTTCTTCAGCATCATCCTCTTTGCCATGGTCGATGCTGACTACAAGTTCATGTACATCGATGCTTCAGGCTACGGCTCCTCTTCAGATGCCCAGGTATACAACGCCAGTCATCTCAAGGAGGGGCTGGAAGGCAACCTCATCGTGGGCTTCCCAGATCCAGACCCCCTGCCCAACGACATGCAAGATGTACCCTACTTCATCGTGGGGGATGACGCCTTCTCCCTCACAACCTACCTCATGAAGCCATACACTTCCAGACTCCTGACCCATGAAGAGAGGATCTTCAACTACAGGCTGTCCAGGGCAAGGCGGGTGGTGGAGAACGCCTTTGGCATCCTGGCCAACAGGTTCCAGGTACTTCTCACCACCAGGCACCATCGCCCAGAGACCGTGAGGAGGATTGTGGAAGCTTGCTGCATCCTGCACAATCTCATGCGCACCCGCTACCCAGTCTTGCAGAACAGGCTTGTGGACCGTCAACAAGGCAATGGGGACATGGAGCCTGGTGAATGGAGGCAAGGGCGAAACCTCATCGACACTCAAGATGTGCAAGGCCCAGAACAGAGCCTCACGGGAAGGGAAGAAGCAGCGCAACCTCCTGAAACACTGGTGCAACTCCGCAGCTGGAGCGCTGGAGTGGCAAGACAGGATGGTAGATGCTTAATTGATGCTTCCTTCAGCCTGTCTCATCACACGGATGAGATTGGGCCAGGTATGTTGGGTGGGCCTACAATAAACAGGGCGTTTAATAAAGAGTTGTGTTTATGTTGACATGTGTGGATGTTTGATTACATTATTATTGATAATAAAGGGCCATAGGTGTGGCACCTGGGAGGGTGGACCATACAGTCCCACTATGCTTGCACTGGAGGTTTATCTATCCCACAGCTATTAGCCATTCCAAAGGTATCCCTGCTCATTCCACAGGTATCCCTGCCCACCCCACTGCTATCTTAACCCATCCTACAAGCATGCAAAGGCTTAAGCCAATTATAAAAGTTTCCACCAAGACTTTATTAAAAAAAAAGAAATGAAGCAAGTGTGTGAATCAAAAATAAACTTTATTGAACAACAAGTTGTAAAAAAAAAAATGACCCAAGTCAAGTGTCCAAATAAAGTCCACAGGTAGCCAGCTAGCCGGTCTCTTGCACTTTTCTTGGTCACTCGGAGCTGTGCCCAGTCTCAGGGGTGAAGGGTCCATGTGCTGTGGTGGTAGGTGGTGCTGGAGTGCCTGGCCTCCTGAGGACAACAGGGGACAGTGTGTTAAGAAAGGTCTCGGAAAGCTGGCTCAGCCCCGTGATGCTGAGAGGTCCTTCCTCCATGCCATGGGGTGTCAGCCCCAGTACTGATGACAGATATACAGAGGCCGGGCTTGGCTGTGGGGTGGAGGAAGGAGTAGTGTAGTGGGGCTGTCTTCTCTGCAGTTCTGGAGGACTGTCGTGGGTGGCATCGCTGTCGTCGGTGGCATCATTCTCGTCGGTGGCATCGCTGTCATCGGTGGCATCATTGGCGTGGGTAGCATCGGTGGCATCAGTGAAACAGGTGGCAACGGTGTCGCCCGATGACTCTGTGCCTGGACTGGGAAGGGCTGCTGCCTGTGCTGCTGAACCTCCTGGTAGCCGTAGCCCTGGTAGGTGAGGGCCTGTGGGAAGCCTTGGAATGGGAGGGACATCACCTGGGGTGGAGGAGCAGGCCTGGACTGGGTGGGAGAAGGTTCCTCTGGGTCTGGAGGGTTGTGAAGCAGCGTGGTGATCCGGTCCTTCACCTGCTGGTACTGTGGATCTGCCATTTCCTTGAGGGTCTGGTTGACATAGGTGAGGAAGGGCTTGTGGTTGGAGGATCAGGAGTCGGTGTGGACCAGCTGAGAGAGAAGATCTATGCTGGTGTGGATGGTGTCCCTGATCTCCAGCAGGACATTGTGGCTCTGCCCCTCCAGCTGTCCGGCTCTCTGCCTTTCTGTGGAGGCGGAGCTGGGGGGGGGTGGATGTGCCTAGGAGTGTGGTGGACTCAATGTCTCCTTTCTCCCAACGCACCAGGGAGTCCTCCACGCACTCCACCACGCTTACCACACCTGTCCGCGGGATTCTCCGCCATGGCACATTCCACAGAAACCTGCCTGGAGACAGGGACTGACTCTCGGCCGGAAGAGGACTGGGTGGCAGCAGGCTGCCTGAGAGAGAGGGTAGTGAGAGGGGCTGTTGGTGCTCCTCGGTGGCGGATCTCACCCTCCAGGAAGCTGCACCTGGCCATGACATAGGTCTCTCTGTTTGTCAGATTCACAGTGGCCTGGCCAGATTTCTTCAGGTGCAGCTTCCTGTACCAGGTGTGCATATGTTTCCACCAGCCGAGGAGCACCTCCGAAGTGTAACCCATACTCTCTGCCCTCTCTCCAAGCAGCCTGCTTCCACTTGGTGTCCCTGTACAGCCGGTGTCCCTTCCGCCACAGATAGTCGTTCTCTCTCAGCCACTCCAGCACCTCATCCTCATGCTTCTCCGCTATGGAGTATTGCCTCCTTTCCCGTTGTCACATACGCCTCTTCCTCCCTTTGGCAGGACCAGATGGGCCCTCATCAGAGGGGCTCCCAGGTAGTAGGGGCTGCTCCTCCACACCACCAGCAGCACCAGCACCAGCAGGATCATCACCATCATCATCATCATCCTCACCAGCAGGATCATAATCAGCATCAGCATCCTCACCCGCAGGATCATAATCAGCATCAGCATCAGTAGCAGCAGCAGCAGCAGCAGGAACAGCAGGACCAGGATCAGCAGCAGTAGAGTAAGCACTAGCAGGGCCAGCAAGTCCAGGAGCATGAGCAGGACCAGGAGCACGAGCAGGACCAGGAGCATGAGCAGGACGAGCAGAATGAGCAAGACCAGGAGCACGAGCAGGATGAGCAAGTCCAGGAGCACGAGCAGGTCGAGCAGATCGAGCAGGACCAGGCGCAGCTTCAACAGAGTAAGCAACAGCAAAAGCCCCAGCACCAGCAGAAGCCCCACTGCCAGGAGAAGCTTCAGCAGAAGCCCCAGCACCAGCAGAGTCAGCGGCAGGGGGCGGGAGGTTGTCCCTGTCCCTCTTGCCAGGGATGGCGGCAAGTTGCTGAGGCTTTCGCTTCCTCCCCATGGTTGTGGGGTTGCTGGCTGGCAGGGAGGCTGGCAGGCACCAAGGCTGGCAGGAAGCCTGGCAGGAAGGCTGGCAGAAAGCCTGGCAGGAAGGCAGGCAGGCAGGCAGGCACCAAGGCTGGCTGGAAGGCAGGCTGGCAGAGCAGGCAAGGAACTCGAAGTGTCCAGCAGCAGGTCTTTCCTCGGAATGCTGGCCACGTGTGAGCTGCTTCCCTTTATATCCGGGGGGCTTACATAATACTTCCCCCCCACATGCGCAATTAACGCTTGGCATCCGTTCCGCTTCCGCTGTGCATCCGTTAGGCTTCCGCTGTGCATCCGTTTTATCCGTTGTGTATCCGCTGTGCATCCACTTCATCAGTTCAGCGTCCGTTCTGCATCCACTGTATCCGTTCCGTGTCCGCTTCACTGAGGCCCCCCGGAAGCCCTGCGGTTGCACCATCTGCTCCCATCCACTTCCATCCGCTGTGCTTCCATTCCGCATCCGCTTTGCATCCGCCCTGCGTCCTCCCCGTCTCCGTGTTATCAGCTCCGGTTATGCAAATTTTTGCCCCTTTTGAGAGCGGATAACAACTGATGGAACATTTTGCTCATCCGTTGTGTCTGTTTTGCATCCGTTGGCCAGTGTGACATGGGCTTACAGAAACATGCAGTATGCGTGGAGGGTGCCACACAACACCATCAGCAAATTGGTCAGAGAAGTGGTGCAGGCCATCATTGAAGAATACGTGGAGGAGCTCCTCCATTGTCCCACCACTGAAGAAGCCTGGAGGAAAGTTGCAGAACAGTGGTATCAGAGGTGGAACTTTCCCCATACCATTGGAGCCATAGATGGGAAGCACATGGCCTGCAAAGCTCCAGTCAACTCAGAGTCCACTTGTTACAACTACAAGGGCTTTTTCAGTATCATCCTCTTTGCCATGGTTGATGCTGACTACAAGTTCATGTACATCAATGCTTCAGGCAACAGGTCAGCTTCAGATAGCCAGGTATACAATGCCAGTGACCTCAAGGATGGGCTGGAACACAACCTCATCATGGGTTTTCCAGAAGCAGACCCCCTACCCAACGACACACAATATGTGCCCTAATTCATCATGGGTGATGACATGTTCTCCCTCAGAACCTACCTCATGAAGCTGTACAGTTCAAGATACCTCACCTGTGAAGAAAGGATCTTCAACTACAGGCTGTCCAGGGCAAAATGGGTGGTGGAGAACGCCTTTGGCATCCTGCAAACAGGTTCCAGGTACTTCTCACCACCATGCAGCATCTCCCACAGACTGTGAGGAGCATCGTGGAAGCTTGCTGCATCCTGCACAATCTCATGCGCACCCGCTACCCAGTGTTGCAGAACAGACTTTTTGTCCGTCAACAAGGGAATGGGGACGTGGAGCCTGGTGAATGGAGGCAAGGACGAAACCTGATAGACACTGTGGATGTACAAGGCCCCAACAGAGCATCACGTGAAGGGAAGAAGCAGCGCAACCTCCTGAAACACTGGTGGCAACTCCCCAGCTGGAGCAGTGGAGTGGCAAGACAGGATGATAGATGGTTAATGGATGCTTCCTTGAGCCTGTCTCATAACACTGATGAGATTGTGCCATGTATGTTGAGTGGTCCTACAATGAATAGGGCATTAATAAAGAGTTTTGTTTATTTTGAAATGTGTTGATCAATGAATAAATTGTTATTGATAAAAAAGGTCCGTATGTGTGGCAGCTGGGATGGTGGACCATACAGTCCCACTATGCTTGCACTGGAGGTTTATCTATCCCACAACTATCCTTACCTATCCCACAACTCTCCTTACCTATCCCACAACTATCCTTACCTATCCCACAACTATCCTTATCTATCCCACAAGCATGCAAAGGCTTAACTATTTTTTCAAAGTTTTCACCAACACTTTATTAAGTAAAAAAAATGAACCAAGTGTGTGAAGCAAAGATAACCTTTATTAATAACTGTCTTAGGTAAACTTTGTGACTTTATTAAATAAGCAAAATGAACCAAGTAAAGTGTCTTAAGCAAAGATAAAGTGAACAAGTAACAACTCAGTCTCTGGCACTATTCTCAGTCACTCTGAGTCATGTCCATGGTCTCAGCTGTCAAGCGGCCAGGGACTGTGGAGGTGGCTGTGGCTGGAATGCTGCTCTGAGGCGCCATTGGGGTGTTTGGCCCTGATAGTACAACAGGGGATGGTGTGTTCAGGAAGCTCTCAGAGAGCTGACTCAGTCCCGTGCGGTTGACAGGCCCTTCATCAAGTACCTGGGATGTCAGGCCCAATACTGATGACAGATTGTCCATTGACGGGCTTGGCTGTGGGGTGGAGGAAGGAGGAGTGTAGTGGTGCTGTCTGGTCTCCAACTGGGTGAGGTGTGGTGTCTGTGGTGTGCGATGAACCTGGGCCTGGACTGGGAAGGCCTGTTTGTGCTGTGGGAAGTCCTGGTACTCATAGCCTTGGTAGGTGAGGGGCTGTTGAAAGCCGTGGAAGGGCTGTGACATCACCTGGGGTGAAGGAGCAGACCTGGACTGGTTTGGAGCAGGTTCAGCTGGGCCTTGAGGGTTGTGCAGAAGTGCTGTGATCTTCTGCTTCATCACCTGGTACTGGGCCTCAGGCAGGTCCCTGAGGGTCTAGCTCACATAGGTGATGAAGGGCTTCCAGTCCGAGGATGCTATGTCGCTGTGGACCAGTTGAGAGAGAAGATCTGTGCTGGTCTTCACTGTGTCCCTGATCTCTAACAGCACAGTGTGGTTCTGGCCCTCCAGTCTGCCTCTCTGCCTGCATCCTGTGGAGCTGGGGATGGGTTGGCCTCTGGTGACTGCTGCTTCTTCCTCCATTTGTGACAGCAGGGCGTCATCCCCCACGGAATCCTCCAAGTCTGCCGGCATGGGGAGTGCAGCTGTCGGGGGGGTGTCTGCTGTGGGGCCCTCTGAAGACACCTGCCTGGACAGGGTAGCTGTCTCCTGGCTGGAAGAGGACTGGCTGTCTGTGGGCTGTCTGAGGGAGAGGGGTGTCAGAGGGGCTGCTTCTCAGTGGCGGACCTCACCCTCCAGGAAGCTGCACTTGGTCATGACATACATCTCCCAGTCAGTGAGCTTGACAGCGGCCTGCCCAGATTTCTTGAGGTGAAGCTTTCCATACCAGGTGTGCATGTGCTTCCACCATCCCAGGAGTACATCTGCAGTGTAGCCCAGGCCCTCTGCCTTGTGTCTCCAAGCTGCCTGTTTCTTCTTGGTGTCGCAATTGAGTCTGTGGCCCTTTCTCCAGAGGTACTCATTTTCCCTCAGCCATTCCAGCACCTCATCCTCATGCTCCTCGGAAATGGTGTACTGTTTCCTCTCTCCCTTCTCCTTCCCTTGCCTCTTCCTCCCTCTGGCAGGGCCTTCAGTAGCAGGGCCTTCAGGGGCTTGAGCAGCAGGGCTTTGAGGGCCTTGGGGCTGGTCCACTACAGCAGCCACAGTAGAGTTGCAGTAGCAGGAGAAGCACCAGCAGCACCAGCACCAGCAGCACCAGCAGCAGGAGAAGCACCAGTAGCACCAGCAGTAGCACCAGCAGCACCAGCAGTAGCACCAGCAGCACCAGCAGCAGGAGAAGCACCAGTAGCACCAGCAGCACCAGCAGTAGCACCAGCAGCACCAGCAGCAGGAGAAGCACCAGCAGCACCAGCAGTAGCAGCAGAAGCACCAGCAGCACCACCACCAGCAGCAGAAGCACCAGCAGCTTCAGAGTCAGTGCTGGGGATGGGATGGTGGTTCTGTCCTCCTTGCCAGGGCTGGCACGAGTAGGCACCAGCTTCCTCTTCTTCCCTGATTGACGAACCATGGTGTTCTTTCAAGATGTATGTGGCAGCACATCTTTCCTCTGAATGCTGACTGCGTGCGAGCTGCATCCTTTTATATCTGCGGAGCTGACGCAATTCATACTCCCTGCATGCGCAGTGAATGCTTTGCATCCGATATACATCCGCTCGGCATCCACTTTGCTTCCTCTAGGTATCCATGATGCATCCGCATCATCCACTACGCATCCGCCCCTTTCGCTACACGTCCGCTTCGCAATTCTCACCTGGAAGCCCTTCGGATGTGTCATCCGCTTCCATCCGCTGTCATCCACTAGGCTTCCTACAAACATCTGTTTAACATCCCTGCTACGTACTACCCATGTCCGTTCCTTTCTGTTCTTTTCCGTTCTGTTTATGCAAATTTGGACCACTTTTTGGCCTGACAATGGATGGAGCCACCCCCCAAATTTTGCTCGTCTGCTATGTCCTTTTTACATTTTGCGTCCGTCGGCCAGTGGGACCTAGCCTTTACCAACTGTTATTCACAAAAACTACATGGAAATTCTCTCCAAAGAGGCAATCTGGTCTAATATATTGGAGATCAACAGCAAGGGACGGATAATAGTTACATGATATGCCTGCAAAATTCTGGAAGACCATCCACTTCCCTTTCTCAAGAGGCAAAAAAAAAAAAAAAACCAGATTTGGAAGTAAAATTGTAGCATAATCCAATATAACTTATTTGTTACAGTCTTATTTTATGATTTGACTTAAATGTTACAGAGTTTAGAACTAATTTCCATAATCCTAATAATATGCTTAATTTTCAAAAAGCAAACCAGAAATCTGGGCTCATCATAAACAAGTCATAAGATTGCCTGGAGCAGTAATCACTGACAACCTTTTCCAAGGATGGACAAGAACTACTGAAACCAACCATATATATGAATGTGTGTACTATTAATCATTAACTGTCTGCCAGAATCTAAGATATTTTAATATAACAAAGCTTTAAATCTGCATGTAGATACAAGCATGAAGAGAATCTAATCATTTAAGGGTCTAAATGTAACAACACCACCATTTTCAGTCTTGGTTATGGGCCTAAATACATTTTGGCTCTTTTAATGAATAGCAAGAGGGTTTTGTTCTGATAGGGGGTGGGGGCGGGTGTCAAAGCATTTCTTTCAAATCACTTCTGAAATGATATTTTTCAAGCCACAATGATAATGCTCTGCTGATGTTTTACATAGTGTATACATAACACTGTATCAATTAAAAAAAAGTACACAACCAAGAACTATTTATATATATCTGCGTGACATTATTATTGGATATTCACAAATAAGTGAAAGGGTCAAGCTATTTTCGAAAGCACCTGTAGGCCAGACAAGGAATAATGGATGGAAATTGAACAAGGAGAGGTTTAACTTTCTGACAGTGAGAACAATCAACCAATGGAACAGCTTGCCCTCGGAAGTTGTGGGACCCCCATCACTTGAGACCTTCAAGAAGAGATTGGATTGCCATCTGTCAGAAATGGTGCAGGGTCTTCCGCTTGGGTGGGGGGTTGGACTAAATTACCTACAAGGTCCCTTCCAACTCTGATTATCTGTTACCTATTAAGTTGTAGTGCTGTACCTTTGAAATCCATTTCATTTAGCAGCCTGTGTTCACCAAAACATTCTGTCATAAAAGCACAGGTTAAAGTCATGTGACATCATGAGAGATCTGGCACAGGAACAAAGGACAGTCTAAAGAAGTTGTTTGAGAAAGAATGGGAAAATCAGAATATAATTGGCAACTGACCCAATTCCCCATTGTTCTTTATAAATATGTAAAGGCCCTGTCACACTGCCCAACGGATGCAAAACAAACACAACGGACAAGCAAAATGTTCCATCCGTTGTTATCCGCTCTCAAAAGGGGCAAAAATTTGCATAACCAGAGAGGATAACACGGATGCGTGGAGGATGCAAAGTGGATGGAAAGCGGATGGGGAACAGAAGCCCAGCGGATGGAAGCGGATGTGAGCAGATGGCACATCCGCTAGGCTTCCGGGGGTGCCTCAGCAAAGCGGATGCAGAACGGATACAGTGGATGCACAGCGGATGAAGCGGATGCAGAGCGGAAGCCTAGCGGATGCACAGCAGAAGCCTAACGGATGCCTGCCGTTAATTGCGCATGCGGGGGGGATGCATTGCGTAAGCCACGCGGATATAAAGGGAAGCAGCTCGCACGTGGCCAGCATTCGGAGGAAAGACCTGCTGCAGGATACATCGAGTCCTTACCTGCCCTGCCTGCAAGCCTGCCTGCAAGCCTTGCTGCCAGCCTTCCTGCCAGTCTGCCTCCAAGCCTCCTGGCCAGCCTCCCTGCCAGCCTTGCTCTCTGCCTGCCTGCCAGCCTTCCTGCCAACCTGCCTTCCAGCCTCCCTGCCAGCCAGTCTGCCTGCCAGCCTTGGTGCTGCCTTCCTGCCAGCCTTCCTGCCAGCCTTCCTGCCAGGCTTCCTGCCAGGCTTCCTGCCAGCCTTGGTGCCAGCCAGCCTCCCTGCCAGCCTTCCTGCCAGCCTTGGTGCCTGCCCTCCCTGCCAGCCTCCCTGCCAGCCAGCAACCCCACAACCATGGGGAAGAAGCGAAAGCCTCAGCAACCTGCTGCCATCCCTGCCAAGAGGGACAGGGCCACCCTCTCGCCCCCTGTCCCTGACTCTGCTTCTGCTGGGGCTTCTGCTGCTCGGGCTTGCTCTTCTGGTGCTGGAGGTTCTGTGAAGCTGCTCCTGGCGGTGGTGCTTCTGCTGCTGCATACTCTGCTGAAGCTGCTCCTGGTCCTGCTGGTCCTGCTGGTCCTGCTGGTCCTGCTGGTCCTGCTCGTCCTGCTCGTCCTGCTCGTGCTCCTGGACTTGCTCGTACTGCTCATGCTCCTGATCTTGCTCGTCCTGCTCGTCCTGCTCGTGCTCCTGGTCCTGCTGGTGCTGGTGGTGCTTCTGCTACTTGTGCTGCTGGGGCTCCTGGTGCCTACTCTGCTGCTGATGATCCTGGTGCTACTGCTGCTGCTGCTGCTGCTGCTGATGATGATGATGATCCTGCTGCTGCTGATGATGATTATGATCCTGCTGGTGATGATGATGATGATGATGATGATCCTGCTGGTGCTGCTGCTGCTGCTGGTGTGGAGGAGCAGCCCCTACCACCTGGGAGCCCCTCTGATGAGGGCCCATCTGCTCCTGCCAAAGGGAGGAAGAGGCGTATGCGGGAACGGGAGAGGAGGCAATACTTCATTGAGGAGGAACACGAGGATGAGGTGCTGGAGTGGCTGAGAGAGAATAACTATCTGTGGCGGAAGGGACACCAGCTGTACAGGGACACCAAGTGGAAGCAGGCTGCTTGGAGAGAGAGGGCGGAGAGTATGGGTTACACTTCGGAGGTGCTCCTCGGCTGGTGGAAGCACATGCACACCTGGTACGGGAAGCTGCACCTGAAGAAATCTGGCCAGGCCACGGTTAAGCTGACAGACAGAGAGACCTACATCATGGCCAGGTGCAGCTTCCTGGAGGGTGAGATCCGCCACCGAGGAGCACCAGGAGCCCCTCTCACAACCCTCTCTCTCCGGCAGCCTGCTGAGAGCCAATCCTCTTCCGGCCGAGAGTCAGTCCCTGTCTCCAGGCAGGTTTCTGTGGAGCGTGCCACGGCGGAGAACCCGCGGAAAGCTGTTGTAACCATGGTTGAGCGCGTGGAGGACTCCCTGGTGCGGTGGGAGAAAGGAGACATCGAGTCCACCACAGTCGTAGCCACATCCACACACCCCAGCTCCGCCTCCACAGAAAGGTAGAGAGCCAGACAGCAGGAGGGGCAGAGCCACACTGTCCTGCTAGAGATCAGAGACACCATCCGCACCAGTATAGAACTCCTCTCTCAGCTGGTCAGCACCGACTCCTGATCCTCCAATCGCAAGCCCTTCCTCACCTTTGTCAACCAGACCCTCAAGAACATGGAGGAACCCCAGTACCAGGTGGTGAAGGACCGGATCACCAAGCTGCTTCACAACCCTCCTGATCCAGAGGAACCTGCTCCCACCCAGTCCAGGTCTGCTCCTCCACCTCCACCCCAGGTGATGTCCCTCCCATTCCAAGGCTTCCCACAGGCCCTCACCTACCAGGGCTATGGCTACCAGGAGGTCCAGCAGCACAGGCAGCAGCCCTTCCCAGTCCAGGCACAGAGTCATCGGATGACACCGTTGCCACCGGTTCCACTGATGCCACCGATGCCACCCACGACAATGATGCCACCGATGACAGCGATGCCACCCACGCCAGTCCTCACCCAGCTGCAGAGCAGACAGTCCCACTACACTACTCCTTCCTCCACCCCACAGCCAAGCCCGGCCTCAGTACATCTCTCATCAGTACTGGGGCTGACACCCCATGGCATGGAGGAAGGACCTCTCAGCATCACGGGTCTGAGCCAGTGGTCTGAGAGCTTCCTCAACACACCGTCCCCTGTTGTCCTCTCGGGGCCAGACACCCCAATGACGATACAGACCAGCACTCCAGCAGCACCCTCCTCCACAGCACCTGGACCCTTCACCCCTGAGACTGGGCACACCTCCGAGTGTCCAATAAGAGTGCCAGAGACTGGGTAGCTGGCTACCTGTGGACTTTATTTGGACACTTGACTTGGGTCATTTTTTTTTTACAGCTTGTTGTTCAATAAAGTTTATCTTTGATTCACACACTTGCTTCATTTCTTTTTTTTGTAATAAAGTCTTGGTGGAAAGTTTTAGAATTGGTTTAAGCCTTTGCATGCTTGTGGGATGGGTTAAGATAGCAGTGGGATGGGCAGGGATACCTGTGGGATTGGTAAGGATAGCAGTGGGTAAGCCTCCAGTGCAAGCATAGTGGGACTGTATGGTCAGCCCTCCCAGGTGCCACACCTATGGCCCTTTATTATCAATAATAATGTAATCATTGATCCACACATTTCAACATTAACACAACTCTTTATTAAATGCCCTGTTCATTGTAGGCCCACCCAACATACATGGCCCAATCTCATCTGTGTGATGAGACAGGCTGAAGGAAGCACCCATTAATCATCTATCATCCTGTCTTGCCAATCCACTGCTTCAGCTGGGGAGTTGCACCAGTGTCTCAGGAGGTTGCACTGCTTCTTCCCTTCACATGAGGCTCTGTTGGGGCCTTGCACATCCTGAGTGTCTATCAGGTTTCGCCCTTGCCTCCATTCCCCAGGCTCCATGTCCCCATTGCCTTGCTGGAGGTCCACAAGCCTGTTCTGCAAGACTGGGTAGTGGGTGCGCATGAGATTGTGCAGGATGCAGCAAGCTTCCACGATCCTGCTCACGGTCTCTGGGTGATGCTGCATGGGGGTGAAAAGTACCTGGAATCTGTTGGCCAGGATGCCAAAGGAGTTCTCCACCACCCGCCTTGCCCTGGACAGCCTGTAGTTGAAGATCCTCTCTTCACGGGTGAGGAGTCTGGAAGTGTATGGCTTCATGAGGTAGGTTGTGAGGGAGAAGGCGTCATCCCCCACAATGAAGTAGGGCACATCTTGCGTGTCATTGGGCAGGGGGTCTGGATCTGGAGAGCCCATGATGAGGTTGCCTTCCAGCCCCTCCTTGAGGTCACTGGCGTTGTATACCTGAGCATCTGAACATGAGCCGCTGCCTGAAGCATCAATGTACATGAACTTGTAGTCAGCATCAACCATGGCTAAGAGGACGATGCTGAAGAAGCCTTTGTAATTGAAATAAGTGGAGCCCGACTTGGGTGGTGCTTTGCAGGCCACGTGCTTGCCATCGATGGCTCCAACGGTGTGTGGGAAGTTCCACCTCTGATACCACTGCTCTGCAACTTCCTTCCATCCTTCTTCAGTGGAGGGGCACTGGAGGAGCTCCTCATTGTATGCTTCGATGATGGCCTGCACCACTTCTCTGACCACAATGCTGATGGTGTTGTGTGGCACCCTCCAGCCGTACTGCATGCTCCTGTAGGTGGTCCCTGAGGCTAGGTGGCGCAGAGTGAGTGCCACCTTGAGCCCAGGGTCCAGGCTGGGCCGGAAGCTGGTGTTTGCCTTGGTCAACCTGGGTGTCAGCTGCTGCACAACTTCGTCAAACATGGAGGCATCCTCATGAAGTTCTGGAATGCACGAGGGTCTTCGTTCCACAGCTCCACCATCAGCTTGTTGTACAGTCCGTACTCTGCTCTTCTCCCGATCCATCTTCGGACCCAGACGCTTCTTGGCCGCCTCCTTTTCTTCCCGTAATAGACTTCACAGAGCCTGTAGATGGCTTCACACTGTTGCAGAAGGATGGTGGCTGCCAAAAGGACTGTGTTACGATCCACAGTGGACATGACTGGATGCTGTGGAAGAGGAAGAGTCAGATGAAGGCTGCAGAGGTCTGCACAGCTAGGCTGCTGGTCTGAAAGTGAGATGCAGATGAGTTGCTCCCCCTTTTTATAGGCAGTATAGGTGTCCCTTTGCATCCTCTAGGCATTCTTTAGGCATCCTCTAGACATCCTTAATATCCGAGATAGGTCCCCTCTGCGAACGTTTTTTCCATTTTAAAAGCTTTGTTTCCACTAGGCATCCGTTCTGCATCTGTTCTGCGTCCGTTCCGCTTCCTCCCTGCATCCGAGCGGATGCAAGTTGTGCGGATGTGCAGCGGATGCCCAGCGGATATAGCGGATGCGTAACGGATGCAGAACGGATTCAGAACGGATGCCTAGCGTATGCAGAATGGACACATTGGATACATTTTCTGCACAAAAGTTTTGAGCAGCTCAAAACTTTCTGAACGGATGAAACTTCAATAAACGGATTCTGGACAGATAGAGAGGAAGCAAAATGGAGGCAGTGAGTACATCGCGTTTTGCAACGGATGGCAAGCTTTTTTGTCCGTTTTACATCCTCTTTGCATCCGTTGGTGCAGTGTTACAGGGGCTTAATATCCTTTTCCCTATTATTATTGCATATGATTGAAGATAGATCATGAGAGAAGGCAAAACCATTTTAAAAACCTGTCTATAAACTATCATTTAAGAAAAATAAACACAAGTGAACATATGCCAATGTAAAACTGGTGGCACTATGGGGATCAGACATAAGTTTATGCCAACTGCACCACTGGTGGGATTCAAATTTTTTTACTACCAGTTCTGTGGGTGTGGCATAGCTTAGTGGGTGTGGCAGGGGAAGGATACTTTAAAATCTCCATTCCCACCCACTCCTGGGAGGTTACCACTGGTTCACCGAACTACTCAAAATTTCCGCTACCGGTTCTCCAGAATTGATCAGAACCTGCTGATTACCACCTCTGAACTGCACCTGGATGTGACAACTGAAGAGCTCTGTCTCTGTGGCATGAGGGAGGAAGCTAATTTGGTGATATCCTAGTCCTAGAAAATCCAGACTCTTGACATTAAGGTGAGCCTATGTATCAGTGTGCATAGTGCAAAGTTTAAGTCCAGTCATGGATTTTATGCCATCATGTTCATGCATCTGACCTTGGGCTGCAAGTACATAATAGCAACATTTGTGTGATGACATCCCTGCATACATGTCTTCATTTTGGGGTCATTGTATCTTGCTCCAGATGTCTCTGAGTCCAGTTCACAGTGCTTGCTGATAACAATAATCACACATGAATCATTTTAAGTGAAGTGGCAAAATAAATAGTAATAGCATTTAGACTTATATACCATCTGGTTGTTCTTTACAGCACTTTCTGAGTGGTTTACAGTGGAGAAGCATTATTTGCATATTGCTCCCAACAGTTTGGATCGTCCTTTTATCGACCTCAGAATGATGGAAAGCTGTGTTGAACCTCATCAGGATCAAACTCCAGGCTATGGACAGAGTTTGCCTGCAATATTGTAGCTTAGCCACTGTATCAGAGCAACCAAGATGATGAGGGGACTGGAGGCTAAAACATATGATGAATGGTTGCAGGAACTGAGCATGGCTAGTCTAGTGAAAAGAAGGACCAGAAGAGACAATATTTGAGGGGCTGCCAGAGAGAGGAAAGGGTCAAGCTATTTTCCAAAGCACCTGAAGGCCAGACAGGAATAATGGATGGAAACTGAACAAGGAATCATTCAACCTGGAAATAAGGAGAAATTTTCTGACAGTGAGAGCAATCAACCAATGGAACAGCCTACCTTTAGAAGTTGTGGGAGTTTTATCACTGGATAAAGGAAGTTTTTAGAAGAAACTGGACTGCCATCTGCCAGAAATGGTGTAAGGCCATGATGGCAAACCTACGGCACCCATGCCACAGGTGGCACGCAGAGCCATTTGTGTGGGCACGTGAGTCCCAACCAAACTTACCTGCACTGTGCATGTGCATGCCTCCCAGTTGATTTTTGGCCCCTGCCAAAATTTAATTTGAGGCCATTTTGCCCTCCTTGAGGCTCAAGGGAAGTCTCTGCAGCCTTTGGGGGGTGAAAAATGGGCCCCTTTCAGCACTTCCAGTATTTTGGCCTTCTCTCGAGCCCCCAGGAGTGTGAAAACAGCTTCCTCTGGGCTCTAGAGGACCTCTGGAGGGTGAAAACAGGCACTTCCAGTATTTCCAGAAGTCCCATTTTTTGGCTTCCTGAGGCTGCAGAGGCTTCCCTCAAGCCTCTGGGAGGGTGAAAATGGACTCAAACAGGCTGAAAATCAGCTGGAAAGTGCACGCATGTGCAGTGCAGATAAGGGGGTGAGGGATGTTGCATGTGCATGGGCAGGAAGGATGCATTGTATTGTGGGAGCCTGCATGCGCACACTTTCAGCATACCACAACAAAAAGTTTGCCATTACTGGTGTAGGATCTGCTTGGATGGGATGCTAGACTAGGTGACCTACAAGGTCTTTTCCAACTCTGTTAATCTATATCTGAATCACTAGAACTCTTTCAAGCCATTGATGAATAGGGTATTGCCTCTAGGGTAATGTTCTTGGAACATTCTCTTCTGTCTCCATTGCTTCATTGGATTTTCTATTGGCCACAAGAAGAAAGAGGTGTAACCAGAATTAGTATAGTGATTCCCCTCTAATTCATTTTCATACTGTCATTGATATTAAATATTCTCTGACTTTTTTTTTCTCCATCTAGCTCTGTTTACAGATAAATCAAATACTCAGGTTTTCTTTCTCAATGTAAGTTCTTAATTTCATTTTTCAGAAAAGAGCACCTGTCTCCAAAATTTATTTTGTTCTTTTGCTTCCATTTTCATTTATTGTATGCACACATATTCTGCAGCATACCTAAATTCTATTTAATTTTGTATAATTGTGTTCTTGACTGTGGTTATAAGACATCATTCCCATTACTATTAGTTTGATACAGCTTTTCTCTGAAGGCTTTGAAGCAATCCTACATTGTGGAGAACAAGCGGATTTGAAAACTGGTGTCACCGGAAAAGATGGATGAACTAACAGTTAATTTTGTACTAGTGCTAAATCCAGCATAACTATATTCTTTGGCATGAATTCAAATAAAAATATTCTCTTTTCCTCTCCTACAGATTATTTAAATCATAAGTATGTGCATTACACTTCAAAAGATTGAGATAATAAAATTCCCTATCATGCACTATATCAAATTATCTTGGTTGCTAAGGGTATATTTAGATGTCTCTTCTGATGCAGGACTAAAAAATACAGAATTTTTAATTTGACATCACTTCTCCTAAAAACACATATTTAGTTTATTTTGTTACTACATGGCACGTAAGCACTTCTCAATGTGACATTTCAAGCAGCGTTGGGAAAACAGAAAAGAGGGCAATCTTTCCCTCTTCCCCATCTCTCCCTAAACTGAAGGATGCAACTGGAAAAGACACATTCATTTATCTGAGCTGATATACAGTAAATACTATGCCTTGGAACAGCCTATAATTGGACGAATAAGATAGAAAACATTTTTCTCCCAGAACAATTTGCAATTAGCATCTGGAAATGAAATCCTGTTCTCCTCTGATAGAAAACTTTTCCTTGTTCCATTTTTTAAAAGTTTTTTTTAATATAAAAAAGCTTAGAGTGATTCTTCAATCCTCACACATTTAAGTGTGACTTTGTATCTTCCAGTCAACTGGATAATACTTTTCATCAGAGCCCACCGTACTGTGAAGGCCCCTTTCTCCCATATAGCCCATTGTTGTAACTATGTATCATTTATGTGTTTGCAACTGTGTATCAATG
>BLBF01000003.1:90189493-90219819 GCA_015471245.1 Laticauda colubrina | reverse complement strand
TCCCTATCATGAGACGCCCATCTGATGCGGGATAGCAGATACCGCAGCCCATCGCCATTTAGTCTCATTCAGTTTGTGAGAGGTGTAGGCACATGGTTGCAGGTCCCCCTCCTCATTGTCTTGTAGGAAAACAGCCCCCACAGCCACAATACTAGCATCAGCCTGAATCACAAAAGGTTTTGCGGGATCCAGGTAGCGCAGCACTGGCTCCCTAGCAAATAATGCCTTCAGGTTTTCAAAGGTATGCTGACATGCAATGAGTGTGGAAAAATGTCGGGGGGGGGGAGCTTACTGACAGCAGCAGAAGCCCACAAAGCGCAAGCAGATAAAAAGCATAGTCTGCAAGCCCCATTTCGCAAGGGAGAGCAAGTGTATCTCTTCAAAAGAACCTCAAGCTCATGGTACCTTGCTGAAAACTAGCCTCAAAGTTCCTAGGCCCATTCCCCATTGTGAAGGTTGTCAATCTGGTCATGATGGAACTCGACCCCCCTTGACTATTAGGTAAAACCTACCCAGTATTCCTTAGCAGCCTCCTATACCCAGTGAAAACATCAACCATATGGGGGCGGGCCCAAACCAGTCGCACTGACAAATACAGGTGGGAGGTGAGCTTCACTATGAGGTGGAACGCATGTTGGATTCCCATCGGCACAAGAGCCTCCTGTAGTATTTGGTGCAGCCCTGTTGGAATGAGTGAGATGCAAGGATGTAAGAGCATCCCGGTTGGTGAAATAGTTTCATCGACAGCACCCAAGCAAACCAAGCCAGGGTGTGTGTGTTCTGATACCCAGGAGAGATCTCATGGTGTCCTTTGCCTTCCAGGTGTTGTCTCCATGGTAGGGAGTGGATGTCAGCCAATGGGTTGCCAGCTGTGCTGGGGCTGCCATTCAGGCAGGGATGGAGAGCCACCAGCTGGGATGCACATTCACAGCCACTAAAGACCTCTCCTGCTGATCACCCACCCCAGCATGGCTGGCAACCCAAGGACTGACGTGAGGCTCCAATCTGGGTCCTCATTTTACCCACCTCAGAAGGATGGAAGGCTGAGTCAACCTTGAGCCTGGTGAGATTCGATCTGCCAAATTGCAAGCAGCTGGCTGTCAGCAGAAGTAATTTGCAGTTCTGCACTCTAACCATTGTGCCACTGAGGCTAACTTCTTGGTTACTTAACATTAATTGCAGCCAACTGAATTTATAGAAGTTTCTAAGGACATTTCCATACTACTGAGGAATCCAATTGTTATAGTTTGGGGAACTTTGTCAGTTCTAGTTTCTGACTATTCTAATTTATTTCACAATCACAGCACTGAACTGAATCCTTCTATGAATTTCCATGAGTCTGGAGCCCTTATAAGCAGACTCTTTTGTAAAAGACATGAAAGTGTGTGGATGTGACTTATCATACAGAATGAACTTTTTAATTTGCATGTCTCAATATCTAAAATGGAAAGTGTGCTAAGATGGATGGATGGAATAAAGAAAGGAAGGAAGGAAATAAATGAATGAATGAATGCATAAATAAATAAATAAATACTGTTTCCTATATTTCAGGTGCATTTTTACTCATTTGGTAAATGTATAGACCTTCTTTTGTTCTGGAGCTCAGAATGGCATGCAATTTGGAGTATTATTTCCTCTAATGTTTGTTCTCAACCAGAACATTGTGAGACAGGAGATGGTGAGCAAAAGGCTGGTAATAGAAATATGGCCATTAATATTATATAAATCAACATAATATAATAATAGAAATATATTTTAATTATAGAAATATGTGACTAATGTCTATGGCTGAGGCTGAACTTGAACTCAAACCTCAACTTTAATTTATTTTGATAATTTAAATAGTGCTCATCTCATACAAATGACTTTAACAAGTAACCCCTCTCTTCTGGAACCCAAGAATAAGCAATGACCCCACTTATCTTCCATAGAAATAGAATTCATCCACCCCTTGACCCAAATTCAGCAGAGTTATCCCTCCATTTTTTTTCTCCAAACATTAAATTTTTAAACTTCCCCTTATATTGAGTTATACGTAACTCAAGGCAACAAACATCCACATCCTGGTGGTTCTGAGAAAATTCATCGACCCAGCCTATTCTGTGTTAGCAGAGGATACTTCAAGCTGATAGGATTTTCATGCAGGTTTGTACTCTTTCTGTATGTGGTATCTAAAATTGAGTGGTCTATATTACTAATTCTAAACTGGCGTATTACCGCATAAAGGACATTGTTTTTAAATTTATGATTGCCATGATGGAACATGGTGGTATAATAACAAGTCCCAAGTGCAATTATCAGAGGACTATAATTGAGTATGTATACTTTGCATGGAAAATGAGTTGGGACCATTTTCTTTATCCACTCTCTCATGCATACTCTTTCTTGGTATTAGCACAGTCCCATAACTCTTATGTAACAATAATAACTCTTATAAAAGGACCATTTTTCTTATTAATTAAGCATATAAACTAACTAGGCACTCCGTGAAATGTGGAAATTCTCAAGTCTCTGGCCTCAGGCTTCTGATCAAAGTTTCAGGGATGAGGAAGTTTTTCTAATTGCCTGATCCTTGCAATTATATGAATTATCATATTCAAAACTATGACTCTACATAGTGTCACTTAGATATAGAAATTTGATAAATAAAGCAGGGTTTCTTTCTCTTTCTTTTTTTCTCAAAAAGAC
This sequence comes from Laticauda colubrina, assembly GCA_015471245.1. Taxonomy (NCBI): domain Eukaryota; kingdom Metazoa; phylum Chordata; class Lepidosauria; order Squamata; family Elapidae; genus Laticauda; species Laticauda colubrina. The sequence continues at coordinate 90,217,131 of BLBF01000003.1, read as the reverse complement.
ATTTTCAAAATTATATTTTATAGTATAATTATATTATAAATAATATATAACCTTATTATAATTCTATTATATAGAATAACAGAGTTGGAAGTGACCTTGGAGGTCTTCTAGTCCAACCCCCTGTCTCGGCAGGAAACCCAACAACACTTCAGACAAATGGTTATCCAATATCTTTTTTAAAACTTCCAGTGTTGGAGCATTCACAACTTCAGGAAGCAATTTGTTTCACTGATTAATTATTCTAACTCTCAGGGAATTTCTCTGTAGTTCTAAGTTGCTTCTTTCCTTGATTAATTTCTACCCATTGCTTCTTGTCCTACCCCCGGGTGCTATGGAGAATAGCTTGACTCCGTCTTCTTTGTAGCAGCCTCTGACGCATTGGAGTGCTATCATGTCTCCCCTAATCCTTCTTTTCATTAGACTAGACATATCCAGTTCCAGCAACCATTCTTCATATATTTTAACTCCAGTCCTCTAATCATCTTTATTGCTCTTCTCTATACTCTTTCTAGAGTGTCAACATCTTTTTTACATCATGGCGACCAGAACTTAATATATAATTCTATTATATAATTGTATTATTATATTACTTGTATTAAGTAAATACTTGGCAATGACCAAGAATTAGACCATTGTATTAGATCCATCACAAATAAGGAAATAAGGATATATCGTATACATTTTAACCTGTATAGCAGCCATTGTTTTGATCCACATATTGTTTTGTCTTGGTTTCATGAAATGAATGTCCCCAACATCTGCAAATTAAATCTCTGCAGCATTTCTTCAGTTTGTTTTTAAAAAGCTTGGTGTTTGATTTTCAAATTTTGGGGTGGTGGGGATGGAAGGCAATCTCTCTACTTCTCTTCTTTGCAATTCCAATATACTTCTATCACTTTGTGGACACCGTGTTTCTCAGAAAATAAGGCTGAGTTTTATTTTCTTTTAGACTTGAAAATAAGCATTTGGGCTTATTTTTGAATTGATCTTACTTTTTTTGAGGTGCAGCAGGCCAGATTGGTGAGATGGACATGCCGTGGACACACCGTGTCCTCCATTCTGAAACTTCAGCATTCGGAATGGAGGCTTTTTGGCTTGTGGGAGGAAAATGCAGAGGGATAATTTTCCTGCCTGCCATCCTTCCTCAGTCTGTGCTGAGCTTGAGGAATAGATGATGGGCAGGAAAATCCTCTTCTCCATTTTCCTCCCACAAGCCAAAAAGCCTCCTGTGAGCCTCCCAAAAAGAGGGAAAAATCAAAGCAGCTAGCTGAGGAGCTGTCGACTTCATGGAAGTGACCCAACAAGCAGAAGTCCTGAGCGCAGAAAAAGAAGGGCAAAAGCGGTATTTGCACTGCCCCAAGGGGCCAGCAGGCTGCAGCTGTAGCCGACCAGTTGCCCCCCCCCCTTTGTGCCCATGCTGCTACATATGGCCACGCCCCATTCCCCCAGGCTTATTTTGGGGTATGGGTAAATATTAGGACAACCCCCAAAATATTAGGGTTGGGCTTATTATTGGGGTGGGTTGTGTGTTTGGAGAAACACAGTAGTTATATTATTTTTTACTGCCAGTATTAGGAAACAACATAGGAACATACAAGTAGGATCACACACAATCATAAAATAGCTCCAAACAACATTAAGTTATGGACTCACTACCATAACAGTCTCTGCCCTGCAGGGACGGCTTCCTGAAACAAGCAGCCTCCCCACCTGAACATCTCTCTTCCATCTGTCAACTGAACAGACATCTTGGCACACGATATTTTTGTAGCATTTTCTGAAAAAGAAAGAAACCTACTCTCTCCCCTTCCATTTCAAAATGGCCAAGGTGACAGCTGCTTTCTCATTCTCCTCTGCCTGCTCCTGAGCTGGATTCCTTCCATCTGTCTGATCCAGTCCATCTCACTTCTCCTGCTGCACATCTTGGCTCTTGCAAGCCTTCACTCTCTTTCAATCCTCTCACTGTGCAATTCCCCTATTAATGAAGCTGCCAGCCTCTCTCTTTTCTATACTTATTCCATTAAGTATAGTCAACTGAATCTCCTTATTCCTTGTTTTCCCCAAACTGTTCCTCTTTCTTGTTAGATTAGGAAGAGAAACCTTGGCTGGGGTGAACTGGACAGATAATTATGTTTCATATATTTTTTTATTTTCTCATGAATACTCTCCCTTTCTCTCTTATTTCAGAGAGTAAAAAGTCACCAGCCTTATATTTAATTCCATTATCTCTCGAGGCTGCCTGTTTTTAATCTTTCCTTTCTTTTTGTCCTTTCTTTTTTTTTTTCCCATTAGCCATCATGCCAAGCTGTTCTTCTTCTTTCAGGCATCTTTATTTTTTATTTGTTATACTAATACAGCCACCCATCTGAAGATATCACAGCCACCAAAGAAAGAAAGGCCCATGAGGCCCATTTGAGTGTTTCAGTGTTTGACTCAGAATTGATACACTATCTTTTGAAGATCAGCTGGGATTACAAGCTGGCCACTTTGAACATTGATATGGTTAGCCTTTATTTTATGATTGCAAAAATGTTCGCAATGGGTGATGATAAGTTTATATTTCTACGTTGTATACCAAAGGAAATAGACAACAGTGGCAAAATATCTTAGCTCTGCTGTAGGATGAGGGTGAAAGTCAGAGGTGAAATTCAAAATTTTTCCCTACTGGCTCTGTGGGCGTAGCTGTGGGTATGGGTTGGTATCGTAGTGATAGCAACCAGGGGCGATTTTTTAACTGATTCAAATCATCTCTACCAGCTATCCCAAGCCAGGCCAAGATGGTTGAATTTCACCCCTGGTGAAAGTTCGTTCTCTGAATTTGTGGGTTAGTTTCTGAACGTTTCATTACCAGGCTATGTAACATCTTCAGTGTTCAGAAGAACACAGACATGGACATCCCCTAAACTCCACTGAAGAAGTTACCTAGCCTGGTCACAAAATGCTCAGAAACCAACCCACAAGCTGGGAGAACGAACCTTCACCCACATAGCGGTATGTGTTTTCTTATGGTGTTTTCGTGAAGAGATATTTAAATTGGACTATTTTCTATATAGTTTTCCTTTCAGATAGTTGATAATTTTGGGTCTCTGGAAAAATGCAAATAACTTCAGTCAATATTTTTCTTTCCCTTCCCTCCTCCTTTGTCTGATTCTTATTGTTAAGGCCAGCTGATTAAAATGACTGTTATAACCAATAGACATTTTTCTAGTCAGATTTGCATTGTTCAGCAATGTTAACAAATTCTCATTACAATCAAAAATTATGCTAGAGTTTAATAGGAGGCTGAGCTGGACATCCAATGTCAATCAGAATCCCCACCACCACTTTTTTTTAAGAGACCACTTTTTCTGAGTTCGCCACACACAATGTTTTAGTGCTTTTAATATCAATCTACTATACAAAGCTGTTAATAGGCCTTTTAAAAAGAGCCGTTCAGTTTTATCATCAGAGTTGGAATAAAATGGGGTGTTGCATCTAGCTCCTGAATGCCAGAGAAATAGGCTGCTAATGCAGCCAATCACTCCTATGCAAAATAGGTACAACCGCAGAGAGTTTGTTGAATTCAACAGGGCAGTGCTAAAATGGAGGGCAGCTAAGACAAAGAAATGAACACGTGTGTGTTATGGAAGATTTCTAGAGTGGGTTTGTGAGATGGTATGAGGCTGATGATTGTCTTTTCCTCATTCACTCTGCAAGGTCCTGCAGAAGTCTATCTAGTCACAGAGATTGTGTCATCTCTTTCTCTGTCTTTCTGTCTCTGTTTCTGCTCTGTGTCTGTGTCTATCTGTCTCTCTCAATATTGGTTATTTTGACCTGGCATTTAGATCTTTAAGGATCTGGGATTTTTTTTAGGATCTAAGGTAGGAAAGAAAGAGAGGGAGAGGGAGAGAGAGGGAGGGAGAGAGACAGAGACAGAGACAGAGACAGACAGACAGACAGAGAGAACATATCAAACATGTTTTTCATGCCCTCCAGTGGATCCAAATATACTTTACATCCAATAAACAGTTAGATCCTGATGTCTGCCAAATAGAAAGCATTTCAGGAAAATGCATGCTGAACCTACAAATGATGCTGAATCTACAACATGGATGACACATTCACTTTTATTCTGCATTTTCCATTCTGTTCTTTATTTGCTTTCTATAAGCCTGTCTGCTTTACTCAAATGCTATTGGTGTTGAGCAAAGAAGATCCTGGTTGTTTATGGCGCAATTTCAGCTTAGCATGTCTTTCTTGCTTCTCTCTGCAACAAACACCTCAGCTATCACATTTTGAGATTAGAAAGGACAAAGGTGAGTAAAGTGGGAGATAAGGAAGCAGCAGCATTGGGATGACTATTCCCTGGTTTCTCAAAGGAGGAGATTCTGGGTAATCTCTAGGAATAGAAGCAGCCTGCTGTGTTACGATACTAGAAAGAGATAATGGTAGTGGCAAGGTTGGCAAACTTACAAAAAGCACTCTATAATGTTGCAACCTCCTTCTTGGCTAGGATTATAGTTAAGAGTGAGTCAACAGAGCTTTTTGTTAGTTCTTTAGGTTTCCAGTATGTATGTAAAAAAGATCGTTGGGGTCTGTTTTTCATCTTATAAAAAAATTATAAGCCACTTTTCAGGTAGCTAGCATTGGATCAAAAATAGTCCAGACACCTTTTTAACTGAAAACATCAGAAACTGCCTTTGGAATTCCTTTCATGCTGAGATCAGAGCTTCTACTGATCAATATAAAAAGCTTCTGTAGTGATCCTCTCTCTCTCTCTCTCCCTCTCTCTCTCTCCCTCCCTCCCTCCCTCCCTCCCTCCCTCCCTCTCTCTCTCTCTCTCTCTCTCTCTCACACACACACACACACCTTCCTTTCTTGGCAGCAGAATGAAATCCTCTCCCAGACCTGACCCTCAAAATCACAATTAAAAGGGCCAATCAGAATTTGCCAAAGTCATCATTTAACAGCAGAGGGTTCTTTTCTTCACAGGCCCAGTTCTGTCTTTTCTTAAATTACATTCCCATGTTCCATCATTTCCCCCTCCTGCTATTCCTAGAAGGAACCTTTGGACACAAAAGCATCTCTGGATTTTCACAGAACTGAAAAATGCAGCTTCTAGTAGTAAAGCGACCTCACAGAAATTGATCACAAATTTGTGCTTGCTCTCCCCCCAAAACACACCTAAAAATGAAGAAAGATTTGCTCATTGTGCAGATAAGTTTTTTTTCCTTAAAGGCAGAGTATACAGAGATAACAATCCCATTGCCACAAGATAATAGAACAACACACTTCAGTGCATGCAACTTCTGTTCGCATACATTTAACAGGTACACCCTCTAGTGGAGCTAATGTGAGTTGCCTCATCATGACAGAATTGGTTAATGGTCAAGAAACTGTTAATGTGAAGAAAACATTTCCTCCCTTTCTTAATGGATTCTTTAGATTTTTCTTTCTTGTGAGAAAACCTTTCCCTGCACTGGCACAATGCCTTTACTGAATCACTGTACCTAGATTCTTCACTTTTGCTCATAATTATTTTATTCTGAGAAAGGGCTGAGAAGGGAGGATTCAGGAGATGATGGTCATAAGCCAGTAAAAAAAGAAATTGGCAGGGAGGAGTTATAAGCAGAGCCATGATTTATTTCCTTAAGGGAAAGTGGAGCATGAAAGATGGATGGAGAGTGAAAGCAACCATATAAAATAATAAACATAAAAAATAAGAGCCATGTTGCAGGCTAGGAAGACTCAGAAGCTGCAGACAATGGTTATCTATGCTGTGTAGTAATGGCAAAATTGCTTTTTGAGCTTTTCAGCAACAAGTCTGTGAAATCTTTACATCAGAGGAATAGTAAATAAGATTTCCTCTCTGTTTCTGTCTTCCTTCTCTCCTCTGTGCAGTGTTTGCTAGTGGCAATGGGACTTTGTGAAATAAAGTCCTTGAACAGAAGTCTGAACCCAACAACTCTAGAAAAGGTCATTATTTCCTATCAGAATATGTTACAAAAGTCATTTAGGTCCTCTGCCAGTTTATTTAAAGCATTATATTGAATTGGAGAAGCCATTCTGCCCAGTGTTGTATCTATAAAGGGCAGGAAATATTTCAGTTGCCAAAATATGTAATTTACCTGAAGAAAAGAAGTATTTCAGAATCTGTGGCACCTGTAATTTTTATGATTACTTTTGACAGTGGGATTAATAAATACCCTGTGCCAAATAAATTTGCTAACACTTGGTTGAGGTAACAATGGTTTGATCTGAAATAGTAAAAGATAACTTCATATGTTAAATAAGGTACTGTTTTTCATCTTACAGAATCGAAGGAACCCTAAGAAATAGTATACCGGAGTAAAGAGAATTACAAACATTTCCATTTTTATATTGCTCTTGGATGGATAAAAATACTACTTGAGGCTTTAATTAATAGTTTCCATACAGCTATATCTAAGCTGGTTACATATTTTTATGACTTTTTTAACTTAAGCCCCTGTCACACTGCACCAACGGATGCAAAGAGGATGTAAAACGGACAAAAAAGCTTGCCATCCGTTGGTTAACGCGATGTACTCACTGCCTCCGTTTTGCTTCCTCTCTATCCGTCCGGCATACATTTATGGATATTTCATCCACTCAGAAAGTTTTGAGCTGCTCAAAACTTTTGCACGGAAAATGTATCCAATTCATCCGTTCTGCATCCGCTACGCATCCACTACGCATCCGTTCTGCATCCGTTCCGCATCCACGCAACTCGCATCTGCTCGGACACAGGGAGGAAGCGGAACGGATGCAGAACGGATGCAGAACAGATACAGCACGGAAACAAAGCGTTTAAAACAGAAAAAACATTCACAGAGGGGACCTATCTTGGATATTAAGGATGTCCAGAGGATGCCTAAAGGATGCCTAGAGGATGCCTAGAGGATGCAAAGGGACACCTATACTGCCTATAAAAAGGAGGAGCAACTCACCTGCATCTCACTTTCAGACCAGCAGCACAGCTGTGCAGACCTCTGCAGCCTTCATCTGACTCTTGCTCTTCCACAGCATCCAGTCATGTCCACCGTGGATCGTAACACAGTCCTTTTGGCAGCCACCATCCTCCTGCAACAGTGCGAAGCCATCTACAGGCTCTGTGAACTCTACTACGGGAAGAAAAGGAGGCGGCCAAGAAGCGTCTGGGTCTGAAGATGGATCGGGAGAAGAGCAGAGTACGGACTGTACAACAAGCTGATGGTGGAGCTCAGGAACAAGGACACTCGGGCATTCCAGAACTTCATGAGGATGCCTCCAGCCATGTTTGACGAAGTTGTGCAGCAGCTGACACCCAGGTTGACCAAGGCAAACACCAACTTCCGACCCAGCCTGGAACCTGGGCTCAAGGTGGCACTCACTCTGCACCACCTGGCCTCAGGGATCTCCTTCAGGAGCATGCCACGGTCTTTGCCACGGTCGATGCTGTCTACATGTTCATGTACATCGATGCTTCAGGCAGCGGCTCATTTTCAGATGCCCAGGTATACAACGCCAGTGACCTCAAGGAGGGGCTGGAAGGCAACCTCATCATGGGCTTTCCAGATCCAGACCCCCTGCCCAACGACACGCAAGATGTGCCCTACTTCATCATGGGGGATGATGCCTTCTCCCTCAGAACCTACCTCATGAAGCCCTACACCTCCAGATGCCTCACCCATGAAGATAGGATCTTCAACTACAGGCTGTCCAGGGCAAGGCGGGTGGTGGAGAATGCCTTTGGCATCCTGACCAACAGGTTCCAGGCACTTCTCACCACCATGCAGCATTGCTCAGAGACCGTGAGGAGGATTGTGGAAGCTTGCTGCATCCTGCACAATCTCATGTGCACCCGCTACCCGGTCTTGCAGAACAGGCTCGTGGACCTCCAACAAGGCAATGGGGACATGGAGCCTGGTGAAACCTGATAGACACTCAGGATGTGCAAGGCCCCAACAGAGCCTCACGTGAAGGGAAGAAGCAGCGCAACCTCCTGAGACACTGGTGCAACTCCCCAGCTGGAGCAGTGGAGTGGCAAGACAGGATGATAGATGATTAATGGGTGCTTCCTTCAGCCTATCTCATCACACGGATGAGATTGGGCCATGTATGTTGGGTGGGCCTACAATGAACAGGGCGTTTAATAAAGAGTTGTGTTTGTGTTGACATGTGTGGATGATTATTACATTATTATTGATAATAAAGGGCCATAGGTGTGGCACCAGGGAGGGTGGACCATACAGTCCCACTATGCTTGCACTGGAGGCTTATCTATCCCACTGCTATCCTTACCCATCCCACAGCTATTACCCGTCCCACAGGTATCCCTGCCCATCCCACTGCTATCTTAACCCATCCCACAAGCATGCAAAGGCTTAAACCAATTCTAAAAGTTTCCACCAAGACTTTATTAAAAAAAAGAAATGAAGCAAGTGTGTGAAGCAAAGATAAACTTGACTGAACAACAAGCTATAAAAGAAAAATGACCCAAGTCAAGTGTCCAAATAAAGTCCACAGGTAGCCAGCTACCCAGTCTCTGGCACTCTTATTGGTCACTCGGAGGTGTGCCCAGTCTCAGAGGTGAAGGGTCCAGGTGCTGTGGAGGTGGGTGGTGCTGGAGTGCTGGTCTGTATCGTCATTGGGGTGTCTGGCCCCGAGAGGACAACAGGGGACGGTGTGTTGAGGAAGCTCTCAGACCACTGGCTCAGACCCGTGATGCTGAGAGGTCCTTCCTCCATGCCATGGGGTGTCAGCCCCAGTACTGATGAGAGATGTACTGAGGCCAGGCTTGGCTGTGGATTGGAGGAAGGAGTAGTGTAGTGGGGCTGTCTGGTCTGCAGCTGGGTGAGGACTGGCATGGGTGGCATCGCTGTCGTCGGTGGCATCATTGTCGTGGGTGGCATTGGTGGCATCAGTGGAACCAGTGGCAACGGTGTCACCTGATGACTCTGTGCCTGGACTGGGAAGGGCTGCTGCCTGTGCTGCTGGACCTCTTGGTAGCCGTAGCCCTGGTAGGTGAGGGGCTGTGGGAAGCCTTGGAATGGGAGGGACATCACCTGGGGTGGAGGTGGAGGAGCAGACCTGGACTGGGTGGGAGCAGGTTCCTCTGGATCTGGAGGGTTGTGAAGCAGCTCAGTGATCCGGTCCTTCCCCACTGGTACTGGGGTTCCTCCATGTTCCTGAGGGTCTGGTTGACATAGGTGAGGAAGGGCTTGCGGTTGGAGGATGAGGAGTTGGTGTGGACCAGCTGAGAGAGGAGATCTATGCTGGTGCGGATGGTGTCCCTGATCTCCAGCAGGACAGTGTGGCTCTGCCCCTCCTGCTGTCCGGCTCTCTGCCTTTCTGTGGAGGTGGAGCTGGGGGGGATGGATGCAGCTACGACTGTGGTGGACTTGATGTCTCCTTTCTCCCACCACACAAGGGAGTCCTCCACGCGCTCCACCACGGTTACAACAGCTGTCCGCGGGTTCTCCGCCGTGGCACGCTCCACAGAAACCTGCCTGGAGACAGGGACTGACTCTCGGCTGAAAGAGTAATGGGTCTCAGCAGGCTGCTGGAGAGAGAGGGTAGACAGAGAGGCTCCTGGTGCTCCTCGGTGGCGGATTTCACCCTCCAGGAAGCTGCACCTGGCCATGACGTAGGTCTCTCTGTTTGTCAGCTTCACAGTGGCCTGGCCAGATTTTTTCAGGTGCAGCTTCCCATACCAGGTGTGCATGTGCTTCCACCAGCCAAGGAGCACCTTTGAAGTGTAACCCATACTCTCCGCCCTCTCTCTCCAAGCAGCCTGCTTCCTTTTGGTGTCCCTGTACAGCCGGTGTCCCTTCCACCACAGATAGTCGTTCTCTCTCAGCCACTCCAGCACCTCATCCTCGTGTTCCTCCTCAATGAAGTATTGCCTCCTCTCCCGTCCCTGCATGCACCTCTTCCTCCCTTTGGCAGGAGCAGATGGGTCCTCATCAGAGGGGCTCCCAGGTGGTAGGGGCTGCTCCTCCACACCACCAGCAGCAGCAGCACCATCAGGATCATCATCATCATCATCTTCATCATCATCATCAGCAGCAGCAGCAGGACCAGGATCAGCAACAGCAGAGTAAGCACCAGGAGCCCCAGCAGCAGCAGCAGCAGCAGCAGCAGGACCAGGAGCACGAGCAGGACCAGGAGCATGAGCAGGATGAGCAGGATGAGCAAGACCAGGAGCACGAGCAGTACGAGCAGTACGAGCAAGTCCAGGAGCACGAGCAGGACGAGCAGGACGAGCAGGACCAGCAGGACCAGCAGGACCAGCAGGACCAGGAGCAGCTTCAGCAGAGTACGCAGCAGCAGAAGTACCACTGCCAGGAGAAGCTTCAGCAGAGTACGCAGCAGCAGAAGCACCACCGCCAGGAGCAGCTTCAGCAGAAGCTCCAGCACCAGAAGAGTGAGCCCGAGCAGCAGAAGCCCCAGCAGAAGCAGAGTCAGGGACAGGGGGCAGGAGGGTGGCCCTGTCCCTCTTGCCAGGGATGGTGGCAGGTTGCTGAGACTTTCACTTCTTCCCCATGGTTGTGGGGTTGCTGGCTGTCAGGGAGGCTGGCAGGCACCAAGGCTGGCAGGCACCAAGGCTGGCAGGAAGGCTGGAAGGCAGGAAGGCTGGCAGGAAGACTGGCAGGAAGGCAGGCAGGCAGGCAGGCACCAAGGCTGTCAGGCAGACTGGCTGGCAGGGAGGCTGGAAGGCAGGCTGGCAGCAAGGCTGGCAGGCAGGCAGAGAGCATGGCTGGCAGGGAGGCTGGTCAGGAGGCTTGGAGGCAGGCTGGCAGGAGGCAGGCAGGCAAGCAGGCAGGGCAGGCAAGGACTCGATGTATCCTGCAGCAGGTCTTCCCTCCGAATGCTGGCCATGCGTGAGCTGCTTCCCTTTATATCCGCATGGCTTATGCAATGCATCCCCCCCGCATGCGCAATTAACGCCAGGCATTCCATTAGGCTTCTGCTGTTCATCCACTAGGCTTCCGCTCTGCATCCGCTTCATCCGCTGTGCATCCGCTCTGCACCCCCTTCTTTCCTTCCGTGTCTGCTTTGCTGAGGCCCCCCGGAAGCCCTGCGGATGTGCCATCCGCTTCCATCCGCTTCCATCTGCTAGGCTTCCGTTCCGCATCCACTTTCCATCCGCCCTGCGTCCTCCCCCCGTCCGTGTTATCCGCTCCAGTTATGCAAATTTTTGCCCCTTTTGAGAGCGGATAACAACGGATGGAACATTTTGCTCGTCCGTTGTGTCCGTTTTGCATCCGTTGGGCAGTGTGACAGAGCCTTTAATAGTAACTGAGCACAGGTAAAATATAAATGGTGTTAGATTTGAACCTATGGCAAGCTTATTGTGGATCCATATGATCTGTGGTACTCCAGCTATTCACTTTTCCAAGAGACAGGCGTGGGATGTGAAGGGCATTTATATTCAGACTATTAGAGAAAAGATATATCAGTCTTCCAGAACAAGACTGGCAGAGTTTTCAGCATCAAATACCGTATGTTACATCAAGATAAATGATAACCTTTTTGGTCTGGTGTCCAAATGTCTTATATGGGCATTGAAAGGGATTTCTTGATTCCAAAGTCTATAGAATCATCCAGGTCAAGGTTGTCCCAAAAGTGCTTTTTCAGGAGGCAACAGGACTTCCTTATTTTTTCTTTTGAAGATGTTTTGCTTCTCATACAAGAAGCTTCTTCAGCTCTAACAGGATAGTAGGTGCTGTATCTGGAGTCTTCACTCCAGTCCGCAAGCTAGGGGGCACGATACAGCTACCTGATTGGCTGGCTGGCTGGCTGACAGCTGGGAATATGAAAGAGCTGTCAGTCAAAGCTGCCTCAGGTTGCTGTTAGCGCAGGGGACAGTTAGTTGAATGCCTGTTGGCAACCCGCAATTAGAAATAAACCTTGTTAGCCACTGCTATTCTGAGTCATCTCAGTTCTTCTCCTAACAGATCTAACAGCGGGGAATGGAAGGATATTTCTTGCAAACAGCTGGTAATTTGCATCCTTTTAGAGGGTTGTTGAAGCACTTGAAGGTTTATCTGTGTCCTCAGGGTCACGAGAGTAGTGCTCCTGGTTCCTGTAGTCTGCAGTTTTTTTCCTCTGAAGATCCATTCCTACTCTCACACCATTCAAAGGGTGTTCAGAGTTGAAGGAGCTTCTTGGATGAGATGCAAAATGTCTTCAAAAGAAAAAAAAACAAGAAAGTCCAGTTGCCTCCTGAAAAAGCACTTTTAGGACAACCATAACCTGGATGACTGAGAATCTCTAAAGATTTAAGCTATAAAATTTGTGATGAGATTGGGGAAAGGTGGTTTATAATATTTAAGTATTACATACTGACCATCTTACATCTTCTTTGACTCCAAGTAAATATAGTTTTCATTAACCCTGGTACAATACAAAGCATTAATCATTATCCCAAAGGTGCTTTTCCAAAAGGCAACTGTACTTTCATAGTTCTTTCCAAGAAGCTTCTTTCATTCATCCATGACCCGGATGATTGAGAATCTCCATATTCATCATTATTATAGCCAAAGATGCTTTCACAGGTTGTTCGTTTCCTTTTGAAATCCACCTGGGATTCAGGGGTTACCACCTTTTCCTCCAAACAGCAAATAATCCTCAGGCACATTATAGTATAAATTATTGAGATTTTTTAAAATCAGCAAATCACATGCTTCTTTGACTGCAACAAAACTGGTGAATTACTGCATTTAAGGTTAGAACTTTAGTTTAAGGTTAGAACCTTTAGTTTAAGGTTAGAATTTTAGTTAGAACTTTAGTTCTAACCTTGCTTATTTAAGATTAACCAATTAACCTTAATTAATATTTGCATGACAATCTTTTCAAATAGCAGTGTAGTATATAATCACCTCTCATCATCATCATCATTAATATCACCATCAGCTGGAAAGTATATGAATGCTAAGCGGTATATAAAGAGGAAGATGAAAAGATGTATGTTGTCATATGGCTTCTAAAATCTTTAGTTCTACAAACTTGCAGTTTTGCCTAATTATTTAAATGAAAATGTTCGGGATTCCTCAACTAAAGAATAATTGCTAGACAAGTCTTATTCAATCCATATGCCATAGTACTTAAGCCAATAACAGAATAGATGACACTTCTGTTCATGGGGAGTGGATTTTTGGGTTGACTCCAGGTTGTGGAATGCATGGCAGTGTGAATATAGAGGGAACTTTCTAAAGGATTCAGGATCTGTTAAATTTGGAAGGCACAAGTCTACCAGAAAAAAGGACACATTGATTCCAATAAGTGGAAGATTGAAGACTCACTTACCTTGCAAACTTTTTTTGATTGCTGGAGGCCTCTTCAAGCAGATCTCTGCTGAGAAAGGAGGCCTAGAAGGCTATGCATGGCGTACCGGGCTTCCTTTTGCATCACCAGAGGCCTCATCAAGCCCTTTGCTGATGAGAAAGGAGGAAGCAGGCAAAGAAACAGGCTAGAAAGGAGACAGATCTTCATAAGATAAGTTATCAGGCATGACAGGATGGAGGGAAAGTAATTGTGGGGACCCCAGGGGAGGGAAAATGAATCAGGGGAGGCTTTGGGTGGCCTGAAGTAGGTGGCCTGTTCCATCACTAGGCCCTCCCATGGCCTCCCCCATGTGAAATATTCACTTCATGAGCTGTGCATTCAATTATCAAATTCATGGGCAAAAGCAGGAAGTGATCTCATTCAAGGTACGAGATTCATTCCCATGAATCCTCAGATTATGAATGGAATGGGCAGGCTTCATTGCATTCATAACTTGAGGATTACCTGCAGATCATTTTAGTGAGGCCTAATTCTTTAAAAAGATCAAGTATTATAAATAATTAGACAACTGATGTTAAAAACTAAATTCTAGTTATTAGAAGAAAGGAACAAATTATACTAGTTTTAGATCATATGACATTTTGATTTTTCCAATAGAAAGTATTGCACACAACACTGGATCCCAAAGAGGCTGTGTAAATCCTAGCTATGACTTGCAAAGAACATTTAACATGTCAGTAGCCTAGTTGGAAAACTTTTCAGCATGTAAATTCCAGATTATTTAGTATCCAAGAAAGACAGGAACAATGCAGATAGAGTTAAGAACTTTATGCAATATAGATTTCAATGAAATAATAAATCTAATTGGATTGAATTTTATCTACTGTATTTGATTATTTGCTATTAACTTAGATAATGTTTGCTTTGACTTTGTAGTTTAAGAATTAGTCCATCTATAAGCACAAACAGAAAAGGAATGTTATAAACTGAAAATCATGATAGATCATTCATAATGAAAGTTTGAAAGAATTAGTAAAGGAAGTAAATGTCACAGAAGATTCTGAATATGGAACTGAATATTTTTTGGAATTATCAAAAGTGGATCTTAGGAGAGGAAAAAGGGCATGGAAGAAAAAGAAAGATGATGAGAAAGAAAGAAGAACAATTTTAGGATTAAAATCATTAAAATCCTATTGGGATTAGGAGGAAATGTATGTTGGAAAATAGAATTTGAGGTACTTTAAAGCATTCAAAGTTCCGTGTGATATCATAGCACGATAGTAATGTCAGCTGCAACAAACCTACATGAAAATTCACCTAATGAAATACAGTGATACCTCAGTATTTATCATTAATTGGTTCCAGGAGGCACAATGAGTATCACAAATGATGAATACCAAACCATTTTTCCCAATAAGGAACAATGTATTAAGTCACAAGACAGTTGATATCAGCAAATCTAGCTTGTGCATTGAGTACCAAACAAATGATGGGACAGAACTGTCCTGTCAAAATGCACTGAGTACCAAATTCACTGAGTTTCAAAGCAGTTGAGTACCACGGTAACAGTGTGTAGCATTTCTGTGGGCTTCATACAGATCATGGTTTTATCCTTTTTCACTGCAACTATGATGGTGATGATGAAGAAGATAACTTGGAAGGAAGGTCTACCCAAGCCTGGACTGCATTTTTAATGTCAAAAGTATTATGCTGCTTAATATCTTGTTTAATATTGATATTGCTTATTTCTAAGATCAGGACTAGTTATTACTAGAGCGGCATCTAAGCCCTGTAATCAAGGGAATAAATTCAATGCCAGTATTAAAGAAGCTGATTGATTATATCTTTTTGACTCTTAAGAAGTACATAGATTTTCCTCCATGATGACCTATCCCTAACATGGTCTTTCAGATCTCCCAATAATATAGCAAATATTCATTGCTATTATAACTTAGTCCATTGACCTTACTGCTAGTCACCCTCTTCTTCTCTTTCCTTTGGCCTTTTCCAGCATTGAAATCTTTTCCAGAGAGCTGGGTCTTCACATAATGTGCCCCAAAGTAAAATTATTTGAGCCCAGTCATTTGTGCTATGAGAATTCTGGGTGAATTTATTTGAACAATATTCACCATTTTGTTTTCATTTTCCCCACTAGAGGGCACCTCAGTCTGCAGCAAAAAATAAAAATAAAAATTAACAAACAAGTTAGGTGTATGGTGCTATGTCATTCCCAGCAATTGCTGACTGTCAACATTTCCAGTTCAATCAGGTTTGAAATATCAGGTTTCACTGCCACAGATATTAGCATCTCAGTTAGGAATGAGATAGTGATCCTTACAGAGCAATAAGTACTCAGAATTCAGTAGAGTTTTGCCAATACCATTTAGTGGTATTTAAACTAGTAAATAAGTAAACAGGTTTTAGGACATACATAGAAAATAAATGGTTACATATCCTTTTAGGATATGTAACCAAATGTTCTGCAGCTAATAAGCTGCAGAAGCATGGGAAAAAATATAAAGGAGATATTTGTTCTAATAGTCAAATCTGATGGTGGTTATTGATGGACTGTAGCCAAAACCAAACCATTAAAATGAGAGACTACAATTAACAACCTGAGCTATTTCAAAAATACAGTGCTAATAATAACTGAAAGAAAGTTAATGAGATTAAACTCCATTACTCCCGAACATGGTTGACACTACATATTTAATTCCAATTTTAAAAGAATACTATATGATGCATAATGGAGAAAATTCCTTGTGTAAGCTAGCTAGCTTGGCCCCAAACCAGCTCCTGTCAGGGGAACAAAATTAAAAGAACCTCTAGGGTCCTCTCTTCATCCCCCAAAAAGAAGACCTAAATTTGCATAAAGACTAATTTTTTTATGACTACAAATTATCTCTGCTGCAGTTCTGGAGACTCAGAGTAGCTTGCAGTAGTAATATAATCTTTTGCAATCAATTAAAGAAACTGAATTCAGTCCTTCAGGGAATAACATGATCTTATTTGTTCCCAAAATGCCCTCTAGAGAGCCACATTTTCTGGCTCTCCCAAAATTAGGCAAATATGAGAAGGGGGTATTGGGATCACTTACTCTATTTGGCCCAGTTTTTGTTAATAAATAAAACTTAGAAATAGAGGGAAGAATCAAACTGCATGCCAGATTTTCTCAGTTTCCTTTTCCTGCAAAAGATTGGATACTCCCCCTTCATCCTCAGTGTGTGTGTGTGTGTGTGTGTTTGGGGGGGTGGTTGGTATTTTATACTTTATGATATGAGAGAGTAAGATATGCTGTGTTGATTTGTTAGCATGGATTCTCCATCATTCTCCAGTGGACATGTTATCCCAAATTTCTTAGTATGGAAAAGCCCCATGGGAGGAGATTTCTTATGCTTCTTATACTTTGTTTTCAGATTTTGTGGATTGTTGAGAAACTAGGGTGGAAAAAAATGCATAGTGGAAACAGACATTCTCACATTTATCCATTGGTCATCTGATAGCTAAAGAAAATTCAACAAACCCATATCTCTCATATAATAATTTTATCAGCTTTATCTTCTTACCTGTATTGTTTTGGGTTTGTTTGTTTGTTGTTAAATTAAATTAATGTTAAATTAAACGTTAAGGTAATTTCATTCTATCAAAATGAAAATAGTTTTTAAAAAGTGAAAATATTTTTCAGCTAGGCACTTTTTTAAATATCAAGAACCATTGATCTCCATTAATGCTGGTGGTATGGAGGTATTAATCAGCAGCCCCCATAAATAACATGAAGTTTTCTGTATTTTTATAGACACACAGACAAGAAACTTTCTCATTTTATTTCTGCCTGTCCCCTAACTGTTAAAGGCATAAAAAAACCCATTTTGTTCCCCAAAGTATCCTCAAGTGAATGAACAATAGCAGCTGTTACAAACTGTCTCATATCTTAATACTTCAAAGGAATATTTCTCATACTGGTATTCATTAAGAAATGAAATGATGAGTAATTAAGTTGTAAATATGAATAGCCTGGAATTGCAGAGAGAATGTTTTAAAAAGAAGATCATAGCTCAGTGCCAAAAGGCGCTGCATTTACATCTGGACATTTCCAGGGACAGAATCAGAAGTAGTATTCAGCAGGTTCTGACCAGTTCTGGAGAACCCGTAATGGAAATTTTGAGTAGTTCGGAGAACTGGCAAATACCATCTCTGACTGGCCCTGCCCCCATCTATTCTCTGCCTCCCAAGCCCCAGCTGATTGGCTGGGTCTTCTTTTTTTGCCCTGGAGCTGGAAAGCAGGTTAGTGGGTGGGGAGGGAATGGGATTTTGCAGTATCCTTCCCCTCCCATGCCCACCAAACCACCACCAAGCCATGCCACATCCACAGAACCGATAGTACAAGTTTTTGAATCCCACCACTGGACAGAATGGGACCTTCTATCTCCTACCCTTAATTGTGCCTCCTTCTCCTCCAGGCTTCCACTTCCGCCCATTTATCTCCAGATTTTCTCCTCTGCTGGTCCTCCTCTAGCCATTCACCCTACCATTGGGCCTCCGCTCCTCCAAGGAGGATTATAAAAACTCCATCCTGAATCCTTGGTAAATCAAACTAGATGGGCTAATGAGATAACCTGATATAAGACATTTCCTACATACAGAGACAAGTTGTGGCTGGGATAGATCAAATGTAATTCTATTGGTATCACCGTCACCACTACCACCAAAAAATAAAGATACCTTCACTTGCTGAAAATCTGAAATTGAATATTCACTTCTGTACAGCTAATAAGTATTAGGAGCCTCTGTCACACAATGGTTAGAGTGCAGTACTGCAAGCTACTTCTACAGCCAGCTGCCTACAATTTGGCACTTCAAATCCCACCAGGCTCAAGGTTAACTCAGCCTTCCATCCTTCCAAGGATGGAACCAAATTATTGGGGGTAATAGGCTGACTCTGTAAACTGCTTGGAGAGGGCTGTAAAGCACTATGAAGTGGTAAATAAGTCTAAGTGCTATTGCTATTGCTATTATGCCAGTATGATGCCAGTTTCATAACCCCTGAAAGTAAACCATGTGGAATACTGCAATTGCACTCTTCCCATGTGGTTACAAACTGCCTGTTCTTTGGGACTTTAAAAGCTTATAAAACACAATTCTTTTTCATTTACAGTCAATTATGGCTCACTTTCTCCCCACCCATGCATTTTCACATGTATATTTGTGGTTTCCACTCAGATCAAAGGAACTGATGCATGCTCACTATTAAAGAATATCTAGCCAATTACTCATAGGTCCTATAAATTGTTATGTTCCCAAATCTCCACCCTGAAATGTCAAAATGTTGGCCTTTCTGTGAGTGCTTTTTTTTTCCTCATTAACTAAGCATTATGAAGCCCATTGAATGCACTGAGGCATACTTCTGAGTAAACATAATTGTGGCTGTGCTTTGAGCCTTGTAAACCAGTAGAGCCAGGCCAAAACAGAAAGCAAGGATTCTATTTTGCATTATGTTTTGCCTGATTTATAAGATACCACGCAGAGAAAGAACCACAACATATTTGATACGAGATTCTTCCAGGGTTTTTCTTTTTTTAATTACATCCATTTAAACCTCCTTGCAATCTGGATTGGGCGCAATCTCTTGCCCCTTCCATCCCTGCCTACTGAGCGTGATTCAAGTGATTCAAGCTGCTCTACTTAATTTTTCCAAGTATGCCATTGCTGCTTATGTAAAGCTTACTGGAAAAATAATTATATATTTACAATTGCATTAATATGATACAACAGAGGAGGAGGAGGAGGAGGAAATCTTCATCAGACCTGGAATAGATTTAAGTTGGGGGGGGGGGAAACAGTCCAAATGTAGACAAACCACGTATATTGACACCCTGTTGTTGCAAATCAGCTGTAGATTTTATCCTTATGTTAGCCACCTCCCTTCCCCAAGAGATGAAGTCCACTAGACTTGAAGTCTTGATATAAAGTATAAATAGCAAAGTTTAGAAGAATGTGCATGTTAATAATTCTTGTAAATTAAAGTCCAAAATGTTGCTGCAACAGGGCAAGGCCAAACTATTTCCTAATTCAGTTGTGCTACTATGGCTAGAGATCAATCAATCAATCAATCAATCAATCAAAATAGAGCTGGAAGGGACTTTGGAGGACTCCTGGTCCAAACCATTGGTGGGATTCAAATTTTTTTACTACCGGTTCTGTGGGTGTGGCTTGGTGGACATGGCAAGGGAAGGGTATTGTAAAATCTCCAGTCAGAGGTGGTATTTGTCGGTTCTCCAAACTACTCAAAATGTCTGCTACCAGTTCTCCAGAACTGGTCAGAACCTGCTGAATACCACCTCTGGTCCAAACCCCTGCTCAAGCAGGAGATGCTATACCATTTCAGACAAGTGACTTTGATGAAGTTTTCCCTTACTACTCTTTAGAAAATATGTTTTTAAAAACCTCTCCCTTTGAATAGACTATTTGAATTTAGACATTTTTCTGCTGCTGTTTTTGAGTACATATGTAGGTGAGTGGAGAAAATCCCAGATTTTCAAATCAGTGCTGTGGAATTAAACTCATTAAACAGTTCTGACAGCTGTTCTATTGGGAAAGACTGAACTAGAGTTTCTGGCAAAACTGACAAGCTCTAATTTGTATATGAGCTACAGTTGGAGTGTCAAACTCACGGTGTCATGGCGTCATCACATGACATATTGGGACTTTTTCCCCTTTCTCTAAACTGGGTGGGGGTGGGGCAGCACATCTGGCTGGCCAGCACATCTGGCTGACACATTTGGCACGTTGGCCATGATTTTAACACCCTGAGCTACAGGGACTTATAAAGCTCACCTTAAAGAAAAAAGGAAACTTTACAAGGTTCTACTTCTTCTTTGATTGATATTGCAAGGCAGAAAAGAATGGTCCCTGTCCTTCATCTCACTCTATACTGTACTGTTCTGGCAAACATAAATAACAAACATAAATTCTGATATATATATTTTTGAAACAGGATGTTTTTAGAACAAGAAGCCTCTTTTATTATGTAAAACATATTCACTAGACAACATAGTGAAGCAGCTTCTCACAGCAGCATGGATCTCTTGTTAATAACATTTTAAAATATTGTATAATTCTTCTACATAATGTTTAATAGAACCAAGCACTTATATGTCTAGGCAACCCCATTATAGAATGTTTCATTGCTTTTGACATTCAATCTGGGTACCAACTTAATCTTAGCCTAAAGCAAGGAAAAGCAAACTTATGCCTTTGGACTTTAACTCTCATCAACAGCAGCCAGCAGGACTCGTATCAGAAGAGCATTGTGCTGTTTACCTCCTGATATCCCTGCCTTGTTAAGAATTCTTTTAGAAACTGATAAGAAAACAAACAAGTTATACAGTCTGCATTGTTCATAAAACTAGTAGGAAATAATCTTGTCCTTCAGATTAATGTCTAATGTTTTTTATCTAACCATTTAGCAACAACTTCCAGCTTGGGCTTTCAACTGATCAATAGCTATGACTCATTAATTTTATCATGGATCAATTCTGTATTTTTATGATTGAATTGTTTTCTACCAAACTGGAGAAGGGAAGAGATTCTATTTCTATCAAAGCAGAATCCAACTTCTAAATCCTACTCTTGACTAAATGTTTTGCAGGCAAAATTGTATACCAAATAAATGCCAACATCTTTGGATGATATGGTCAGGATCCTTCAATATTTTGAGGACACAAGTTAAATGTGGTATACAGCACTCATTCTGGGTTTGGAAACAAATTGCAACCAAAAAAATTCTTCTAGGGGAAGTTATTGTGCAAAAGAATGGGTGGGAAGAACTCTGTGGAATAATTTATTTGTTTATTTATCAACGTTGTCACCTACCTCGTACTTCAGGGGACTCCGAGAAGTTATATACAGAAGTATACAAGTATACATATATAATGACACATACCCAGTTTATTAGAACAGAAGACACTGTTTTGGCATTTCATTTAATGCAATTACAAGTTTCTGTGATTTGCATGATATAATTTATGATGGTACACACTGTATATGAATACATGGTATGCAAGATATGACATTTTCAGAGTAATATTCCAGAGTCATATTATCAAAATTCCACTGTGTTGTCTTCCTCCTTCAGTCAAATAATTTGTGATATCCATTGCTAACCATATTTCATGTCCCCTTGACAGCAGAGAGGGAAAAGCGATTCTGAATGAAAGCACCTTCAACTTGATTCTTTACCATTTTTGCCATTGTAAAAATGAGGTTTTACAAATCTGTTTTGGAACAAAGTCTGTAATGTAATCATATATACAGTCCATTGACCACATAAAGGTAGTCATCAACCAACTTCATGGAAGCTATAGAATTTTTCTTTCTTTCCCTCTCTCTTTCTCTCTTTCTCTTTCACTTTCTCTCTTTCTTTCCTACTCTCTCTTACCAGTCCATCTCATATTCATGACTCTGGGGCTAACAACAGTTAAAAGCATTTTATAAACACATAACTATAAAAACAATACACATATAATCAGCAGCTGAAGTAAAAAAGAATAAAACCCAACCATCAGTAACAAATCAGCATAACCATTAGGTATTTCAATATATTCCATCATCTCCCAAAGGTGCTTTTTCAAAAGCCAATTGAACTACTTTTCACTTATGGCTGTGGCACAGCTTATCGTCTTTCCTGGCTCCTTTCCTTGCTTCTGAATTGGAAGGTGATATTTTACTTGGCCCAACTCCTTGTGTAGAACTGAAAAAACCAAAAGAAGTCGAGAGAAGCAGAAGAACTTTGAAATTGAGAGACAAGGGAGAAGACCGGGAAGGAACCTATTCCCAAGGATCTGAGGAAGTGGGTTGTATCTTCACATTTCAGTGCTTTCCTTTCCCACTTTGAATTCACAACTCTCTCTTTAACTGTATTCCTCTTTCCATTTTCCGCCTAGTGTTCATGTCCTGTGAGGTGGATTGTATAGAAAGATTGGTCCAAAGTTATTCTCCGGACCTCTCAATCTTGGGTGGTCCCAGAAACCCCCAAATTTGCTACTTTGTTTAAAATGTCAACATGGCATCTATTATGAATTATGAAATATTCAGGTAACAGTGATAGGTGTATCAAGTTCTTTGTCCTGGCTCCTGTCAAAATACTCACTCAAGGGCTAAGTTCAATTATTGGCCTGGAAAAAGTTGCAAAGGATCCTGCTTTAGAATAATTTCCTTGGCAGATGGGAATGCAGTAGCTCTGCCTCAGTCCTCGGGTAAGACTTATCTGAGTCAAGGGCTTTGATGAACCCTCTGGCTGAGCCAGCTAGGAGCCAAGAGCATTTGTGAGACTGAAGCAGGAACTCTTGCATTTAGGGAGGGCTTTGAGGAAAACATCCTCTGCTTTTGAGCAGTCTACAGCTGACCTGAGCGGAAAAGCTAAACAAAACAAAACCTTAGATGGGAGACCACTAGGATATATGGATGAGATGCTGATAGAGAATTCTAGGACTGCAAATTAGAAATCGGATTCAAGAAAACACCAGGCAGAAAGGCAATTGCAAAAACCTATGGACATAGCCATGGAGTCAGTGGAAGGAGGCATTATCTCAGTCCGTTCCTCCCCTTTAAAAGGCAGCCCTGGACAAGAGGGCTTCTCTTCTTATGCAGACCAGAGAAGGGAGCCATCCAGTCCCTCGCTGCACTATAGGACTTCTTCTCCCCTTCAGTCTCAGGAGTCTGCATTTCTCTTCTTCTCCCCTCCCTTGCTGTGGCTTACAAATGCATGGACCACTCTTCCCAGGAAAAAGATGCACCTTAGCATCGCTGCATCCAAAATAGGGCATCCCTTCCATAAAGCTGGGCTTCCCTAGTTTGACTCCAAAGGAGGCACCATCTGCCTATGCTTTATATATCAAGGACTCTGGTGCCTACAAGAGAGGGGGGGAAAGGTTTTTGTTTTTTTTTGGAGGGGGGGGGTTTGGCAGTTCTGTGGGTTCTACAGTTTATGTGAGTCTCACAGCCATAGGGGGTATTTAACTTTCTGCCCTAGTTGCTGTAATTCTCTCTCCAGTGGATATACAGTTCAGATCAGGTTCCTATTGCTGTGATGACAGGCATTCAGCAGGCACTATAATTGCAGAGTTAAAACAGCTCATTTTCTTACTGGCAAGCTGTAGTTAAAGAGGTGCTAGGAGGCAGCCTGGCTGTCTGCATCGAAACTGATCAAAGCCGTCAAAGGCATCTGGATTGCCTCTGTTTTCTTTCACCACCCTCCCCCTCCCTTTCTGCTGAAAAAAAGGGGGGAGGGGGAGGGATGAGGGGAAAAGAAGAAAAATTGGTTTAAAAAGTAATTTAAGAAGATGAATACCTATCCCTTTCCTGAGGCTAAAAGGTGGCCACTTATTAGAGATATTAAACCTGTGCTGAGTGGGTTTTCTTATGCTGTTGTAGACCATTTCTAATAAGAGAATTGGACCAGGGCACATAGCTACTTAGATGTCTATTTCCATTAAGTCCTGCTGTGCAAAATTTCAATGCAATTGAATTGGACTTTTCACACTTGAACTTATTTCCTGGAGGAGATGAAATTTTCTCACCTATGTATGGATCTGAAGACTTCATCCCCCGCCCCCACCCCCAAAGTTATATCCTGGTCCCAGTCTGAAAGATAACAATAACATTGTTTTCCATATTCAGTTACTCTGAATTTAGGGTTATGAGTTTAATCTGAGTGGGGCTGCAGCATTTACCACTTTCAGTGTTCCACTTTTTTGCCTTCTCATGACTATTTCGGCAAAAGGGGAGCCCAGTGATTCATGCTGGGCGGTTTCAAACTTGTAGCAGGAGAAGGGGAACCGTGTGCCTCAGAAGGAGAATCCAGGGAGCAGAAGCAGAGATGGGCTGAATTTGGTTACTTTGAGATTTCTCAACATTCAGCTCAACATTTTCCTTGCCAGTTCTTTGTCCCCCCTGCCAGGCAGCTATGCAGAAAAGAGACATTTCTATAAGCCTCTTTGGAACTACTCTTAATAACTTTCCAACTTTCCATAGAAAATGGCTTCCCAAAGGGTTTAAGACGAAAAAAAAATCAGAGGCAAGGTTTTTATGACATATAGTAGTAGTAGAGAAGAAGAGGATTGGGTTCAGAGGAGTCAAGGTAAGGGAAATCCAATCCATAAAGCTTAAGCAGCGAAAAAGAGAGTGAGGGAAACTGTGACATGATATTTTTCTAGACAGTTGTTTGATGGGCACCTTGGAGGTGAGGGGGTGAGCTCCAGTGGTGAGATTCAAAAATTTTTACTACTGGTTCTGTGGGCATGGCTTGATGGGTATGGCTTGGTGGGTATGGCGGGGGAAGGGTACTGTAAAATCTCCATTCCCACCCCACTCCAGGGGATGGGTACTGCAAAATCCCATTCCCTCCCCATCCCACTAACCTGCTTTCCAACTCCGTTCTCCTGTGCTGGGCAACAAAAGAAGACCCAGCTAATCAGCTGGGACTTGGGAGGCAGAGAATAGATGGGGGTGGGGCCAGTCAGAGGTGGTATTTCTAACTACTCAAAATTTCTCCAGAACTGGTCAGAACCTGCTGAATACCACCTCTGTAAGCTCCCTTAGTTGCTGGTTGGAGAGTTGACAGCAGGGGTATGTGAGAAAGAAGGAACCAATTCATTGAACCCAGAACAGCTTCTCTATTAAAGCAGGACCCATTGTATTAAGTAGAACTTTGGTTCCATAGCATCCTACTTCCTTTCCTGTTTCACTCAGTGGAGAAGCTGTCATTCTCCAGATACAAACAATCTTTGAAAGCAGCGAATGAATTAGTTCCAAAATACCTCTGAGAATTAGGCTGCAAATTGAGTTGAACAAATGAGTTGGCCCCATCACTTGCCTTTGTTTCATCAAATCCCTTGTTTCTAATTTGCAGAATTTATTAATATGTTGGACCCATACTTGTCAGTATATTTCATAGTTTCTGACTATTCCCTGATGCTGCTCTTCTCTTGCTGTTTAATAAGATGTTTTATAAAGAAACCAGCTCCTGATATATCGTTTACATTATGACTTTTCATTTGGCCTTTGAATGCTCATTTCCTTTAGGTGACATTAATTTTTTTGAAGAATGAAAAACTTTCCGTTTCAGGTTATGGTATTTATTTTGCTCCCTCATTTATAAACAACAAAATTCCCACAAGCAAAATTTTAAAATTGCCAAGGGTAAAAAAGATTTCAGATGGAGTCCCTGATAGAAAATATACATGTGTAATGTTGTTCCTTTAGCCTAGCCTTCTTTTGCCTGTGGCCTTATAGCTACAGAGGCAACTGGCACAACTCTCTTCTAGATGGCAGCTGATTGATAAGGTATACAGGTTCTAAAAGAGGTTGTATCTATTCAGAGTATAAGCAGGAAATATAATTCTGATATAAAAAGCTCCCTGACATAAGAAACAATAGGATCTAGTCTGCCTAATCTAATGAAAAGAAGCACTAGAGATGACATAGTTGCAGTTTTCCAGTATTTGAGAGCCTGTCATAGAGAATATACAATGGAATGGATATAAATATTTTTTAAATACTACAACAAATAAGATCCATAAAACTTGTTGAAGTGATCCATGTAACTCAGGGGTATCAAACTCGCAATGACACATTGTCATCACGTGACATATCACAACTTTTTTCCCCTTTGCTAAATTGGATGTGGGTGTGGCCAGCACATGATGTATTCACCCCTGGGCTGTGAGTTTGACACCACTGATGTGACTAAACCTACAATACCTGGTATCTATTACTTACTGTTCCACAATGTAGATATACACAAAGGAGAAATAAGAAAAATGGAATGGAGGAAGTAAATAACTTTGTGGTAATGGTATACAATATAGGATGAAATGTAGCATTTTGCCTTGCTAATCCTGCTGGTGTTTTTTAATTTAAGGTACAAATTCTTTTTTTGGCTTCAGAGTACAATTTATTGGCTTCAGAGTACAATTGGCTTTATTGGCTTCAGAGTACAATCCTGCAATTTGAGTTGAAGTAGTAGGATTGCATTTTTCAGTAATAATTGAAGATAAAATTTGGTGAATTACCCTTTAACCTTTAAAAAATGGAGTTCTCTTTCAATGTCTAGCTTGCTTGTAAAAAGGGCAGCATTAAAAGGGTCTGAGTCAATTATTCTATTTCCCTTTTTCATATTGGCAGATTGTTTCTCGGTATGGAGATTTTAGGAAGGAAACCTCAAAATTATGACATTGCTTGATTTATATATCCACAAGTTGAAAGGAATTGCAGGTGGACAAACTGTAGAGGCATTTACAGATAGTCCAATAGTTTAATGATTGTTCAAATTTACAATGGCACTGAAAAAAGTGACCTATGACCATTTGTCACTCTTACAACCATTGCAACACCCCCCTGGTCATGTGATCAAAATTCAGTTACTTGGCAATTGGCATGTGTTTATGACACTTGTACTGTTCTGTGATGATGTGATCACCATTTGTAATCTTTCCAGCTGATTTTGACAAGCAAAGTCAACTGAGCGAAGCCAGGTTCACTTCACAACTGCTATGATTTGCATAACAATTGTGGCAAAATGGTTGCAACCTAACAATTATCTTGTTTAGCCATGGAAATTTTGAGGTCCATGATGGTAATAAGTTGAGGACCACCTGTACAACTTCACAAGGGTATCTCTTGCCAGCTAACTCCAAAGCCTTCCCTGCTTAATGTTTGGTTTTGTCCATTCTGAAATTAAACAGCCAATGAATATGTCTTGGATGAGCCACAACAATGGCAATGAATCTAGAGTTTATTTTCTCTCATTATGGCTGTCCTCAGACCATGCAAACAATACAATTTGCATTCCATTATGTAAAGATGAATTGAGTGTTGAACCAGTTCTCTTCCTGGAAAACATCTTAGCATGATCTACACATTTGGGTTTTGTATTGTGCATGAACATCTGCATTTTATTTGCAAGAAACAATTGCTAGAATGTTGATTAGGATGAAATGTCCCCAAATTTTCAACAAACCTCGACCAGCCAAGAGTTTAGATTATATCTGTGAACTACCACAAAGATTTAAAATAAAGATCTAGCTTCTTAGAATTAGGAGCTGAAGTTTGAAATCATGGGTTATGAAAACCAGAGTACATCTGTGGTTCTTTTTATTGGCCATTTAGTTTTCTAGTCTTTCATAACTTTGAGTTTGTCTTAATTCCACCTTTGTCTTGCAGTGATATACACTAGCAGGATATGATTCATAGAGCATATGAGAGCCAAAAATTCTTCCTTCTTCCAAAGAATGTAATAATCTTGCACAATAATAGCTTGCTTGTAATATTTGATTGTAAATGTATTAACAGCGGCTAGGATTGTATTTGCT
>BLBF01000003.1:90168348-90189093 GCA_015471245.1 Laticauda colubrina | reverse complement strand
AATAGGCTCAATTACCAGATTGTCAGTCAAATCAGCCATTTACCCAGCTTATTCCTTTATATCACTTGCTTGTTTTTGCCCTTTTGATACCATAATGGTTTGAAATGAACAAGACTTCTAAATGTAGTTCTAGGTTTTTTTTTTAAATGAAAACCACCCTCAACTTCTTTTCAAGGGCATGCAAAAATTAAATTATTCTTACAAAAGAAAGGGAGGAAGAATATTGCCAGAAAAGGTCAGAGGTTGAGCAAAATAATTGGCAATAACAAAGGCCACATTTCACACTAATCAAAATAGCACCAAGTCCCAAACAAATAGCATTACCCCAGCAATTAATGTTTCAGTAACAGTAATATTCCATTTCGTAACATGTATCTTTAAAAAAAATAAGTTACTGGCTGATTTAGTAGCATATATCTTTTAAAATAACTTATACAAGTTAATAGTGTTTAAAGCATAGTGCAGGAGAATGAAAACAAAGTTCATATATTGCTAAAATACATGATGCACAAGTACATGACTTTGATTATTCATAAAAAAGAGTAAATGCTCACTTATTTTATTTTTAAATGTAGACAACAGTACGTTGCTTTGAAGAAAGCAATCTTTTATCCTTGCATAGTTCTAAATGTCTGGTCTGTTTCTGCTGGATGGAGAAATGCATCATGTTTCTGCATCGATGATTGGGTGAAGTTTCTTGAATGAGGTCAGTCTGTAATGATGAGTGGTTTTCTGGCCTGGTTGATACACACCTGTCATGTTCTTTACAGAAATTGAAATCATCCCTTTTATTCTGGCCCTTCCCATAAAACAAGCTGAAATGTTTAACATGCTTTTGAGTGTATGCAGGGTGCAATTTATTGAATTATCTCTGGAGGTTTTCAGATGGAGATATAATCCAGGTGTGGTAGCTGAAAGTTTTACACTGGTAAACAACTTCAATATATTCCTGTGCTGGTGCTGGATGGAGAAATGCAATTTCAAACAGTGAATGCCACTTCAGAGCAGAAGTGTAAAAGGACAGTTGATGTTTTAATTAAAGCAGGGCTGTCAAACTCCTGGTCCATGGGCTGGATGTGTCATGCGCTGCCCATGACCATGCCCAGTTTAGCGAAGGGGAAAAAAGTCCCAATACATCATGTGACACCACCCTGATGATGTGAGTTTGACACCCTGCACTAGAGATTTCATAGCTTGATCCATCTCCCAATTCCAAGTAACATACTGAGATGATTAGATTAAGGAATTCAAATACAAAATTGCCAATGTAATTATCATTAAGTGTAAATGGGGGAAGCTGCGGACTGCTACACAGATGAAAATACAATGAAAAATCACTCATATCTTCTTAAGCAAGGAAAGAACATCATATTTCATAGCAGTTCTCTAAAATTCTCTAATTTTTTGCACTAATTTGTAAAGTCTGCTTTCTCTCATCAAATTGAATAGCAAAAGCAATTGCACTTAGACTTATATACCACTGTATAGTGCTTACATATTCTCTAAATGGTTTATAGAATCGTCATACAATCTGGGTCTTCATTTTACCAACCTTGGAAAGTTGGAAGGCTGAGTCAACCTTGAGCCAGTCAGGATCAAACTCCTGCAATACTACATTTTAACTACTGCACTATCACAGCTCCTGGTGCATGGATTGGTAGATTTTTTTTTCTCTGTCAGGTATTATATCTAAAAACTTTTACTGAAGAAAAAAGACATGTGAAGACAATTTCAAAACTACCAAAATCTGTGAGTATCTTTAGACAATTTTACGATCAAGACATCCATGTTTTGAGAGAGGGTTCATGAGTCAACCTGAACAAAACATTTTAAAGTACTGACACTCTAAAGAACATTTGCTGAAGTTGCTATCAGAAACAGTTCCTTTATTTTTTCCACATCTGATAATATTCTTACAAAAAGATAAATTCCATGCTTTGATTTTTTTTTTTAAAAAAAAGGTATGATATGAAGTTTCAAATAAAGGACACACAGAAGAAGTTTGTTTTAATCATAATGGTCTTGTAACATCAAAAGAAATATCTTTGCAGCATGAATTTAAAATATTAGTTTGACAAGTCTAACAGTTTGGAAATAAATAAGAGATTATACAGAAAGGCTATCATAAGAGATTCTTCACAATGTATGTTTAATATAAGCCAAGACCTTCTGCTCAAAGTACTAAAATAGCTGTGTTTTTTGGAATGATTGGATGGCTACTTCAAATGCTTTCCTGATTTTCTACAGATATGTTTGCATGCACAAAACCTTCTGCAGGGAGTACTAGCAAAGTGGCTATATGAAATATGTATCATGCATTCATGGACAGCCACATGAGTCTTCACAAGGAGATGGCTGTTTTAAAGCTTTACTTATTTGGCTGAGCATAGCATAACTCAGGAAGCACTTGTTCTTTTTCCAGTTTTATCATACCACATCATTGCATCTCATCAGTCTATGGACTGATGAGATGCAATTATACTGACACAGTTCCCAACTGTTTGGGTTCAGTGGAATATTTAAAATGTTGAATATGTGGTGTGGGCATTCTCACAGAATTATTGTCATGTCAATTTCACTTGTCCCAAGTATCAGGAGGCAACCAAACCACCAAAAGGTGTTCACCCAACATAAGTTTACAAGGGTATAAAAGTCTAGTTGGGAATATAGGTTAAGCTTAGGATAGATATTTTGCTTCATTAATGTTACCATTCATTCTTTAATTTAAAGAATCTAAATTTTATAATTAAGTATAGCAGGCACTCTGGAGACTTAGAAGTACTAAAAAAACCTCAATCTCAAAGGACTGCAGTCTCTGAAAATGCTTGAATCTTAAAGAAAGGCAGGAACTATACTTCCTTAAGGAAGTTCTTCTCTGGAAGTCTAAAAAACTGTTACTGCTTTACAGAAGCTACTCATAAAAGGTAAGGAAGTCTTTAAGCAGCAGCAGCTTTTTTTAAAGCCCTCATCTAGAAACCAGGGAATAAAATGGACTTTTATTTTAATAGTAGAAGTGTGCTACACTTGCACACATTCCAAAGCATATGTATGAATTATTTTTTGAAGGATAAACAGCTAGTCCTAATTATTTCCTTCCTTCTATATTAGCATACTAAAATAATTTTACTATAGAAACTAATAACGTCAAACTCTGAGAGTTCAGTACTTCAATAAGTTTGATGTATCCCTTTGCAAACCTAATTAGCTTACCTGACAACAATGCCTTCATGTTATTTAAAAATTCTATTCAGTTAACTTGATATATTACAGCCATTTCAGACACACTCCAACTGCTGAACAGACTGCAAAATTTGTTCAGGCAAACCTGGCAAGGTCAAATTCATAAAAAATACTGTTGTACCATAACTTGGCTAAAGGTGCCAGAGAAAATTAACTGCACTTTTGTTTGAGATACCCGTAAGTTGCTCCAATGATCAGCTTTTGTTTTCTTTTGGGCTCAGACCAATTTTAACTTGTCAGTGAAAGTTGTTAAATTTCAAAGGCTGTCACTAATGCAAGAGAGCACTGTGTAGCTTGTATATTTACCTTACATTGTCCCTTATCTAATTAACATTGATGGATTATCACACAACAAATACAGTTGTTTGAATGTGTTCCTCAGTTCTCTGGGTGGCAAACACAGCCTGTTTTTGATTTTCAGAGGTTGGTTAGTTCTGCCACTCCAACCGTTCACTCTGTTGATTCTAGATGATGAAAATTTGGACAGCAAGATCCTTGAGGTAAGGTGGACAGCTGATAGCTTTAGAGTATCAATGGCTTGCATAATATTAAAAAAAATGGAACCCTGTAACTAAAAATGACTTGGTTGGCTCTTCTCTCCCTTCTGTTAGCTCTGATATACAGTGAGGTAACTGCAGTATTTTCCCCCGATCTGGATAATTGCTACCACACAATAGTTTAAGGCCCTCATCGTTTATGTGGAGCAAACGTTTTTCCAAAAGGTCAAAGAGCAAGGAGATCTTGTAAGCAGATTAGGAAACCGGTAGAAAGGCCAAAGGCACCCTAAGACTTTACATTCCCAAAGTGTTGGGTTAAATGGTTGCCCAAGGATGTACTTAACTCTGGAGGTCAAATGAAGTTGCGGCATTTCACCTATAATCAGTCTGGAAGTGTAGCTGCTTACAAAGTATGTTAAAGAGGGAATAATAGTCTGACATTTTCTCCAAATGGTATATTCAGTCTTCCAAGAACTGCCATTTTATGTTTTTCAGAGAAAACAAAATAAATATATTGTTTCTGCTTAATTTAAATCTTCCTGTGAGTTCTTCCATTCTTTGAAAAAAGATATAGGCTTTTTACTTTGGTAATTCTGTTGTACAATTAGTGTGGTGGAAATCTTGAAAATGCTGGTTGTTCAGTATGCCAGATGGAAATAGCACACTATGATCTTGGAAGTAAAGGAACAATAGACTAAATATAACAAAGGTACTTCTTCGGTGCTTGGAATATATAAAAACTCTGAATCTCAGGGGTTAACTCTAAAAATATGAGATGATGATTTTGTAAATTATAATGCTTCACCTACATTAACTTTTCGTTCTTCCTCCAGGCATGTGATGGTGCCTTGGTTGTATAAAGTTATTTCATTTGTGCTTTTTATTTTGGTGTAATGTTGTGAGCCAGCTGAAGTTAAGGCCCTGTCCCACTGCACTTACGGATGCAAAGAGGATGTAAAATGTTAAAAAAAGTTTGTCATCTGTTGGAAAATGCTATGCATCCGTTGTGTACTCATTGCATATGTGTTTCATACGTTCTATCCGTTGAGCATCCATCCACTGCGATTTCATCCGTGCAAGAAGTTTTGAGCTGCATAAAACTTTGTGAATGGATGAACTTTCCGCCATGTATGATGTAAAACCACAACATACGAGCAACAAACGTTTTATGTCTGTTTATCATCCGTTAAACGCCCGCTGTATCCTCTCTGCATCATCTGGGCATCCATTGCAACTCACATCCGCTGCAGCTGAAAATGGAAAGAGGGAGGAAACAAAAGGTACAAGGAACGTCTACACAGCGTTACTAGCACTGAAATAGAAAGGATGCGCAGTGAATGGTTTGCATCCGATATACATCCGCGCGGCATCCCCTTTCTTTCCTTTAGGCGTATGTGATGCATCCACTTCATCTGCTATGCGTCCGCTTTGAAATTCTCCCCTGGAACCCCTTTGGAGGTGTCATCCACTTCCATCCACTAGGCTTCCTATGAACATCCGTTCAACATCCCCGCTACATACCACCCACGTCCGTTCTTTTCTATTTTTTTCCATTCTGTTTATGCAAATTTTTGCCACTTTTTGGAGCGGATGACAACGGATGGAGCCATCCCCGAAATTTTGCTCGTCCGCTGTGTCCTTTATGCATACGTATTGCGTCCGTTGGCCAGTGGGACCAGGCCTTTATGTCGTATAAGATGGGAAGCTATATAAATCTTTGAAATAAATACATAAATAAAACTGGTAGGGCCTAGTCAGTTGTTCCTCTGTTTTTAAAACCACATTTTAATCTAAGAGAAATGGTTCCTAATATTTGGAAAACGAAGTTGAATATGTAAATCTTTATTCCACCTGTTGGATTCAAATTCATGGGTTTGAACTAGAAAGTATGAAGGAAGTCAAATGGCCATTCATTTCCTCTTCTGTCCTTAGCAAATCCATATTTGCTCCTCTACATTAGGAATTTGAATTAAGCAGAGAAATAGCTGATAACAAATATGTGCAAATATACAGTAGAAATCACCCAAATATTGGGTGCAGATTCCAGTACAAAATTTATATGATGCTAGAAGAAAGTGGAAAAAGGAACAAATCATACCAAAAATAAAATAAGAATACTGTGTATAGCAAGAAATAAAATAAAATAAACAATACACAGAGCACATTAAACTGAACAGTTAAAGGTGATTTTAATCTTTTACCATAATAAAGTTTCCTGTATTGGCTCACTCTAGGCAGTTTCATAAGTAAGTTAATGCCTCTCCTGTTGTGTTAATCAGACAAGCTTTTAGTTCTAAGATGCAAGAATTAGAAAGACTTTTTTTTTTTTTTGATCATGGAGAAATAAGTTATTCTTGTTCTTCATATGTATAAAGAACAATTATTTGGATTATGAATATTGGGTTTTATCTAAAGAGATAATAAGTGCAACAAAAAAACTGTTGGATGGCTAAACATTTCATTGATTCTTTTCTTGTTGTCTTTGGAAGAAAGAATATTAATATTAGTACCACTACAAATAATAGCAGCAATACTAATAGTAATAAAAAAGACAAAAACAATAATAAGAATTTTGTACAGCACCTTTGATATTCATAATGCTTCCGACTATACACCGAGACAAATTTATGTCCCTCCAATTTACATCTTGATATTTAACTTTGTATACACTGCTCAAAAAAATAAAGGGAACACTTAAACAACACAATGTAACTCCAAGTCACACTTCTGTGAAATCAAACTGTCCACTTAGGTAACACTGATTGACAATCAATTTCACATGCTGTTGTGCAAATGGAATAGACAACAGGTGGAAAGCATAGGCAGTTAGCAAGACATCCCCAATAAAGGAGTGGTTCTGCAGGTGGTGACCACAGACCACTTCTCAGTTCCTATGCTTTCTGGCTGATGGTTTGGTCACTTTTGAATGCTGGTGATGCTGTCACTCTAGAGACAGAGTCTACAACCCACACAAGTGGCTCAGGTAGTGCAGCTCATCAGGTAGTGCCAGGATGGAACATCAATGGGAGCTGTAGCAAGAGGGTTTGCTGTGTCTGTCAGCGTAGTGTCCAGAGCATGGAGGCACTACCAGGAGACAGGCCAGTACATTAGGAGACATGGAGGAGGCCGTAGGAGGGCAACAACCCAGCATCAGGATCGCTACCTCTACCTTTGTGCAAGGAGGGACAGGAGGAGCACTGTCCAAGCCCTGCAAAATGACCTCCAGCAGGCCACAAGTGTGCATGTGGCTGCTCAAATGGTCAGAAACAAACTCCATGAGGGTGGTATGAGGGCCCAACGTCCACAGGAAGGGGTTGTGCTTACAGCCCAACACTTTGCATGGCATTTGGCATTTGCCAGATAACACCAAGATTGGCAAGTTCGCCACTGGTGCCCTGTGCTCTTCACAGATGAAAGCAGGTTCATACTGAGCACATGTGACAAATGTGACAGGATCTGGAGATGCCATGGAGAACGTTCTTCTGCCTGAAACATCCTCCAGCATGACCATTTTGGCAGTGGATCATTATGGTGTGGGGTGGCATTTCTTTAGGGAGCTGCACAGCCCTCCGTGTGCTCGCCAGAGGTAGCCTGACTGCCATTAGGTACTGAGATGAGATCCTCAGATCCCTTGTGGGACCATATGCTGGTGCAGTTGGCCCTGGGTTCCTCCTAATGCAAGACAATGCTAGACCGCATGTGGCTGGAGTGTGTCAGCAGTTCCTGAAAGATGAAGGCATTGATGCTATGGACTGGCCCTCCAGTTCCCCAGACCTGAATCCAATTGAGCACATCTGGGACATCATGTCTCACTCCATCCACCAACACCACATTGCACCACAGACTGTCCAGGAGTTGGGGGATGCTTTAGTCCAGGTGTAGGAGGAGATCCCTCAGGAGACCATCCGTCACCTCATCAGGAGCATGCCCAGGCATTGTAGGGAGGTCATACAGGCACGTGGAGGCCACACACACTACTAAGCCTCATTTTGACTTGTTTTAAGGACATTACGTCAAAGTTGGATCAGCCAGTAGTGTTTTTTTTTCACTTTGATTTTGAGAGTAACTCCAAATCCAGACCTCCATGGGTTGCTAAATTTGATTTCCATTGATAATTTTTGTGTGATTTTGTTGTCACCACATTCAATTATGTAATAACCAAAGTATTTTATAAGAATATTTTATTCATTCAGATCTAAGATGTCTTATTTTTGTGTTCCCTTTATTTTTATTTTTTTTTGAGCAGTGTATATTTAAAAAAATCATTATTTTAAATATTTTTTCCTTATACTTACTGAAATAAAATTTATTATTTTAAATTTATTTTAACATTTAATACTTTAATATTAATATATCTTCCGGTATGTTTATTACAATACCTTCTTCCCTTTTTATTAAGCGGCATTAGTAAAATTGGAAGACTTAAACTTGAAAGAGTTTATTAAAAGCAAACCAAGAGTCACTTCTTGTAGTTCCTCTTAAATATATTTGCATCACATCCATAAACATTTTCAAAATAAAATACAGCTTTTAAACCAAGATTTTTGTTGGCACATATGATGTGCCTGATCCTGATTTTTCTAATTCAGGTACTAACATAAGAGGAGATAAAATTTAAATACCTAATCACTATTAATGATTTTTAATCTACTTAGGCATCACTTTTCCAATTCTGATAATAAGCAGTCCAATTATGATAATTGGTACCCCTAATTTTCTTATATTTTAAGGAAAGAAAAATATTTGTGAAATTTGTTAGTTTCATAATTATGGTACAAAGAGATTGTGCTTTGAGAGATATTCTTTGTAATTATATTATTGAAACAGCACATTGTTTTAATCATATGATTATTTAACACAGCTTTATTAAAAGGTTATAGTTTCTGCCAAGCCATGTCCCAAATTTATTTGACTTATATTGCAAATTAAGACAGAATGAGCTGAGTCAGCAGTTTCATGTAGTTTGTGGAACATCAGCAGAGACATGGAATACTTTTATTCTCCTAGTAATGTTTGACTGAAAAAATGGTCAGAGTTAATAGCAGCACAAAAAACAACTCAGGGAGCTAGGACTCAACCAATCAAGAATCTTTATCAATTCCAAGTTAAAATTTATAAATATTTATACCATTTAGACTCATTCAGGGTAGATAACAGAAAGTGTACTTATGAGCCATGGTGGCGCAACTTATGAGCCATGGTGGTGGTTAGAACACAGTACTGCAAGCTACTACTGCTGACTGCCAGCTACATTTCAGCAGTTCAATTCTCATTGGTTCAAGGTTGACTCAGCCTTCCATCCTTCCGAGGTGGGTAAACTGAGGACCCAGATTGTTGGGGGCAATAGGCTGTCTCTGTAAACCACTTAGAGAGGGCTGTATAGAACTGTGAGGTGGCATATAGGTCTAAGTGCTATTGCTATTTAAGAAACACTCCACAATCATCAAGTTTTGAAAGAAAGAAGCAGTACAGTAGGAGAAGACATGGTTTGTCAATATCTTTAAACACCTAAATAGAATTATACAGTTAATGCTTGAAAATCTCCTGCTTGGATTTTTAAGATGATGTTGTTGTTTACGCTAAGTTGTGTATGGCTTTTCATCTCCCAGAGTTTGTCCAAATTCATATGAAGAACAGTTTCAGGAACTGGGTATGCCTAGTTTAATGAAGAGAAGGACTAGGGGAGACATGATAGCAGTGTTCCAATATCTCAAGGGCTGCCACAAAGAAGAGGGAGTCAAACTATTCTCCAAAGCACCTGAAGGCAGGACAAGAAGCAATGGGTGGAAACTAATCAAGGAGAGAAGCAACCTAGAACTAAGGATAAATTACCTGAGAGTTAGAACAATTAATCAATGGAACAACTTGCCTCCAGAAGTTGTGGATGCTCCAACACTGGAAGTTTTTAAGAAGAGATTGGACAACCATTTGTCTGAAGTGGTGTATGGTTTCCTGCCTAAGGAGGGGGTTGAACTAGAAGACCTCCAAGGTCCCTTCCAACTCTGTTATTCTATTCTATTCTATTCTATTCTATTCTATTCTATTCTATTCTATTCATGTTCATTGCATTGATGATGCTACCTAATTACATTTGCATTCAATCTTTCTCAACACCAGGGTTTTTTCCAATGACCCCGCTCTTCTCATTTGGTGGTCAAAGTATTTCAACTTCAATTTCAGTATCTGTCCTTCCAAAGATCAATCAGGATTGATTTCCTTTAGGATCTACTGATCTGATCACCTTGTAATCCAAAGGACTCAAGATTCTTCTCCAGCACTTCATTTCAGAAGCATTTTGTTTTTTTGGAAGGTACTTGTGATAATCTTCAGGATCAGGCTACAATAAAAGTACATTTTTAAGGATCTGAACCTGAAGAATTTCACCTTACTTCTCTATTATTTATTTATTTATTGCTGGATTAAGATGCCTTGGCACTGATAAGTAAAAACTCCATAATGGGACTCTATAGAGAAAATGGAATTTACCTATCTTCATTTCACTGCCAAGAATAGCCACAATTTAGCTCAAAACAATTTTTTTAACCAACCTAATGGGATTTCATTCTAACCTATCACATTAATATTGCATTAAATAAATAAATCTTACTCTTTGTACTGAATTTACCTTTTCCAAATGACTGTTTTTCTCTTATCTAATGGCAGAGCAAGACTATGCTTTAGTGATCTGAAGTAAAATATTGGATGCAAAGTTTTTAGCTGATAAAAATAGATGCCAGAGAGACACTGAGTAATGTCTGTGCAAAGAAGCACTTTTCATTTTTGCAGACACCTTTTTATTTTTACATATTGCAGGATATATTTCTGGGAATCAGCAGAGACTTATGGCCACGGGCAGAGTGTCCCTTAAGATGGGCCAAGTGACCCAGCTTGACAAATGTGAAGTGATGACTTCCCTCTTGACTTTCCAAAGTCTCCTTTGGTCTGTTTTTAGAATGCAAGTGAAGATAAGATAGTAACAAGCTGATTCTAACATAACCTTTTGATAATGCTGCAGATGTGAAAGGACAAGACTGGAGATGCTGTCGGGAAGAGAAATATTGATGGACATCACCAAAAAAAAAAGCAATTGTCTCCTTATCCCTGCATGTCACAGCTTGAATTCTATGTTCAGAACCCTGGAACCAGAGGAATACATCAATTTAGAACAGTGTTTTTCCACTTTGGCAACTTTAAGACATGTGGACTTCAACTCCCAGAATTCCCCATCTAGCATGCTGACTGGGGAATTCTAGGAGTTGAAGTTCACATGTTCTAAAGTTGTCAAAGTGGGAAAACACTGGGTTAGAATTATGTTTACCTAGAATGATTTTGTAGCCCAAACAACATTTTTTTATGTTTTGCTCCATAACAAAAGTTGCTACTTTGAAAAAAATCATACAGAAATGCAATCATAAAAAAGAATTGCTGTTTTATAAGTTTAGTTAGCTAACAACTCAAAAAAGAAAGCTTGTGGTTGCAAATAATTTCAATGGTATTGTACCTATGGTACACTGTGGTGGGCTGCAACTGGTTTAACAACCGGTTTTGTGAGTGTGCGTTTTGCGCATGTATGTATTTAATGCACACACAGTGTTCAAAATGCAGCAATTTGGAGCTCAACTTCTTACCTTCTAGGGCAGCCCCAGTAAGTAGAATAGTTGAGGCACAGAAATCAACTAAGCCAGACAGAAAGAAATATAAGGCAGGATAGGGTGAGGGCAGGTGGGCGGGGCCAGGTGATGGTTCAAACTACCAGTTCGCTAGAACCGGTCCAAACCGGCAGAGCCTACCACAGATGGTACAATATTCAATTTTCCTTGAAGGTCACCTGCCTAAAGGACAGACTGTGCTGTGATTGGAAGAAATGTATAACTCAGACTACCTCCCAACTCCTAGAACAGTGGTGGCTAACCTTTTTTGGGCTCCTGTGTCAAAAATTGTGCGCGTGCTTGTGCTCTCACACTCGCATGCTAGCACCCAGAAGGCAATGTGTTCATGCACCTCCTGTGCATGTTTGTGAGACATCCCCCCACACATGTCACGTGTCTCTGCACATGCATGCACATCTCCCGCGCACCCCCGCATCTCATGAATGCATGCCAGATACCTAACAATCAGCTGTCGGGAAGGTGGTGTGCATGCATGCACAGTGGGGCTCTTCCAGGAGACCTCTCCTATGCTGGCAGAAGTGGCTCTGCATGCCACTTCTGGCACACATGCCATAGGTTCGACATCATGGTCCTAGAAGGACCTGGCATAGTTAAGTAATAAAAGGCAAAATTGCCAGTATGCCAGCAGCAGAAGTTTGACAATTACTCAAATATAGCAGTGATTTCAACATGGTGGTGGTGGTTCTTTTTCTAATTTTTGTGAAAAGAACGACAGAGTGTATATTGAAATATGGGCTGTAGAGGCTGACAAGGCACAGGACTTGTTATTGGCCAGCAAGGAGATTTTGATTAACCTGGAGTTTTATTTGCTCATATGTGGCCAGAAAGAAGAAGTGCTGATTGGCTGCCAGTTTTTAAGGAATTATGGTCCAAATAAATCCACAAATATGCAAAAGAGATTGAATCATTTTGGATACATTTCACATTGAAAAGAAAAGGGTTGGGTCCTGAATCATTTGATTGCTTGAATGAACCTGGTGAGCAGCAGCAAGCATATTTTGGCAATGAGAATTGTGTGTCCCTTTTGAAGGTTGATGAGCTACTGGGTTCAAAAAAGAAAACAAGAAAAAAGATAGAAATCTACATCTGATTTAAAGGTCTTTCCCCCCCTTATTTAAAGAAGAAACCCTCCCTATCCACTTTGTGCTTATAAGAAAGTTTTGCTCTTGCTGTTAATGTGGTACTTTTAACAAAACAAGTGTCAGAAAAGTTGGCCTCTGTGACAAATAAAATGTTGGCCTCAGCCTGATCCAACAGGATTATTCTTGCGTTCTTACATAAACTGATTTTTTTCAATTATCCAGCAAGAAGTAGCCTTGTACGAAGGCACATTATACTTTACTCTGAGAACACTACTCATACTTTCCAGCTCATATTGTTCTGTAGTGTGTTTCCTTGGGGGTGAGGTAAAGGAAGGTATTCCAGAGGCATGCTTTATCTTATTTATCACTGAAATAATTCCTATTAATATATTTTAAAAGTTGTTTGCATGCAAGACTGGGGAAAAAATGACCTGTAGCTAATTCTATGTTTTCTACATCAGACTGTATTGTATTAACTGAATTACTTTCATCAGGGTAATAACTTGTGGAGCCTGGATACTTATATTTATGTATAAACCATATTTCTAAGACTGATCTGTTCCAGAGGATTCTGGGTTGCGAACTACATAAACAGGATAGAAAAAACAATAAGTCAAGGACACAATAAGAGTTCCCCTGAAGGGACTAACCATCAGTTTCCATGCACACCAATCCAAAGGAACCCTTCACTTACCTTAGTTCAAGGCCTGGGGTGGTGATGGTAGTAGTGAAGATCCAGATCTTCAAGGCCGAGTTTGAAGCCATTTCAGGACATGTCTTGTATAATGATGCACATATTCTAGAGCATTATTTGGTAAACTGATTGGAGCCAGACTGAAATGGGATCATTGCAAGTTTCACCAAGCAGCAATTCCATAGGTCACTTCTCTTTGATCAACCGATTAGTATGGAAAATGGCTCTTGGAGGGGCCAGTCACCTGGTCAACAGAGAAGAAGGAATCATGATGGTTATCACTTGTAGGGAGAGGAGGATTTATGTGGGCCAACTATGGGCTATTTAAGGAAGATTGGTTGAATGATTGGGGACTGCAAAGACAGCATCTTGAACAACACACAGTAAGGCCAGTGGTTGGATTAAAAAAAAAATACTACCAGTTCTCTGTCTTTGGCTTGGTGGGCATGGTGTGACTTGGTGGGCATGGCAGTGGAAGGATATTGCAAAATCCCATTCTCTCCCTACCCCACTAACCTGCTTTCCAGCTCTGTTCTCCTGTGCAGGGCAACGATCAGCTGGGACCCAGGAGGCAGAGAATAGATGGGGGCAGGGCCAGTCAGTGGTGGTATTTGCCGGTTCTCTGACTACTCAAAATTTCTGTTACCAGTTCTTCAGAACTGCTCAGAACCTGCTGAATGCCACCTCTGAATAAGGCACCAGTTTTATAGGGAAGATCCTCTCATGTTTTTTTCATATATGTACAGTTTCCATCTTCATATCAGTATGACCTGTATTCCATCCAGTGATAACATGAGGAATTCTTTTTCAAGCTGAAAAGTAAATATGAGTTTATGAAAGCAGTCAGCCAATAGTCCTAATTTATGTATGTTTTTTTCTACCCTGGTGACATTTTTTTTAAAAAACCATGTGTTTTTACTTTAATATTCTTCAAAAAGAAAGACATGGGCTGTAACTGGGATGTGATTGTATAAAGTCATGACAATCTGAAATAATCTTAGGATGTAAACCAGTCCGCACTTTGCTACTTCTTTTCATCTTTTAAAAACAAGATAACAGAGCATTTATCTACAAGATGCAGCCTTCATAGCTTCAAGGGCAGCCCCCCAGGGATCTGTCCCTGAAAACTGTTCCAACCTGTCAGTCTGTTGGAGCAGAGCCTGATGCCTGTTAGGCCTCTTGATAAGAGACTCCAGAAGGCCCTTCATCACACATGATTCTAGAACCCAGGCTATATTGCCTAGGTTGAACATGCCTTATAAAACTCATCCTTTTCTATTATGAGACCTATTCTGATGAAAAGCATGTTTATTAATCACAGCCACTTATCTCACACAGGAAATGATTTGCAAAGGAAATTAGATGCATACTAGCCAGGAACAAGACTGAAAGTATTTAAAGTGATGTAGAGCTATAACAGCATATATATAGTAACTATGTGTATTTTAAATAATTATTTTCCTTTCTTAGAATGTACTTTTTAACCCATATTTTCAAAAACTCCACTTCTTTCCTTTACAAATGTCATTACTTTCAGACCTTGTTGTCTTCTGAGGGAAGATTCTAAAACCATCTTTTTCTCAATTGGCCACCAATAAGTTCGGTGAGCTTCAGCTTCCAGAGTTCTCAGAAATGTTTGCTCTGGTTGAAGAATTCTGGAAGTTGAACTCTAAAACATATGGAGACATCCAGATTTATTTAGTTATTGCATTTACAGTATATCCTGCTGCTAACTGAATTGATACTCAAAATTGTTTGAATTGTTTTGATGTTCAAAATTATTTCCTAATCGTACTTTTGGACTGGACAACCTAGAACTATGCTGCCTATGGTCTGATCTAAGCTTAGTACACAAAATTGTCTGCTATAATGTCCTACCTGTCAATGACTACTTCAGCTTCAATCACAAAAACACACAGGCAAATAATAGATGCAAACTCAAAGTAAACCTCTCCAAATTCGATTGTAGAAAATACAATTTCAGCAACAGAGGGGTCAATGCCTGGAACTCACATCCTCAAACCCCCAAAACTTTAACTTTAAACTGTCTACAGTGGACCTCACTCCATTCCTAAGAAGTCTATAAGGGGGCATACATAAGCACACCAGCATGCCTACCGTCCCTGTCCTACTGTTCCCATTTATCCATTTATTCATACTCATTTATTATGTTTATACTTAAACCTATTTTTAGCTATATGTTTATATGTTATGTTAATACTTATACTTGTTTTCTCATACATGCTTGATAAACAAAATAAATAAATAAAGTTACCTAACAAATTAAAATTATCATTTTGCTAAGCAATATTCCTTGAAAAAACTGAATAAATCTACTTTTTTATCATTCTGATGGTCACTCTGATTGTGTGTTCTTTCTCTTAAACAGAAAAATGAAAAAAGAGCAGTTGGGGCCTTTGTTCAATTTATAACAAAAACATCTGTGAAATAGACATTTGTAATACAAGATGAGGTAGAAATAAGCAGGGATGGCCCAATTCTGCTGTAGTGTATTGAAGCCAGCTGGGTGCACATTGAAATGAAAAATTTCATCATCCTTTTGTGGCAGCTGAGGTGGTGAAGGATTTTCTTTTATGCACCAAATTTCTCAGCTGACCAGGATGTGTATCAGGCCAAGTAGCTGACAAATACAGGAGCAAGATTACACAAGAAGGATCTCTCTGTGTTACTTCACCCTGCCTGTCAACTATTGTTTAGGCTGTTTCTAAATAAGGATGTAATACTTTTCTGGAAGAACAGTACATCCAAGTTTAGAAGTAGCCCAAATAACAAATGACAGGTGTGGAGGCAGGAAGGTTGCACCATGAAATGGCTGAGGCAGATCCAGTTGCGTACTCTTTCTTCATGTTCCAGCCTATTTCCACCACTATAGCTTGGGAGAGCCCAGATTGAAAGACCCAGATTTTCCCATTGGGACATTAAAATGAACCAAACAACAAAGTTCAGGGACTAGAAGGGAGTACCATAGCAATCTAAAATTACTTGGTCAGTAACTACCAAGCTAATCCTACCATCTAGAGATCATTGACAGAGCCACAGACAAGATGGTTGGTGAAACAACTCTTATTCAATCAATCAGAATAGAGTTGGAAGGGACCTTGGAGGTCTTCTAGTCCAACCCCCTGCTCAAGCAGAAGACCTAATACTATTTCAGATAGGTGGCTGTCCAGTGTTTTCTTTAAAACCTTTAGTGATAAAGCACCTAAAACTTCTGGTGGTTAAGCTGGTTCTCACTGTTAGGAAATTTCTCCTTAATTCCAGATTGCTTCTCTCCTTGATTAGTTTCCA
This sequence comes from Laticauda colubrina, assembly GCA_015471245.1. Taxonomy (NCBI): domain Eukaryota; kingdom Metazoa; phylum Chordata; class Lepidosauria; order Squamata; family Elapidae; genus Laticauda; species Laticauda colubrina. The sequence goes on along the minus strand of BLBF01000003.1, from coordinate 90,172,601 downwards.
TCCATTGTTTCTTGTCTTGCTTTCTGGTGCTTTGGAAAATAAGTTGACCTCCCCCCTCTCTTTTTTCTGGCAGCCCCTCAAATACTAGAATACTGCTATCATGTCACGACTATTCCTACTTTTCTTTAGACTGGCCATACCCAAATCCTGTAACCGTTCTTTATATGTTTTTGTCTCTAGTCCTTTAATCATCTTAGTTGCTCCTCTTTGCATTTTTTCCAAAGTCTCAACATCTTTTTTGAAATGTGGTGACCAAAACTGGATGCAGTATTCCAGGTATGGTCTTCCTAAGGCTTTATAAAGCAGTACTAATACTTCACATGATTTTGATTGTATGCCTCTGTTTATACAACCAAGGATTGTATTAGCTTTTTAGGCTGTTTCTGTACACTGCTGGCTCATGTTTAAGTAATTGTCCATTGGGACTCCAAGGTCCCTCTCACAGTTACTGTTTTTACTCAAATTGTTCCCTGGTAAAACTGTTGGAGCTTGCTGGCTGCTTAAGGGAGAAAGCTTTATTTTAACTTTAAAATGGCTAACAGTGACTTAGATCTGTTTGGAGTACAGGCTGAATGAGATGAAGATGAAGGCAACATTATAGAACATGGCAGATAATAGCATTCATTAGAGCATGTTTTAATTGCTGTATTCAGAGCCAAGGATTAGTGTCTAGGGTTGGATTTATAATTCTCCTAACATTTGATTTGGATTCAATTACAGTATCACGTCTCCCTAGCTTTTTCCTTAGCCTTAATTGGAGTACATAGGATTTTCAGTAGATTTTAAAATATAATTTTCTTGTTTATCAGAAAGAATATTATTGCAAATTCATAATGCTTGACCTTTGTTTTGTTGCTGTTAGTTATGCATCCCAAGGAAATGGTGACTTTTCATTTGAACCTCCTGTTTCACAGCAGTCTTAACTTTATAATCTACCTTTTGCAAGAAGAATGGAATGGTAAATCTTGGATAAGTCCTGTTGTAATGATTGCAAATGTATCCTTTTACTTTGGGCAATGATAAATTGGGCTATGTTAGCGCATACCAAATGTGGAAATCGTTAAAGGCAAAACTGTTGTGACTTGATTTCATTTAGGCCTTGCAGTGTGTTTTGTTACATTCTAACAGTATCCCCACCCTTTCTCTTCCTTTGTTTATCTTTGTAAAATGTTCCCTTCGGGGTTGAATTTGGATAAGAAAAGTCCACTTGGGACAATGCCTAATTTGTCTTGTTTTCTTTCCTTCCACATTTTGCAATACATTTGAAGCATATCTGACTCGAAGGTTGCAAAGTGTGTTGTAGACAACGCTGCCAGGTTATTTCAGGGCATTGGCATTTGAGGTTGGGTGTGGGCATAGCATGCAGAGAAATTCATGGAAATGGGAAGGATGACTTAAAACCTTCTCTTGGAGAAGCAGATTGCATTATTGGAATTGCCTTTGATGTTTTAATTGTGCTATGGATGTGTTCTCTGGTTTATCAGACCCATAAGTCATGTACCTTGTTTTCCTACCATTCAGTGCTTTCTAGCTAGTCTAAATTTAGATATAATTATTTGGAGGCAATGTCAAGCAAGACAAACAGAAAAGCAGACTTTTATTTTTTTCACATCTTGATTATTTTTTACAAATAACTCAAGATGGCAAACACATCCAAAATACTCCACCTATTTTCCCCACAACAACAATCCTGTGAAATGGTTAGGCTAAGAGAGAGTGACTGGCCCACCCAGTCACCCAGCTGGCTTTTATGTCTAACGAAGGACTAGCAATAGTAAAAAAGCATTTAGACTTATATGCCACTCCACAGTGCTTTTACAATCCACTCTAAGCGGTTTACAGTCAGCATATTTCCCCCAGCAATCTAGGTCCTCATTTTACCAACCTCGGTAGGATGGAAGGCTGAGTCAACCTTGAGCCAGTGAGAATCAAACTGCCAAACTACAGGCAACCAGCAGTCAGTAGAATTAGCCTGCAATACTACATTTAACTACTACACCACCATGGCTCCTAGATCAAGATCTCCTAAGACAAGAACTCACAATCTCCTGGTTCTTAGCTGAGTGCCTAATCACTAGACCAAGCTGGCCCTTTTTGTGTTTTATTTCTGATTTTTGTTGTGCTCATCAGGAATAAGTTCACATAAAGTGTCAGTACATTGTCATTTATGTTAGTGTGATTTCCTTAGGTAACCTGTGCTATTTTGACACAAGCTGGATAACTTTTAGCATTAAGAGGATTATGAGAACATTACTCTTGTCTATTACCCCAAATTGTTCAGGATCTATTGTACACATTTGTGGAAGTAGGTTGTTGTCTGTTAAAGGGGAAACAAGTCAATTGATCAATGTAAATTTTGTAGGTAATCTGGAATTGGAAATTTTGAAAAGGAAGCAAACAAAAGCAAAAAGGAACACTGAATAGGATTTCATCTATAACTCTTCCAAATGATATATCTTTCACTCAAGGCTAGTAAACCACCCAGAATTTCTGGTGGTGTGTTGGTTTCTCCTCTTCCTCCTCATCCCTTTCCTCCTCCTCTTCTCAAAAAGCAAGCTTGTCCTCAGATGATTAAGAGATTATCAGAATTTGTGTCTGTTTATGCACACATGAACAAAGAACAGAACATTTTCCAAGTTTGTCCATTATGAAGAAATCAACCAACCTCTCTTCTTACAGATAAAGCACCCTCCTCTCAGGAGTCTCATGATTCTGCCAGTCTTATTTTGCCTTATTCCCTTTCCAGAAAACTTCCCCATCCTGAGGCAGCCACAGTAGTACTTCAAATGGAATAACAGAGGGAGAGCTAATCTCTTCCTCCTCTCCTTGCCTTTATTTCAGTATGTCCAGAAACAGTATCACCAGGGAAAGCCCTGGATAGCTTGGGAGAGGTTTCCTAGCCACTGAACTTTACCACATGTGGGAAGAGTTTGTGTTTCAGTTTGTGATATGATGTCGCAGCCTCTCACTTTCTAAGAAAGCCAATTAACATTTGATACTATTGCTCTTGGTTACAAATTGCAACACCACACTCCAGAAGTATGTGTCTGCTGTGTTCATTTAAAGAGCACATAAATAAGCAGGAGCAGCATTTGCTAAATAAAGCCAGCTTCTTATCTTTCCACTGTTTAAATAGCTTTCACCTTAAAGAACCTCAGCAAACAGACATTCGAAGCAAACACACCCAAGTATTTTACATCTGGAATTCTGAATAACATTTTCCAAGATTCGGCTTCTTTTTTTTTTTTAAGACAAGATTCTGGCATAATGTGTTCATGATTCACACTCAGATAGAGGCCCTTGTGATGTTGTCCTACTTCTGCCAAGACTTTTAAAGGGTATGTGGAAAAAGTCCTCCCTCTCAGGGTTGAAGTTTTGTACGATCCAGGAGATGGTCTGCTCTGTGCCAGCTTATTTTGAATTCAGATTTTACAAAGCAAAAACCACTTCCTGACTTCTCACTGAAAGAGCAAGCAAAGCCGATCTGTTGAGCCAACACAGTAGTGGTGAGGGAGGCCAGCAGAGGACTGAAACAAAGTCCTGCCAAGTATTTAATAAAGAAGAAAAATTAAATGCACTGAGGCAATAGCAGTTTTCCTGCCATCCAGCAAAAGGCTAATTCCACAATTAGTCAATTTCTGCAAAGTCCCCATTTTGCAAAGGACCCCACATGTTCTTACCATTATTTTAGAGCAAATTGTTTTACTCCATTATCTTCAAGCTTGCTTGGAAGTGACATCCCCTCCCCTACTCCCTCTGGATAATCACTTGAAGAGAGAAAAGAATGTACCTGAAAGATTGCCAGGAAGAGGATTAACTCATATTGCTGGATGGGCTTTTCCATATTTGGAGTCTTAAAGGAGGAGGTGGTAGGAAAGTTCAGTTTGGAAGTTTTAATCTGAGCTTTTGGATTTTGAAAAAAAGGAGATGAAGAAATTTCTTCCTTTTGTGAGTAAATTTCAATCCTGCCAGTTTGTAGAAATCATGGGCTGTCTTATATTGAGTCACATGTACTCAATAACAATCTGCCTTCTAAGGTTTCAGGCAATTCAGATAGGACATGGAATATATGTTCAATTTGTCTGAATTCTAATTCTAATTCTAATTCTAATTCTAATTCTAATTCTAATTCTAATTCTAATTCTAATTCTAATTCTAATTCTAATTCTAATTCTAATTCTAATTCTAATTCTAATTCTAATTCTAATTCTAATTCTAATTCTAATTCTAATTCTAATTCTAATTCTAATTCT
>BLBF01000003.1:90098941-90146723 GCA_015471245.1 Laticauda colubrina | reverse complement strand
CCACAAAACAGACAGAAGAAACCAGGAACACCAATCAATCAAACTCCAAGTCCAATGAAACAGGTCCAGGCTCCCAGCCAATCAGAATGGACCAGCCTCAAATTTAAAACCAGGAGCTGTAAGACCCATATCCATACAGAAGCCTGATGATGGCAGATGAGATTCTGCTGAAACGTTGCTACAACTTTAACAGAACTACAATGACGTGGGATAATACCCGAAGGAAGCTGAACAGCACATATATATATATATATATATATATATATAACAGTTAGCTGGGGCACTAATGTTTTTCACTGTTAATAAGGTCGATATGGAACAGAGCTCCCGTAGAATATATAGGAGTAAAGTGGAAATGCATGCCCTGATGACTGCTATAAAGCAGGCCAAAGAGATGTCATGTCCAATTAATGTCAATAAGGAACATCTGTATTTAGGCACCCAAGTTACTTAATGCAAACATTTCATAATTATATACTATAGCACACATGGAGCATTATGAGATGTGGTATCCCAGTGTGAAAAATATTCACATTTTTCAGATCAGTCAGCAGTCTTAGTCTGGCTTTGGCTCAGCTTGCTGTCTCCCCATAAGAGTATTCCTTTATAATATTGAATTAAGTGCAATCCACATTTTTTCTCTTATCTGTGAAATCTTGTGGTTGTAGCTTGACTGTTTTCATAAAATGAAAGATCCAAGCACACGGAAAGTTAGGGAAGGCTTCTTTCTTTTTTGTAAGACATCTGGTTTTTTTTCTCTCTCTTCCTTTTAAAAAATGTTAACCTAAGAAGCAAAGACTAAAATACTTTACACAATGTGATTTGAAAGACTTAAGACTGATAGGCAGAAAAGGTAGTGGCTTCAATCCATCCTTTTTTCTATACTCTTTGGTAAGTGAAAATGCAACTGTTTCTTCATGGAAAATCTGAAAATGGAGAGAGGAGATAGGTCATAGATAAACATATCTGGACTTGTTATAGACCTATTTGGATAATTGGATAGAAGACTGGTTTAACCCATTTTGCTTCATCTTTAATTTTTCCTTTCTATTCTGTATTATACTCTGTTTACATGCTGGGTGCAATAATATTCTGTTCTATTAGCCCAGTTTCCTTTGACTAAATGTGCAAAAATCACAGTTACAGCAATAATAATCTATAATATTATTAGGACTAACTCAACAGAATTGTGAGCAAAAACAATCCTGCACAATTATGAGTCATTTTAAATGAACATTTTAAAGGTTTATGTGCATAAACTTTTGAATCGGTTTTGTTTCCTGGCAATTGCCTGGAGAAATCCCTGTAGTTTTCTTTCAAGATTTTCAGAAGTGATTTGCTATTGCCTCCTTCCTAGGGCTGAGTGAGAGTAACTGGATCAAAGTTACCTAGCTGGCATCGTACCTAAGATGGATCTCGAATTCACAGTTTCCTTGTTTGTAATGTGTGGAGTCTTAACCACTAACACAAACTAGCTCTTTCAAATAACAGAGTTACAACTTAATGTCCATTGAACAATGCCATAGGAAACTGATTGTAGTTGTCAAGCAAAAGAAATATATCTTTTGTGCGCTGCGTTTTTGAAAGGAAAAAAATGTACCACAGAAACATCTGTTCTTTGGTGGCATCAACATAGATTTCTGGGTCTGGGTGGCAAAACTCCAGATGACCACTCGATGGCAGTAAAGGCATACAGAAAGCTCTGACTTTCCATCTTTTCAGTTTTTCTTTACATTTTGCTGCCCTGAGCTGGTAGCAATATTCCTGTTCAATTATATGGGAACGTTTCAGAGCTAGTGTGAGTTTAGTAGTTCCAGACCTCTGTGATAAATGAATATTACAATAAAGCCAGTCACATAAATTGTTTGGTTTTCTAGTGCATGTAAAAGTTGATAATTTACTGGAAACCCTGCATAGATTGCTGCTGGGACTATTTAGGACAGATGGGGAAGGAAACTTGTTGTGTATAGAACTTGGTAGACTCCAAATATCTTAAACTGATTGGCCGAATAGGCCATTCTCAGATTGGTCATTTAAGCACCATTCCGATTGGCCTGCCTAATGGCAGGAACACTTGAACAACTGTCATTGGCCACAAGCCGCGAGCAAGCCGCTAGCAAGATCCTAGCAGGAAACAAACCAACCCCAAACATTCTGTCACCAAGAATGACGAGGTGGTCAGAATTTCTTGCTGCATACAATTACACACTCATCCATCGCCCAGGAAAGACTATCACCCATGCGGATGCCTTGAGCTGTTCCCCACAGCCCGACATAGAAGGCAACCCAGCTCCCACTGTCTCCACTCTCCAAATCGAGTCATGGCCGAATCTGCCACTAACTGCAGCAGACGTCGCTAAAGCTACCGCGAAAGACCCGCTGACAGCTCAAATCCTGCATTGGGTAGGTAAGGGCTGGCCGGACGAGAATAGAGGTGAGACTTTTAAACCTTTTCGCAACTGACAGACTGAACTGTCCATTGAAAAATGCTGTATACTGTGGGGGGACAGGGTGATGATCCCCAAAAGGTTACAGGAAGAAGTGTTATGCATGTTGCATGAGGGACACCCAGGCATAGTCAAAATGAAAGCCCTGGTCAGGAGTTACATTTGGTAGCCAGGGCTGGACAAAGACATTGAACGATGGATGGCAACATGCCATGACTGCCAAAAATCAAGGCCTACCCCCCCACTGGCACTAGTAATGGAATGGGAAACTCCCAGAGGCCCATGGTCGAGACTGCATATTGACTTTGCTGGGCCAACAAAAGGGAACACCTATTTTGTAATCGGTGATGCCGACTCAAACTGGTTAGAGGTTATCCACACATGGACTGCCAGATGTAGTAGTCTCGGACAATGGGCCCCAGTTTATCGCTTTAGCTTTCGAGCAATACTTGGCTGCACAGGGCATCTGACATGCCCTGACAGCGTCGGCTCATCCGGCTTCTAATGGACGGGCTGAACGCATGGTTCGTCATACTAAGGAGGTCCTAGAAAAATGGACAAAGGGGACATCCAAGATAAACTTAACAAACTATTAACTATTCAACATATCACCTCTAGTACAACCACTAACAAAAGCCCAGCAGAACTCCTCATGGGTAGAAAATTACGTTCCTACCTTGATAGACTGCACCCCACCTATATGTGGGACAAACCCCCTGACTCCTCCAGTAAATATTGCTTCTTTGATATTGACGATTTAGTCTATGTTAAGAACCTTACCAGGGATCCATTATGGCTTCCAGCCACAGTTACCCAAATCACAGGGCCCCTGTCATGCTGACTTGTACTAGACAATGGCAGAACATGGAAGCGGCACATCGACCAGCTTTGCTCTCGAACATTGGAACGCAACACTACACCACCGCTGCAGACACCAATAAAGGAGCCAAAAACAACCAAGGAGGGGGGGGAAAACACAAAATAATAAAAAAGGGAGAGACGAACCTCCAATAACACGACAACAATCACTACACAAACCCGAACTAGAATCCCAAATGAAACAAAAAGAGCGCTTATCCATAGACGATCTCCAGAGAAGTCTGGGAGCAGGAAAGCGAGGTGAGCCCTTCTTGGAAGGAGACAGCCAGGCCAGCTCGACCAGCCCAGACAAACCAGGAGGGAGCAACGGAGCCACCTCAACCAGCCCAAGAAATTCAGGCGGGAGCGGCAAGGCTGACTCACCCTTCCAGGAGGTTCCATGGAGAAGACACGGAGAGAAAGTGATCCTGTCCAAACCGTTTGAGGACCACACTGAGACTGAGCTGCGCAGGTCAACTAGGACCTGCAAAAGCCCTACCTACCTGTATGTCTACATTACCCACTTTGGACAAAACCAAAGGGGGAGGGGTGTTGTGTATAGAACTTGGTAGACTCCAAATAACTTAAACTGATTGGCCAAAGGAGCTGTTCTCAGATTGGTCAGTTAAGTGCCATTCCGATTGGCCCGCCTTACGGCGGAAACACTTAAACAACTTTCATTGGCCACAAGCCATGAGCAAGCCGCTATAAGAAGGGCTGCTGCGGCTTGGGTAAAAATTCTGTTACAAGTCACTATACTGTTTTAATAAAGAGCTGTTTGTTGGAACCCAGTCTTGCGAACCTCATTTCCAAATGGAACAAAACTAACCACCAGACTGTGAGAACATGAGTGAGCAGTTATACCAGGAATGCCTTGCACTGCAGTAAATAAGGACATGCATTCACTTTCATAGCTACTATGATTGTTGGCTGAGCAGGGACAAAAATAGCCAGAGAAATGATTAAAGCTGATTTAATCACCAGCTTATCAATACTTAGGAGCCAAGGATGCAGTGACACAAGCAAACAATAATCAATGACTTTATAGCCAGCGATCAATACACTAATTAACGATTAAAAGTTACACACAACTAGGCACCATGTAAATACAACATGCCGAACAGCCCAGTGCACATATTTTGGAGAGAGAGAAGTTTCCTGATGAAGGAGGAGGTGCCCAAAAGATTGGAAGAATAAACTTTTGGTCCCAGTAACCGAGTCAGGTTGGAACCTGTAAAAGCTGTGTTTACACTATTTTTTGGTCTATTAACGTTCAATAAATAACATAGCGTCTAAAGAAACCAATGTACATACCTTAATTGAAAAATATAGTATTGATAAAAATGCTAATCATTATCTGGGTCTTTAGCAAGTCTTAATATTTTTATGGTTGAGAATCTTTGGGAAAAAAAAACACTGCATCTACAAAGTACAAAGAATTGAGCTATGCCTTCATATAGGAAAAAACACATCACTAAAACACCAGAAAAAGTGATATTCATTACCTTTCACTTTGTTTTGAGTTTGCTTTTTTATAATACAGAATCAATTTTCTGAATTTCAAACTTGATTTCAAACATTTGTATACTGCTTCCCATTTCTTTAAAAAAAACTCTGGAATGTTTCATAACAAAATCAAAACAATTGCAAAAATGTATTAAAATGTTGTGAGAACACTGACAGGGCACAATATACAATAAAGTAAACAGTGAGGATAAAAGAAACAAAAAAAGTCTAAAAAGATATTGATTCTGCATCTGCCATCCTTTACGACGAGTTGAGCCTGATAGAAGAGAATATGTGTATAGTTGAACAGGTAAGTCTATCACAGGGGTCCCCAATCTGTGATCCATGACCCAATCGTGATCCATGAGCCCACTTTGCAACTGGGCTGTGAAAATGATCGGTGAGCGCGCATACATGCACATCCTTACTTGCACAAGCAGCGAATGAGAACACACACTCCATTTAAGTGTACAGCAGGTGCACCAGTGGTGGGATTCAAATAAATTTACTACCAGTTCTGTGGGCATGGTGTGGTGAATGTGGTATGGGCATGGTGTGGCAGGCATGGCAGGGGAAGGTTACTGCAAAATCCCATTCCCTCCCCACCCCATTAACCTGCTTTCCAGCTCCATTCTCCTGTGCAGGGCAACAGAAAAAAGGCCCAGCTGATCAGCTGGTACTCAGGAGGCAGAGAATAGATGGGGCTGGAGACAGTCAGAGATGGTATTTGCTGGTTCTCTGAACTAAAATTTCCGCTACTGGTTCTCGAGAACCTGCTGAATACCACTTCTGAGATACATATACACTCCATTTGCACAAATGGACCTGTCACTCACACAGAACCATCCCCTCTTCTCCCCCACTGCTGGTCCATAAAGCCAGAAACATTGGGGAACATTGGTCTATGACATTGGTCTAGAACATTGATCTATAAAAGTAGTCTATGACTTAAAAGCACAATGTGTTTTTAATTTTGATCATCAGTCATTGCAGTTTTAAGTCCAGGCACCACATTACTTAATTTGAACTTAAGTGAATCGTGTGGTCATTAAACAAATCATGTGATTATTAAATGAAATTGTTGGATTTCTTGATTTCTAGCTAATCTAAAAGTAGAGCTGAACCTTCCTTAGGACTGAATCTTCTATTTTTTAGTGCAGACTCAGGCAATAGATTGCAGAATGGTAGATCTCTGAATGAATCTGTGATTCTGTGAGCAACTCAATCTGCCTACCTTTGCCTGATTTTAGGTAAAAGTTGCTCTTTTTTAATAAAAAGTTCTATATTTACATAATGGTGTGTTGTGAGTTAATTTTGTGAGTTTGCTTCCTTGCAAAGTTTATGAGTTTGCTTGCAAGCAAATTTTATGTGACCAGACTCAGGTAGCAGATTGTAGAATGGTAGATCTTCGAATGAATCTATGATTCTGTGAGCAACTCAATCTGCCCGCCTACTTTGTCCTATTTTGGGTAAAAGTTGCTCTTTCTTTAATAAAAAAATTCAATATTTACATAAATATTTACAATATTTACATACAAGTCATGCCCAGTCAGTCACGTGACCACCAAGCCATGCCCAGTCAGCAAGCCACACTCACCCCATCACATGACCACCAAGACACACCCACAAATTAGGCCATGCCCACAGAACCGGTTGTTAAGAGATTTGAATCCCATCCTTGTTGGTGATCCTATGGATGTTCCTTTAATTTGTTCCTCTGATTTAATGCAAGGAAGGCACCCATCTTTATGAATACTAAACAAGGAATATTTTTATAGCTATTTCATACTGGTATGAAAAAAGAGAAGTCACGTAACTCAGCCATGCTGCTCTTTTTTGCAAGCAAAGTTAAGTTTTGCATTTTTGGTATTCAAGAATACTTTTTTTTTAACAACAACATAGTACTACAATCATGGAAGATTGTTGAAGGACGAGAAGGGGAGTGGAATCTAGTGGTTTAAGCATTTCTTCCTTTGATTAAATGAACATGATTTGTTGTTAATATTTGCAAACACTTATGTGACTGCCAAGGCAAAATGCTACCAGCCAGATTACAAAAGTACTTGGTTCAATGGGCAGTACAATTGCAGCCTCTGAAAATTGGTCTCCTTACAAAAGCATCTCTGCCTCCAAGACAACAAGCATCTTTCCTGATTTATTTGTTTATTTTGTTAAATTTACATGCCATCCTGTGCAAAGACATTCTGATTGCATTAATGCATTGTGATGCATTAATGTGTTGTGATGCTACATGTAATCTAATCCTGACCCAGTCAAGACCATGGAAACTTCTTGATTGATCTGTTTTCTGTGAGAATGTAGAAATCAGGAAAAATGGGATTCTTGATTATATGCAGAAACATTCATAAAAGCAGAGGTAATGCCTTGCTTATGAAGAGTGAAGGGCTCTTCATAAGGCGAAGGACGAAGGGCTATTTCATTTTTGGGTTGTGAAATACCTGAACAAGTCTCAGAAAATTATCCTGACTACTAATTTCTATCTTGTCTTTTCCTCTTGCTCACACATATTAAAATAATTTCTGTTTTATGCAGAATGCATATATTTGCAGAACTTTCATTCCTTTAAATACTTTTTGTTTTCTCTGAATAAAAGGTACAAGGTTTATATGGAAGCTGGAAAGGTTCAGTTAATTCTTTAAACCAAATTTTCTTTGTCAATTTTTAATTTGAGAAAAATTATGTAACTTTAATAAAGAAAATAAATTAGGGATGGGTTTAAATTTAAGATAATTCTGGCTGGGAGAACAACCTGACTGCATCCCAATGAGGTATCATGGTAAATGTCTTTTTTGCCTAGAAAGAGACAGATTATCTCATGAACAGAAGAAAAATTATGAACATTGGTTTTCACAAGGAATTGTGCACTTTGCCATTCATTGCCATACTTTCTCTCTTACTTACACACATTTTAATCTGAAAAAGTACTGAAACCAAATCATCAGGAAAAACAACCCCTGGATTCTTTGAAACTGATTAAATAACATCTCAAAATGGGTGTGTGGTGCAGTAGTTAAGAGTGCAGTACTGCAAGCTACTTCTGCAGCAGCCAGCTGCCTGAAATTTAGCAGATTGAATCTCAGTAGGCTCAAGGTTGACTCAGCATTCCATCCTTCCAAGGTGGGTAAAATGAGGACCCAAATTGTTGGGGGCAATATGCTGACCTGTAAAACTGCTTAGAAAGCACTGTAAAACGGTATATAAGTCTAGTTGTTATTGTTATTAAGGAAATATCATGCACTGACACATACATCAACTGAACGGACCTACTATCTTATCTTTTCATTTATCTCCAGGAACGAAAATTGGCCCAAAGTAGGGAATAAAGCAATGGCTGTCAGCCTTTCCTTTGTGGCTAATCAGCCTAGCAATGAAAAGAAATTAACCGGATGCTACCCTAATGGAAGAAAATTAAACACAATGGATCAAACTCAGGTGTTAAAGCAAATCCCATCCTGGCTTTTTCTCAGTAAGAGTACCAATAGTTTTGTGTGATGGCTCAGCAACACCCTGTCTGTTTTATCAAACTAACTGAACTCTCATTAGATTTCAAACTTTAATAAGATACAGCAAAATTCTTACAAAATTGCTCAAATGCTACATAAGATTTATGACATTTCAGAAGGGGAAAAATTGTGGTGCTTGTCCACTGTTGTAGGAAGTTTAAGGCCATGTCACACTGCCCAACGGATGCAAAAAGGACACAGCGGACGAGCAAAATGTTCCATCCGTTGTTATCCGCTCTCAAAAGGGACAAAAATTTGCATAACCAGAGCAGATAACACGGACGCGGGGAGGACGCAGGGCGGATGCAAAGTGGATGCGGAATGGAAGCCCAGCGGATGGAAGTGGATGGGAGCAGATGGCACATCCGCGAGGCTCCGGGGGACATCAGCAAAGGGGACGCGGAACGGATACATCAGATGCAGAGCAGATGCACAGTGGATGAAGCGGATGCACAGAGGATGCACAGCGGATGCACAGCGGATGCACAGCAGAAGCCTAGCAGATGCACAGCGGAAGCCTAATGAATGCCTGACGTTAATTGCGCATGCGGGGAGGATGCATTGTGTCAGCCCCGCGGATATAACGGAAGCAGCTCGGAAGCAGGTCGCCATTCAGAGGAAAGACCTGCTGCCGGACAGATTGGCTGCCTTGCCTGCCCTGCCTGCATGTCTGCCTGCCAGCCTTGCTGCCAACCTCCCTGCCAGCCTTGGTGCCAGCCTTGCAGCCAGCCTTGCTGCCAGCTGGTCTGCCTGCCAGCCTTGCTGCCTGCCTTTCTGCCAGCCTTGGTTCATGTCTGCCTTCCAGCCTTGGTGCCTGCCTGCCTGCCAGCCTTCCTGCCAGCCTTGGTGCCTGCCTTGGTGCCAGCCTTCCTGCCAGCCTTCCTGCCAGCCTTGCTGTCTGACAGCCTTCCTGCCAGCCTTGGTGCCTGCCTCCCTGCCAGCCTTCCTGCCAGCGTTGGTTCCTGCCAGCCTCCCTACCAGCCAGCAACCCCACAACCATGCGGAAGCACAGAAAGCCTCAGCCATCTTCTGCCAGCCCTGGCAAGAGGGACAGACCCGCCCCCTGGCCCTCACTCTGGTTCTGCTGGGGCTTCTGCAGCACGGGCTCGCTCTTCTGGGGCTGGGGCTTCTGCTGCTTCTGCTTCTGGAGGAGCTGATGACAAGCACTCCAGCACCAGCCACCTTCACAGCACCTGGACCCTCCATCCCTGAGACTGAGCGACCAAGAGGAGTGCCAGAGACTCATTTTTGTTTTATACCTTGTTGTTAATAAAGTCTATTTATGATTCACACATTTGCTTCATTTTTTTTTAATAAAGTCTTGGTGGAAACTTTTAGAAGTGGTTTAAGCCTTTGCATGCTTGTAGGATGGCTTAAGATAGCTGTGGGATGGGCAGGGATACCTGTGGGATGGGCAAGGATACCTGTGGGATGGGCAGGGATACTTGTGGGATGGGCAGGGATACCTATGGAATGGGTAATAGCTGTGGGATAGATAAACCTCCAGTGCAAGCATAGTGGGACTGTATGGTCCACCCTCCCAGATGCCACACCTATGACCCTTTATTATCAATAACAATGTAATAATTATCCACACATGTCAACATAAGCACAACTCTTTATTAAACGCCCTGTTCATTGTAGGCCAACCAAACATACATGCCCCAATCTCATCCGAGTGATGAGACAGGCTGAAGGAAGCATCCAACTCCAGCTGGGGAGTTGCACCAGTCTTTCAGGAGGTTGCGCTGCTTCTTCCCTTCATGTGAGGCTCTGTTGGGGCCTTGCACATCCTCAATGTCGATCAGGTTTCACCCTTGCCTCCATTCCCCAGGCTCCATGTCCCCATTGCCTTGCTGGAGGTCCACAAGCCTGTTCTGCAAGACTGGGTAGCGGGTGCGCATGAGATTGTGCAGGATGCAGCAAGTTTCCACGATGTTCCTCACGGTCTCTGGGCAATGGTGCATGGTGGTGAGAAGTACCTGGAACCTGTTGCCCAGGATGCCAAAGGCATTCTCCACCACCCGCCTTGCCCTGGACAGCCTGTAGTTGAAGATCCTCTCTTCACGGGTGAGGAGTCTGGAGGTGTAGGGCTTCATGAGGTAGGTTGTGAGGGAGAAGGCGTCATCCCCCACGATGAAGTAGGGCACATCTTTCTTGTCGTTGGGCAGGGGTTCTGGATCTGGGAAGCCCATGATGAGGTTGCCTTCCAGCCCCTCCTTGAGGTGGCTGTTGTTGTATACCTGGGCATCTGAAGATGAGTCGTTGCCTGAAGCATCGATGTACATGAACTTGTAGTCAGCATCGACCATGGCGAAGAGGATGATGCTGAAGAAGCCCTTGTAGTTGAAATAAGTGGACCCTGAGTTGGCTGGAGCCTTGCAGGCTACGTGCTTGCCATCAATGGCTCCAACGGTGTATGGGAAGTTCCACCTCTGATACCACTGCTCTGCTACTTTCTTCCATCCTTCTTCAGTGGAGGTGCACTGGAGGAGCTCCTCCTTGTATTCTTCGATGATGGCCTGCACCACTTCTCTGATAACAAAGCTGATGGTGCTGGGTGGCACCCTCCAGCCATACTGCATGCTCATGTAGGTGGTCCCTGAGGCCATGTGGCGCAGAGTGAGTGCCACCTTGAGCCCAGGTTCCAGACTGGCCTGGAAGGTGGTGTTTGCCTTGGTCAACCTGGGTGTCAGCCACTACACAACTTTGTCAAACATGGCTGGAGGCATCCTCATGAAGTTCTGGAACGCCCGAGAGTCTTCGTTCCTGAGCTCCATCATCAGCTTGTTGTTCAGTCCATCCTCTGCTCTTCTGGTGACCCATCTTCAGATCCAGACTCTTTTGGTGTGGCTCCTTTTCTTCTCGCAGTAGACTTCACAGAACCTGCAGATGGCTTCGCACTGCTGCTGAATGATGGTGGCTGCCGAAAGGACTTTGTTACAATCCACGGTGGACTTGATTGGGTGCTGTGGAAGAGCAAGAGTCAGATGATGGCTGCAGAGGTCTGCACCGCTGGACTGCTGGTCTGAAAGTGAGATGCAGATGAGTTCCTCCCCCTTTTTATAGGCAATATAGGTTTTCCGCTAGGCATCCTCTAGGTATCCTGTAGGCATCCTCTAGACATCCTTAATATCCGAGATAGGTCCCCTCTGCGAACGTTTTTTCCATTTTAAACGCTTTGTTTCTGTTCTGCATCCGCTTGGCGTCCGTTCTGCATCCGTTCCGCTTCCTCCCTGCGTCAGGGCGGATGGAGTTGCGCGGATGCGTCGTGGATGCCTAGCGGATATCGCGGATGCATAACAGATGCGTAACGGATGCGTAGCAGATGCGGAATGGACGAACTGAATACATTTTCTGCGCAAAAGTTTTGGGTAGCCCAAAACTTTTGGAGCAGATGAAATGTCAACGAACGGATGCTGGACGGATAGAGAGGAAGCAAAATGGAGGCAGTGAGTACATTGCGTTTTCGAACAGATGGCAAGGTTTTTTGTCTGTTTTACATCCTCTTTGCATCCATTGGTTCACTGTGACATGGGCTTTACATAGCTAATCTGACTAACAGCCATTCAGCTATATTTAACCCTTTATCAAAATCATCTAAGTTTGTGACCATCACACATTCTGTGTTAGTTAGAAAATGGTCAAAATTCAAAAGAGGAACAAATGCTTTGTAGACCTATGTTCTCATATTTAATTTACAACATGACCATAGGCTTTAGGAGAACGGAGGGGTTAAAGCACTGCCAACTTTCTAGGTTTGGAAAAAAATATTCCACATGTTATGAAATTCTGGTGTGGAAATGTTGTACATTGATTTATTATTTTAGCCTATACATATGCTATGTTTCTACAATATGTAGCTTAGAGCATACACATGGGATTCCCAGCATAACTCCTCCAGTTTTTGACCAGGCATAGATCTACTTAGCTTCATTTAAAAAAATTGCTTCATGAATCCTTAAACCAGGGCTGTTAAACTCCCGGCCCATGGACCAGACGCCCATGCCTGGTTTAGTGAAGGGGGAAAAAGTCTTGATAAGTCACATGACAATGACATGACAACATGAGTTTGACACCCCTGCCTTACACCATTCTACAATGCACTAGTTCACTTGCACAAAAGGGGAAGCCCAAATATATCTTTAACTAATGTCAACAAAAATCTACTTCCAAGTCTAGGTTCATGACAAATGACACTTTTCTCCATAGCATTTTCCTATTAAATACAATGGACAGATAAAAATTGCAGAAATTGATTTTCCCATTGTTCCACCCTTCAAATCTTTTTGGATTATGTTATGAAGGAATGCCTAAAATTTAATAAATATTCAGTTTAACAAATAAACATTTTTGAACGAAACTTTGTAACATAACAGTAAGCAGGTATCTAAAGTTTAATAAACCCTTTTAAAATCCTAAGTCTGAAAATGCCAAATTTGATAAGATTCAATAGGCTCAACATACTAGAGATAAACTGGGAGGTTTTACAAAATGGACAGTTTCATAATTATTAAGAATGATCTATGAAACTGTTTCAAAATCAGGAAAAAAAAGATAAACAAGTCAAGTATGATATATAACAGTAAATGTTATATATGTTGCACAGTTCTCTTTTCCCTCTCCCATATCTTTTAATTTTCTGTTGTTAGGGACTAAATCAGAGGTGGTATTCAGCAGGTTCTGATCAGTTCTGGAGAACCAGTAGAGGAATTTTGAGTAGTTTGGAGAACCAACAAATACCACCTTTGATTGGTCCCGCTCACATCTATTCTCTGCCTCCCAAGTCCCAGCTGATTTTTTGTTGCCCTACACAGGAGAACAGAGCTGGAAAGGAGGTTAGTGGGGTGGGGAAGGAATGGAGATTTTGTAGTATTCTTCCTCCAGGAATGGGGTGGGAATGGAGATTTTACAGTATCCTTCCCCTGCCACACCCACCAAGACACACCCACCAAGCCACGTCATGCCCACCAAACCATGCCCACAGAAGCAGTAGTAAAAAAAAAATGAAATCCCACCACTGGACTAAATATATTTGGATTTCCACTGGAATTCATAATATGAATTAAGACATATGCCTAACCTACAACTAAGGTGAAGGTTACTGGCATGTTTTCCCTTAAGCCCATGTCACACTGGCCAACGGATGCAAAAAGGACACAGCGGACGAGCAAAATGTTCCATCTGTTGTTATCCGCTCTCAAAAGGGGCAAAAATTTGCCTAACTGGAACGGATAACACGGACGTGGGGAGGACGCAGGGCGGATGGAAAGCGGATGCAGAACGGAAGCCCAATGCATGGAAGCGGATGAGAGCGGATGGCGCATCCACTAGGCTTCCGGGGGGCCTCAGCAAAGCAGACGTGAACGGATACAGCGGATGCAGAGCGGATGCACAGTGGAAGCCTAACGGATGCACAGCGGAAGCGGAACAGATGCCGAGCGTTAATTGAGCATGCGGGGGGGATGCATTGCGTAAGCCCCCCGGATATAAAGGGAAGAAGCTCGCACGTGGCCAGCATTCTGAGGAAAGACCTGCTACTGGACACTTTGAGTTCCTTGCCTGCCCTGCCTGCATGCCTGCCTGCCAACCTTGCTGCCAGCCTGCCTTCCAGCCAGCCTTGGTGCTTGCCTGCCTGCCTGCCTTCCTACCAGGCTTCCTGCCAGGCTTCCTGCCAGGCTTACTGCCAGGCTTACTGCCAGACTTCCTGCCAGCCTACCTGCCAGGCTTCCTGCCAGGCTTCCTGCCAGCCTACCTGCCAGCCTTCCTGCCAGCCTTGGTGCCTGCCAGCCTCCCTGCCAGCCAGCAACCCCACAACCATGGGAGGAAGCGAAAGCCTCAGCAGCCTGCCGCCATCCCTGGCAAGAGGGACAGGGCCAACCTCCCGCCCCCTGCCCCTGACTCTGCTTCTGCTGGGGCTTCTGCTGAAGCTGGTCCTGGTGGTGGTGCTTCTGCTGGTGCTTACTCTGTTGAAGCTGCTCCTGGTCCTGCTCGTCTTGCTCGTGCTCCTGGACTTGCTCGTCCTGCTCGTGCTCCTGGTCTTGCTCATCCTGCTCGTACTGCTCATGCTCCTGGGCTTTCTGGCCCTGCCAGTGCTTACTCTACTGCTGCTGATCCTGGTCCTGCTGGTCCTGCTGCTGCTGATCCAGCTGTTGCTGCCGCTGCTGCTGCTGCTGCTGATGATGATCCTGCTGCTGCTGCTGCTGCTGATGATGATTATTATTATTATTATTATGATCCTGCTAGTGAGGATGATGATGATGATGATGATGATGATGATGATGATGATCCTGCTGGTGCTGCTCCTGCTGCTGGTGGTGTGGAGGAGCAGCCCCTACTACCTGGGAGCCCCTCTGATGAGGGCCCATCTGGTCCTGCCAAAGGGAGGAAAAGGTGTATGCGACAATGGGAGAGAAGACAATACTATATTGAGGAGGCGCATTAGGATGAGGTGCTGGAGTGGCTGAGAGAGAACGACTATCTATGGCGGAAGGGACACCGGCTGTACAGGGACACCAAGCAGAAGCAGGCTGCTTGGAGAGAGAGGGAGGAGAGTATGGGTTACACTTCGGAGGTGCTCCTCGGCTGGTAGAAGCACATGCACACCTGGTACGGGAAACTGCACCTGAAGAAATCTGGCCAGGCCACTGTGAAGCTGGCAGATAGAGAGACCTACATCATGGCCAGGTGCAGCTTCCTGGAGGGTGAGATCCGCCACCGAGTGCACCAGCAGCCCCTCTCATGACCCTCTCTCTCCGGCAGCCTGCTGAGAGCCAGTCCTCTTCTGGCCAAGAGTCAGTCCCTGTCTCCAGGCAGGTTTCTGGGGAGCGTGCCATGGCGGAGAACCTGTGGACAGGTGTGGTAAGCGTGGTGGAGTGCGTGGAGGACTCCCTGGTGCGGTGAGAAAGGAGACATCGAATCCACCACAGTCCTAGCCGCATCCACACACACCCCAGCTCTGCCTCCGCAGAAAGGCAGAGATCCGGACAGCAGGAGGGGCAGAGCCACACTGTCCTGCTGGAGATCAGGGACACCATCCGCACCAGCATAGATCTCCTCTCTCAGCTGGTCCACACCAACTCCTCCTCCTCCAACCGCAAGCCCTTCCTCACCTATGTCAACCAGACCCTCAAGGAAACGGTGGATCCACAGTACCAGCTGGTGAAGGACCGGATCACCGAGCTGCTTCACAACCCTCCAGAACCAGAGGAACCTGCTCCCACCCAGTCCAGGTCTGCTCCTCCACCCCAGGTGATGTCCCTCCCATTCCAAGGCTTCCCACAGGCCCTCACCTACCAGGGCTATGGCTACCAGGAGGTTCAGCAGCACAAGCAGCAGCCCTTCTCAGTCCAGGCACAGAGTCATCGGGCGACACCGTTGCCACCGGTTCCACTGATGCCAACGATGCCACCCACGACAATGATGCCACCGACGACAGCGATGCCACCCACGACAGTCCTCACCCAGCTGCAGACCAGACAGCCCCACTACACTACTCCTTCCTCCACCCCACAGCCAAGCCCGGCCTCAGTACATCTGTCATCAGTACTGGGGCTGACACCCCATGGCATGGAGGAAGGACCTCTCAGCATCACGGGCTGAGCCAGCTGTCTGACACCTTCCTCAACACACCATCCCCTGTTGTCCTCTCGGGGCCAGGCACTCCAGCACCACTCACCACCACAGCATCTGGACCCTTCACCCCTGAGACTGGGCACACCTCCGAGTGACCGATAAAAGTGCCAGAGACTGGGTAGCTGGCTACCTGTGGACTTTATTTGGACACTTGACTTGGGTCATTTTTCTGTTACAGCTTATTCACACACTTGCTTCATTTCTTTTTTTCAATAAAGTCTTGGTGAAAACTTTTAGAAATGGTTTAAGCCTTTGCATGCTTGTGGGATGGGTTAAGATAGCAGTGGGGTGGGCAGGGATACCTGTGGAATGAGCAGGGATACCTTTGGGATGGCTACTAGCTGTGGGATAGATAAATCTCCAGTGCAAGCATAGTGGGACTGTATGGTTTACCCTCCCAGGTGCCACACCTATGGCCCTTTTTTATCAATAACAATGTAAGCATTGATCCACACATGGCAACACAAACACAACTCTTTATTAAACGCCCTGTTCATTGTAGGCCCACCCAACATACATGGCCCAATCTCAACCGTGTGATGAGACAGGCTGAAGGAAGCATCCATTAAGCATCTACCATCCTGTCTTGCCACTCCACTGCTCCAGCTGGGGAGTTGCACCATTGTCTCAGGAGGTTGCGCTGCTTCTTCCCTTCCCGTGAGGCTCTGTTGGGGCCTTGCACATCCTCAATGTCTATCAGGTTTCGCCCTTGCCTCCATTCCCCAGGCTCCATGTCCCCATTGCCTTGTTGACGATCCACGATCCTGTTCTGCAAGACTGGGTAGTGGGTGCTCATGAGATTGTGCAGGATGCAGTAAGCTTCCATGATCCTCCTCACGGTCTCTGGGCGATGCTGCATGGTGGTGAGAAGTACCTGGAACCTATCGGCCAGGATGCCAAAGGCATTCTTCACCACCCGCCTTGCCCTGGACAGCCTGTAGTTGAAGATCCTCTCTTCACGGGTCAGGAGTCTGGAAGTGTAGGGCTTCATGAGGTAGGTTCTGAGGGAGAATGCGTCATCCCCCACAATGAAGTAGGGCACATCTTGCATGTCGTTGGGAAGGGGGTCTGGATCTGGGAAGCCCACGATGAGGTTGCCTTCCAGCCCCTCCTTGAGGTGACTGGCATTGTATACTGGGCATCTGAAGATGAGTCGTAGCCTGAAGCATCGATGTACATGAACTTGTAGTCAGCATCGACCATGGTGAAGAGGATGATGCTGAAGAAGCCCTTGTAGTTGAAATAAGTGGAGCCCAACTTGGTGGTGCTTTGCAGGCCACGTCCTTGCCATCTATGGCTCCAACGGTATGTGGGAAGTTCCACCTCTGATACCACTGCTCTGCAACTTTCTTCCATCCTTCTTCAGTGGAGGGGCACTGGAGGAGCTCCTCCTTGTATTCTTCGATGATGGCCTGCACCACTTCTCTGACCACAAAGCTGATGGTGCTGCACAACTTCGTCAAACATGGCTGGAGGCATCCTCATGAAGTTCTGGAATGCCCGAGTGTCTTCGTTCCTGAGCTCCACCATCAGCTTGTTGTACAGCCCGTAATCTGCTCTTCTCCTTCATACCCAGACGCTTCTTGGCCGCCTCTTTTTCTTCCCGTATTAGAGTTCACAGAGCCTGTAGATGGCTTCGTACTGTTGCAGAAGGATGGCGGCTGCCAAAAGGACTGTGTTACGATCCACGGTGGACATGACTGGATGCTGTGGAAGAGGAAGAGTCAGATGAAGGCTGCAGAGGTCTGCACAGGTTGGCTGCTGGTCTGAAAGTGAGATGCAGATGGGTTGCTCCCCCTTTTTATAGGTAGTATAGGTGTCCCTTTGCATCCTCTATGCATCCTCTAAGCATCCTCTAGACATCCTTAATATCCGAGATAGGTCCCCTCTGCGAACGTTTTTTCTGTTTTCAACGCTTTGTTTCCGTGCTGCATCCGTTCTGCATCTGTTCTGCGTCTGTTCCGCTTACTCCCTGCGTCCGAGCGGATGCGAGTTGTGTGGATGCGGAATGGATGCCTAGCGGATATAGCGGATGCGTAACGGATGCATAACGTATGCGAAGCAAATGCAGAACGGACGAACTGGATACATTTCCACGCAAAAGGTTTGGGCAGCCCAAAACCTTTGGAGCGGATGAAACGTCAATAAACGGATGCTGGACAGATAGAGAGGAAGCAAAACAGAGGCAGTGAGTACATCGCGTTTTCGAACGGATATCAAGCTTTTTTGTCCATTTTACATCCTCTTTGCATCCGTTTGTTCAGTGTGACATGGGATTTACTTTTCTACTATTCAGAAGAACTAGAGAAGGATGCTTATTTTCATCCTTGCTTTTTACTATTTGCATGTCTTATGCAATTAGATAAATTAAACCTCATTTTAATATTTCTGTGTTCCTGTAAATTATAGGTTTCTTTAATAACTCTATAATGGTCCAAATCAGAATTAATGCCAATAGGTGAAAAAATGGTTACCCATTTATTTAAGGAATATCAGTTCATTGTGTATACCAAATCTAGTATTTAGATAAGTACACATAGTCCTCAATTTACAACAGTTCATTTGGTGACTGTTCAAAGTTACAACAGCATTGAAAAATGTGACTTAGAACCTTTGCGGCATACCCATGATCATGTGATGAAAATTCACATGTTTGTCAACTGATTCATATTTATGACCATTTCTGTGTCCCATGGTTATGTGATTCCCCTTTTGCAACCTTCTAACGAAAGTCAATGGGGAAGCCAGATTCACTTAACAACTGGGTTACTAACTTATCAGCTGCAATGATTCACTTAATTGTGTCGAGAAAGGTAGTAAAATGGGACAAAACTTATTTTACAATTGTATCACTTAACAAGAGAAATCTTGGGCTCAATTGTGATCGTACATCAAGGGCTACCTGTATATACCAAAGGATATAAATCAGTAACATATAATATCAATAAAATATTTAGAAACAAAAATTGTTTTATTTGTTAAGGAACAGCTATTCTAACATACTATGACCTTTTTCAATGCCAGAATTAAATAGAATTCCCAAACATGATGTTTTTTGAACAAGGTATCATGAAAAGAAGATTACAAAAGAAGCCATAAACAGACATATATTATTTTGTGTGTGTGTGCGTATATACACATACCAAAAAAATGTGTTGGATAGATGGATCTAGAAGGGAAAAGGAAGAAAAATGTTTAATTGTCTTGCCATATAGAGTAAGAAAAACTGCCTTATATGACTTGTTTTTATGATTTCCCAACTGGAAGCACTGCAGATGTTAGACTACTAGCAGTTGGAGATTATGGAAACTGTTCTTCAATACATCTAGGGACAGCTTCAAAAGGGTGAATTTGTAACAGCTAACTATGTCTCAGCTCAAAAAACAATACTTGCTCTACTTACATGAAATACAATTCATGCTAACTCCCTTATGATATGCCTTAATCATAATTAATTAAAAACTCCTAAGGACTTTGTTACAAGCATGAAGGCTGAAATTACAAAAATAAAGGTGCTTCCAAATCTGTCAAAAGGCTTTTCTTTTCATCAATGCAGAAGCTGTTGACATATTAATTCACTTCTACAAGTGCCCATTTTAAGGGGTTTTTTTGCCAGGGCTATTGCTTTTTAAAAAATAAATTTAAAAAAACACTAGATGCTTTTAAAAGTATTTCTGGAGATCTAACCCTCTCTTCAGATTCATTCATCAGATTCTGTAAAAAGGAGACACACTTCTTGTTTTATGTTTTCAATATGATAGAACTTCAAAGGGCTTGCAAATTTAAAAAAAACTTAATTACAGATGATAGCTTGCTTTAAAAAAGAACTCTTCTGAAGTTTGTTAAACAGGAATTACTGCTCTGTTCCTTTGGATAGTTTGCAGCAATTATTGTAACCCTGAATATCAAATTATTACTTTTGGCAATTGAAGATAATATTTTTCTCACTTACATACTTACAAGATACAACTTCAAATTGCTAGTTTCAAGACCAGTAGTTGTATAGCCATTTGAAAAAACCTTCATGTCAATAACTTTAGCAGTGGCTTTTATTTTATTTAT
Organism: Laticauda colubrina; assembly: GCA_015471245.1. NCBI lineage: Eukaryota > Metazoa > Chordata > Lepidosauria > Squamata > Elapidae > Laticauda > Laticauda colubrina. Next base: position 90,126,691 of record BLBF01000003.1, on the reverse strand, counting down.
GAAGCTATAGCAGTTTTAGTCTGTATGTCTTTTAAAAGTCCTATTTTGTATTCTATCCAATCAATTTTCCAGAAGTGACCACAAATTACCACAGTAAGAGATTATCATGTTTACCAATCAGATCATGAAATCTGTAGAGGAGGTGGTGTTGCTATCTTCTATAAAAAGTTCCACATACATTGGACAGACCAATAGAAGAATAAGTACCTGCCTGGATGAACACAAAAATGCAGTAAAAATGCTGGAAAACACTCCCTCACTAGTCCAACACATGAAAGCCACAGGTCATAGCATTGACTTCAATGGCACCAAAACCATAGTTGCTGTAGAAAACCCCAGCTACAGAATTATCAGAGAAGCCATAGAGATTGAAAAAATACCTGCAAGCATGAATAGAAGAGATGACTCCACCAGACTGTCAATTATTTGGAAGCCTGCACTCATAGATGTGGAGATCACAAAGAATCTCCACACCACAAGCCAGGCAAACACCTGGGCACAAACAGATCCCCCCTGATACCTCCAGCTCAAACACACCCCAACCAGGCACCCAGATGAAACCTAGATGAAACAAATGACAGCTGTCCATTTACTCGGAACCAAGCTGCACTAAAAGCCTCCAATACAGGAAACACAATGTTATCAGCCAATCAAGACAAAAACATGCTACAAAACAGACAGAAGATATTAGAAACACCAATCAAGCAGAACACAGCCAACTCCAAGATCAATAAACACAGACCAACCAATTCCCAACCAATTCCCAACCAATCAGGATGATGAAAAAATCATTCTGGCACAGCAGTAGGCTAGTACCAAATTTAAAACAGAAACGGCTGTGAAAGTCTGACTCACAGACAAACACAGTACAGAAGCCTGATGATGGCAGATGAGATTCTGCCAAAATGTTGCTACAACATTAAAAGCATAACTATAATGACATGGGAAAATACCCAAACAAAGCTGAATACCACATATATAAATACCCGTGAAAACTTAAGAAGACAACTATGTTTTTACTTATATCTATTATCTTGTAAGCAATTGACAAAAATAAATAAATAAATAAAATAAAACAAATATTTTCCACTTGGGTTTGAATGTTGTCAAGAACATAGGAACAAGGGACACAGAGGAATTCTGGAATTGAATGAGATATCTTCCCATGGCAGGGGAATATATGATTGGACTTTGTGAAGGAGGCATTGCAGAAGGAAGGGAGGGAGGGAGGGAGGGGAAAGAAAGAAATCTCCTGCTATTTCTCCAAGAAATCAAGGTGGCTTATAAAGAGCTTCCCTTTCATTTTGTCCCCAGAACAGCTACATTAAAAGGCGGAATTGAGAGAAATTAACTGATACAAAATTACTCAATGACTTTCCATGACTAAGGATATATTTGAACAAGAATATTCCATCCTAATCCAACTCCTTGGCCATTACATCACACATGTTTTCATCAATTAAAACTAGACATTTCAAGGAAGATTTTTTTTACAAGGCAGCACCAGAAATAAAGTTTAGGAGGTTGGTAAAATCCCACCTCAATTGAATAATGGATCCAAGCCAGAAAATTCCTAACTTTTCTCATTTGTCTTCACTATTCCACAAAAGGCCATCCCTATCATTTTCTCTTCCTTTTAATTAGTTGTTAAAGGCCGTGTCACACTGCCCAACAGATGCAAAAAGGACACAACGGAAGAGAAAAATGTTACATCCATTGTATCCGCGCTCAAAAGGGGCGAAAATTTGCATAATTGGAGCAGATAACACGGACGCGGGGAGGACGCAGGGCGGATGCAAAGCGGATGCCCAGCAGATGGAAGCGGATGGCACGTCCACTAGGCTTCCAGAGGGGCTCAGCGAAGCGGACACGGAACGGAAAAAGCGGATGCAGAACGGATGCACAGCGGAAGCCTAGCGGATGCACAGCGGAAGCCTAACGGATGCCTGGCATTAATTGCGCATGCGGGGGGATGTATTGCGCAAGCCCCCCAGATATAAAGGGAAGCAGCTCGCACATGGCCAGCATTCCGAGGAAAGACCTGCTGCTGGATACCTCGAGTTCTTGCCTGCATGTCTGCCTGCAAGCCTTGCTGCCAGCCTGCCTCCAAGCCTGCCTCCCAGCCTGCCTCCCAGCCTCCTGGGCAGCCTCCCTTCCAGCTTCCCTTCCAGCCTTGCTGGCAGCCTGCCTTCCAGCCTCCCTGCCGGTCTTGCTGCCAGCCTGCCTTCCAGCCTCCCTGCCAGCATTGCTGCCAGCCTGCCTTCCAGCCTCCCTTCCAGCCTTGCTGCCAGCCTGCCTTCCAGCCTCTCTGCCAGCCTTGCTGCCAGCCTGCCTTCCAGCCTCTCTGCCAACCAGTCTGTCTGCCAGCCTTGGTGCCTGCCTTCCTGCCAGGCTTCCTGCCAGGCTTCCTAACAGGCTTCCTGCCAGCCTTGGTGCCAGCCTTCCTGCCAGGCTTGGTGCCTGCCAGCCTTTCTGCCAGCCTCCCTGCCAGCCAGCAACCCCACAACCATGGGGAAGAAGTGAAAGTCTCAGCAACCTGCCACCATCCCTGGCAAGAGGGACAGGGCCACCCTCCCGCCCCATGTCCCTGACTCATCTTCTGCTGGGACTTCTGCTGCTTGGGATCGCTCTTCTGTTGCTGGAGCTTCTGCTGTAGCTGCTCCTGGCAGTGGTGCTTCTGCTGCGTACTCTGCTGAAGCTGCTCCAGGTCCTGCTGGTCCTGCTGGTCCTGCTCGTTCTGCTCGTGCTCCTGGTCTTGCTGACTCTGCTGCTGGTGCTTATTCTGCTGCTGCACATCCTGGTCTTGCTGCTGCTGCTGCTTATGATCCTGCCGGTGATTATGCTGATGCTGATGCTGATGCTGATGCTGCTGCTGCTGCTGCTGCTGCTGCTGATGATGATGATGATGAATATGATCCTGCTGGTGATGATGCTGATGCTGCTGTTGGTGTGGAGGAGCAGCCCCTACAACATGGAAGCCCCTCTGATGAGGGCCCATCTGGTCCTGCCAAAGGGAGGAAGAGGCTATGCAACTACGGGAGAGGAGGCAGTATTACATCGAGGAAGCGCACGAGGATGAGGTGCTGGAGTGGCTGAGAGAGAACGACTATCTGTGGCAGAAGGGACACCGGCTGTACAGGGACACCAAGCGGAAGCAGGCTGCTTGGAGAGAGAGGGCGGAGAGTCTGGGCTACACTTCGGAGGTGCTCCTCGGCTGGTGGAAGCACATGCACACCTGGTATGGGAAGCTGCACCTGAGGAAATCTGGCCAGGCCACTGTGAAGCTCACAGACAGAGAGACCTACGTCATGGCCAGGTGCAGCTTCCTGGATGGTGAGGTCCACCACTGAGGAGCACCAGCAGCCCCTCTCACGACCCTCTCTCTCCGGCAGCCTGCTGCCACCCAGTCCTCTTCCGGCCGAGAGTCAGTCCCTGTCTCCATGCAGGTATCTGTGGAGCGTGCCACGGCGGAGGACCCCCGGGAAGGTGTTGAAAGCATTGTGTTGAGCGATGAGGACTCCCTGGTGCTGTGGGAGAAAGGAGACATCGAGTCCACCACTACCGAAGCTGCATCCACCCACACCTCCGTCACCACAGTAAGGCAGAGAGCCGGACCGCAGAAGGGACAGAGCCACAACGTCCTAGTGGAGATCAGGGACACCATCCGCACCAGCATAGGTCTCCTCTCTCAGCTGTCCCCATTGAATCCTCCTCCTCCAACTGCAAGCCCTTCCTCAATTATATGAACCAGACCCTCAAGGAGATGGCGGATCCCCAGTACCAGGTGGTGAAGAAGAGGATCACCATGCTGCTTAACAACCCTCCAGACCCAGAGGCTACTGCTCCCACCCAGTCCAGGTCTGCTCCTCCACCCCAGGTGATGTCCCTCCCATACCAAGGCTTCCCACACCCCCTCACCTACCAGGGCTATAGCTACTTGGAGGTCCAGCAGCACAGACAGCAGCCCTTACAAGGAGGAGCTCCTCCAGTGCCCCTCCACTGAAGAAGGATGGAAGGAAGTTGCAGAGCAGTGGTATCAGAGGTGGAACTTCCCCCACACCGTTGGAGCCATCGATGGCAAGCATGTGGCCTGCAAGGTTCCAGCCAACTCGGGGTCCACTTATTTCAACTACAAAGGGTTCTTCAGCATCATCCTCTTTGCCATGGTCGATGCTGACTACAAGTTCATGTTCATCGATGTTTCAGGCAACGGCTCATCTTCCGATGCCCAGGTATACAACGACAGTCACCTCAAGGAGGGGCTGGAAAGCAACCTCATGGTGGGCTTCCCAGATCCAGAACCCCTGCCCAACGACATGCAAGATGTTCCCTACTTCATCGTGGGGGATGACACATTCTCCCTCAGAACCTACCTCATGAAGCCCTACACTTCCAGACTCCTGACCCGTGAAGAGAGTATCTTCAACTACAGGCTGTCCAGGGCAAGGCGGGTGGTGGAGAACGCCTTTGGCATCCTGGATGACAGGTTCCAGGTACTTCTCACCAACATGCAGCATCGCCCACAGAGCATGAGGAGGATCATGGAAGTTTGCTGCATCCTGCACAATCTCATGCGCACCCGCCACCCAGTCTTGCAGAACAGGCTTGTGGACCTCCAGCAAGGCAATGGGGACATGGAGCCTGGGGAATGGAGGCAAGGGCGAAACCTGATCGACACTGAGGATGTGCAAGGGCCCAACAGAGCCTCACGTGAGGCGAAGAAGCAGCGCAACCTTCTGAAAGACTGGTGCAACTCCCCAGCTGGAGCGGTGGAGTGGCAAGACAGGATGGTAGATGCTTAATGGATGCTTCCTTCAGCCTGTCTCATCACACGGATGAGATTGGGCCATGTATGTTTGTTTGGCCTACAATGAACACGGTGTTTAATAAAGAGTTGTGTTTATGTTGACATGTATGGATCAATGCTTACATTGTAATTGATAAGGGCCATAGGGGTGGCACCTGGGAGGGTGGACCATACAGTCCCACTATGCTTGCACTGGAGATTTATCTATCCCTCAGCTATCTTAACCCATCCCAAAGTTATCCCTGCCCATCCCACAGCTATCTTAACCCATCCCAAAGGTATCCCTGCCCATCCCACATCTATCTTAACCCAAAGTTATCCCTGCCCATCCCTCAGCTATCTTAACCCATCCCAAAGGTATCCCTGCCCATCCCACAGCTTTCCTTGCTCCCACAAGCATGCAAAGGCTAAACCATTTCTACAAGTTTCCACCCATACTTTATAGGAAAAAAATAATGAAGCAAGCGTGTGAAACAAAGATAAACTTTATTAATAACAACCTGAAAAGTAAACATGAACCAAGTAAAGTGTCCAAATAAAGTCCAAAAATATACAGGCAGCCAGTCTCTGGTACTCTGCTCAGTCACTCGGAGGTGTGTGCCCAGTCTAATTTTTAGGGTGTAGGTGCTCTGGAGGTGGGTGGTGCTGCAGTGCTGGTCTGAGGTGCTGATGGAGTACCTGGCCCCAAGAGGACAACAGGGGACGGTGTATTCAGAAAGGTGTCTGACAGCTGGCTCATCCCCGCGATGCTGAGAGGTCCTTCCTCCATGCCATGGGGTGTCAGCCCCAGTACGGAGGACAGATGTACTGAGGCCGGGCTTGGCTGTGGGATGGAGGAAGGAGTAGTGTAGTTGGACTGCCTGCTGTGCAGCGAGCTGAGGAGTGGCGTGGCTGGCATCGATGTCATCGTCGGCATCATTGGAGTCGGTGGCATCGGTGGCATCAGTGGAGCAGCTGGCAACGGTGCCGCCCGTTGACTCTGCGCCTGGCCTGGGAAGAGCTGCTGCCTGTGCTGCTGGACCTCCGGGTAGCTGTAGCCCTGGTAGGTGAGGGGCTGTTGGAAGCCTTGGTATGGGAGGGACATCATCTGGGGTGGAGAAGCAGATCTGGACTGGGTGGAAGCAGGTGCCTCTGGTTCTGGAGGGTTGTTTAGCAGCGTCCTTCACCAGCTAGTACTGGGCATCCGGCATCTCCTTCAGGGTCTGGTTTAAATAAATGAGGAAGGGCTTGCGGTTGGAGCAGGAGGATTCCATGGGGACTAGCTGAGAGAGGAGATCCATGTTGGTGTGGATGGTGTCCCTGATCTCCACCAGGACCTTGTGGCTCTCACCCTCCTGCGGTCTGGCTCTCTGCCTTCCTGTGGAGGCGGCGGTGTGGGTGGATGGGACTTCGGCAGCGGTGGACTCAATGTTTCCTTTCTCCCACCGCACCAGGGATTCCTCCACGCTCTCCACCAAGCTTTCAACACCTGCCAGGGGGTTCTTCACCGTGGAACGCTCCATCGAAACCTGCCTGGAGACAGGGACTGACTCTCGGCTGGAAGAGGACTGGGTCACAGCAGGATGCCTGAGAGAGAGGGTAGACAGATGGGCTCCTGGTGCTGCTCGGTGGCGGATCTCACCCTCCAAGAAGCTGCACCTGGCCATGACGTAGTTCTCTCTGTCCATCAGCTTGATGGCGGCCTGGCCAGATTTTTTGCGGTGCAGCTTCCCGTACCAGGTGTGCATATGTTTCCACCAGCCGAGGAGCACCTCCGAAATGTAGCCCAGACTCTCCGCCTTCTCTCTCCAAGCAGCCTGCTTCCTTTTGGTGTCCCTGTACAGCCGGTGTCCCTTCCGCCACAGATAGTCCTTCTCTCTCAGCGACTCCAGCACCTCATCCTCATGCGCCTCCTCAATATAGTATTGCCTCCTCTCCTGTTGATGCGTCTGCCTCTTCCTCCCTCTGGCAGGGCCATATGGGCCTCATCAGAGGGACTTCGAGGTTGTAGGGTCTGCTCCTCCACACCAACAGCAGCAGCAGCAGCAGCAGCAGCAGCAGCAGCAGCAGCAGAATCATCATCAGAAACATCACCAGCAGGATCATAATCAGCATCTTCATCATCATCATCAGCAGCAGAATCACCAGCAGGATCAGAATCAGAATCAGAATCAGCAGCAGCAGCAGCAGCAACAGCAGCAGCAAGACCAGGAGCATGAGCAGAATGAGCAGGACCAGCAAGTCCAGGAGCACGAGCAGAACGAGCAGGACCAGCAGGACCAGGAGCAGCTTCTGCAGAGTACGCAGCAGAAGCACCACTGCCAGGAGCAGCTTCAGCAGAGTGCACAGCAGCAGAAGCACCACTGCCAGGAGCAGCCACAGCAGAAGCTCCAGCAAGAGAAGAGCGAGCCCAAGTAGCAGAAGCCCCAGCAGAAGCAGAGTCATGGACATGGGGCGGGAGGGTGGCCCTGTCCCTCTTGTCAGGGATGGCGGCAGGTTGCTGAGCCTTTCGCTTCTTCCCCATGATTGTGGGGTTGCTGGCTGGCAGGGAGCCTGGCAGGAAGCCTGGCAGGAAGCCTCGCAGGAAGCCTGGCAGGAAAGCAGGCACCAAGGCTGGCAGGCAGACTGGCTGGCAGGGAGGCTGGAAGGCAGGCTGGCAGCAATGCTGGCAGGGAGGCTGGAAGGCAGACTGGCAGGGAGGCTGGAAGGCAGGCTGGCAAGGAGGCTGCCCAGGAGGCTGGAAGGCAGGCTGGCTGGGAGGCTGGCAGGGAGGCTGGAATGCAGGCTGCCAGCAAGGCTGGAATGCAGGCTGGAAGGCAGGCTGGCAAAGAGGCTGCCCAGGAGCCTGGGAGGCAGGCTGGGAGGCAGGCTTAGAGGCAGGCATGCAGGCAGGGCAGGCAAGGAACTCGAAGTGTCCAGCAGCAGGTCTTCCCTCGGAATGCTGGCCACGTGCGAGCTGCTCCCTTTATATCCGGGGGGCTTGCGCAATGCATCCCCTCCCACATGCGCAATTAACGCGCGGCATCCATTCTGCATCCACTGTGCATCCGCTAGGCTTCCGCTGTGCATCCGCTTCTTCCGCTGTGCATCCGTTCTGTATCCGTTTTTTCCGTTCTGCGTCCACTCTCCTGAGAACCCCCCCCAAAGCCCTGCGAACGCGCCATCTGTTCTGCATCCACTGGGCTTCCGTTCCGCATCCGCTTTGCATCCGCCCTGCGTCCTCCCCGCGTCCATTTCATTTGCTCCAATTATGTAAATTTTCACCCCTTTTGAGCACGGATACAACGGAAGGAACATTTTCCCCTTCCGTTGTGAACTCTTTGCATCCGTTGGACAGTGTGACATGGCCAATAGCTGTGGGATGGGAAGGGATACCTGTGGGATGGGTTAAGATAGCTGTGGGATGGGAAGGGATACCTGTGGGATGGGAAGGGATACCTGTGGGATGGGTTAAGATATCTGTAGGATGGAAAGGGATACCTGTGGGATGGGCAGGGATACCTATGGGATGGGTAATAGCTGTGGGATAGATAAACCTCCAATGCAAGCATAATGGGACTGTATGGTCCACCCTCCCAGATGCCACCCCTATGGCCCTTCATTATCAATTACAATGTAAGCATTGATCCACACATGTCAACATAAACACAACTCTTTATTAAACACCCTGTTCATTGTAGGCCAACCAAACATACATGGCCCAATCTCATCTGTGTGATGAGACAGGCTCAAGGAAGCATCCATTAAGCATCTACCATCCTGTCTTGCCACTCCACCGCTCCAGCTGGGGAGTTGCACCAGTCTTTCAGGAGGTTGCGCTGCTTCTTCGGCTCACGTGAGGCTCTGTTGGGCCCTTGCACATCCTCAGTGTCGATCAGGTTTCACCCTTGCCTCCATTCCCCAGGCTCCATGTCCCCATTGCCTTGCTGGAGGTCCACGAGCCTGTTCTGCAAGTCTGGGTAGCAGGTGCGCATGAGATTGTGCAGGATGCAGCAAGATTCCATGATCCTCCTCATGGTCTCTGGGCGATGCTGCATGTTGGTGAGAAGTACCTGGAACCTGTTGGCCAGGATGCCAAAGGCGTTCTCCACCACCAGCCTTGCCCTGGACAGCCTGTAGTTGAAGATCCTCTCTTCACGGGTGAGGCATCTGGAGGTGTAGGGCTTCATGAGGTAGGTTGTGAGGAAGAAGGCATCATCCCCCACAATGAAGTAGGGCACATCTTGTGTGTCGTTGGGCAGCGGGTCTGGATCTGGGAAGCCCACCATGAAGTTGCCTTCCAGCCCCTCCTTGAGGTTACTGGCATTGTATACCTGGGCATCTGAAGATGACCCATTACCTGAAACATCGATGTACATGAACTTGTAGTCAGCATTGACCATGGTGAAGAGGATGATGCTGAAGAAGCCCTTGGAGTTGTGATAAGTGGACCCTAAGTTGGCTGGAGCTTTGCAGGCCACGTGTTTGCCATCGATGGCTCCAACGGTGTGGGGGAAGTTCCACTTCTGATACCACTGCTCTGCAACTTTCTTCCATCCTTCTTCAGTGGAGGGGCACTGGAGGAGCTCCTCCTTGTATTCTTCGATGATGGCCTGCACCACTTCTCTGACAACAAAGCTGATGGTGCTGGGTGGCACCCTCCAGCCGTACTGCATGCTCCTGTAGGTGGTCCCTGAGACCAGGTGGCGCAGAGTGAGTGCCACCTTGAGCCCAGGTTCCAGGCTGGGTGGGAAGTTGGTGTTTGTCTTGGTCAACCTGGGTGTCAGGCGCTGCACAACTTTGTCAAACATGGCTGGAGGCATCCTCATGAAGTTCTGGAACGCCCGAGGGTCTTCGCTCCTGAGCTCCACCATCAGCTTGTCGTAAAGTACATATTGCGCTCTTCTGGCGAACCATCTTTGGAGCCAGACTTTTTTTGGGTGCCTCCTTTTCTTCCCGTAGTACTGTTCACAGAGACTGTAGATGGCTTCGCAGTGTTGCAGAAGGATGTTGGCTGCCGAAAGGATTTTGTCGCAATCCACGGTGGACATGACTGGTTGTTGTGGAAGAACAAGAGTCAGATGAAGGCTGCAGAGGTCTGCACTGCTGGGCTGCTGGGCTGAAAGTGCGATGCAGATGAGTTGCTCCCCCTTTTTATAGGCAGTGTAGGTTTTCCGCTGGGCATCCTCTAGGCATCCTCTAGGCATCCTCTAGACATCCTTAATATCCGAGATAGGTCCCCTCTGCGGATGTTTTTTCCATTTTAAACGCTTTGTTTCCATCCTGCATCCATTCTGCATCCATTCTGCATCCGTTCCACGTCCGTTCCGCTTCCTCCCTGTGTCCGGGTGGATGAAGTTGCGCGGATGCGGAACGGATGCCTAGCGGATATAGCGGATGCGTAGCGGATGCGTAGCGGATGCAGAATGGACGAACTGGATGCATTTTCCCCGCAAAAGTTTTAAGCAGCCTAAAACTTTTGGAGTGGATGAAATGTCCATAAATGGATGCTGTACAGATAGAGAGGAAGCAAAATGGAGGCAGTGAGTACATCGCGTTTTCGAACAGAGCAAGCTTTTTTGTCCGTTTTACTTCCTCTTTGCATCAGTTGGTGCAGTGTGACAGGGGCTTAATCCAAGAGCAGGACTGTAAGACAGGAAGGGTTGGAAGAGTTTTCTATCTTTTCTCTCTTCCTTAAAAACATGAAAAACCCCGAGAGATGCATTCTGTCAAGGGCTGCTACTGTTGACTTTCCTTTGAATTGGCACAAAGAAATTATCCAAGCTCTTCCAATATCTTCTCTTTCTGGAAAAAAATTGAGAGAGATTTCCAGGCAATTCAGACAGCTCATCCATCATCCAACTCTAGTATATTTTTCTGCCTGTGTCCCCAAAACTTGAAAGAATAGACAATCCTTGATAACTGCTAGATATTGCTGCTCTGTATCTGCTAATTAAGCCAACATTTGAGATGAGTCTTCTCTTCAGAAAACAGAAATTATAGTTTACAAAAGTGATAGACAAAAACCGACATGTGATCTACTGAGTCGAGAAGAACACAACAGAACAAAACTAGGACCAACCCTTGGCCTGTGATCTAGAATGTGATGCATGGACCTTTATCATCTTGTCAAGATAGATTACAGATATTTAGTAACTTGTGATTAAGTATAGAAGTTTTATTAAAATAATAGATTATCTGTATTTTCCTCACTCCACAAATGCTTATGTGTTATAGCAATATCTTGCTAGGTGAAAACATTTTCTTATATTCATTTCTTAAGCACATGATGAGTATGGGATTTAGGAATAGAAAATAACCTCCAAATTGAGCACGTTTAAAAAAGAAGGATAAGTGCAAAAATGCTAAAAATACAGTTCTGAATCCAAAACTTGGATTGCTTTTTTGTGGTCCATCCAGAGTCTGCATTGAAGAATATGTCATAAACCTCTTTTCTTAAAAAAAATGGGAGGGGGATTCTTCAGACACCTACAAGGCCTGGAGAAGACTTCAAATGAAATGTATAGGAATCTGGGTAAGGAATAAAAAAAATGAATGAAATCGATTTACTGTATCAGCTGATTAAAGGATTAAAGTTAGTCATTAAGTTCTTATTGAACTAAACTGATTCAATAGTTCAACGACAAAAGCAATTCTTGAGTAGCTAACAATTAGTGCACATCATAGCTCAAAAGTGTCAAAGGAATAAAACAGGATAAGGGTTTATATGCCTCTAACCTAGTAGTTATTTAGGCTACCCACCTTTTAACTTGAGATGTCAGAAGTGAAACATGGAACTTTCATCACGCAAAACATGGTCTACCAGTGAACTACAACTCTCTCTCTGCTGTTTTTTTTATTTGTGGGTAACTTCAGTTTGTAAATATAGTTCTGCCGGCCAGAATGGCCATCCTGTCACTCTCATTCAATATCAAATCATTATTATGGTTTTGTATCCATTATTGTAGAAGGAGCTTTGCATCTTAGTGTGGTTTGTTGGCACATAACCATGAAACATTAGCTCTAGAGTTTGAGTCAAAAGTGTTCTGAGGTTTGGAAAAAATCTATCTAATTCTTGCCATCCTAATTTTAGCTGAAATCATATGCACAAAAACTGTCCTACAAATGTCAAGATGTTCTTGTGATTTTTCCAGCCCTCATGGAAGAAGAAATTGTTGACTATCCCACAAAGAATTCTATTCTCAGCCTGATAAATGCTTGCAAAAGCATTTTAAGTGGAAATACTTAAATACTTCTGATGCTGTTCACTACTTCATATCAAATGTTCCAACTGTTCTGGAATTGCACTGTTTCTGATTTTTGTTAGTCTGAACTTTAGTAGCAGAAATAGTGCAGTTGGGAAATAATAATGAAGAATAACTCAGTGATGAGATCTGACTAATCTTAAGTGTGTGTGACAATAATAACTACCTAAACTATAGCATTTAGCACTGAATTCAGGGATTACTGAAATTTATACAAAGTCGACAAGTTCAAGAGGACCAATCTGGTTTGGGGTTTCTCATGAAAATGTAATGAGTAGCTAGCTATTCAAGGAGACATGATTTTTGTCTCCTTTAATCCTGAATATAGTTTGAAAAGATAATTAATCGGCAGAGCTTAGATCTTAAGGCCATGTCACACTGAACCAACGGATGCAAAGAGCATGTAAAACGGACAAAAAACCTTGCCATCCGTTGGTTAACGCGATGTATCTGTTCTGTACTCACTGCCTCTGTTTTGCTTCCTCTCTATCTGTCCAGCATCCGTTTATGGACGTTTCATCCACTCCAAAAGTTTTGGGCTGCCTAAAACTTTTGCGTGGAAAATGTATCCAGTTCATCCGTTCTGCATCTGCTACGCATCCGTTATGCATCCACAACATCCGCTAGGCATCCGCTGTGCATCCGCGCAACTCGCATCCGCTCGGACACAGGGAGGAAGCAGAACGGATGCAGAACGGATGCAGAACGGATGCCTACCAGATGCAGCACGGAAACAAAGCATTTAAAATGGAAAAAACCTTCGCAGAGGGGACCTATCTTGGATATTAAGGATGTATGCAGGATGCCTAGAGGATGCCAAGAGGATGCCTAGCAGAAAACCTATACTGCCTATTAAAAGGGGGAGCAACATGCCTGCATCACACTTTCAGAACAGCAGCCCAGCAGTGCAGACCTCTGCAGCCTTTATCTGACTCTTGCTCTTCCACAGCATCCAGTCATGTCCACCGTGGATTGTAACAAAGTCCTTTCGGCAGCCACCATCGTTCTGCAACAGTGCGAAGCCATCTGCAGGCTCTGTGAACACTACTGCAAGAAGAAAAGGAGCCACCCAAAAAGAGTCTGGGTCCGAAGATGGTTTGCCAGTAGAGCGGAGGACGGACTGTACAACAAGCTGATGGTGGAGCTCAGGAGTGAATACACTCGGGCATTCCAGAACTTCATGAGGATGCTGCCAGCCATGTTTGACGAAGTTGTACACCGCCTGACACCCAGGTTGACCAAGGCAAACACCAGCTTCCGGCCCAGCCTGGAACCGGGGCTCAAGGTGGCACTCACTGTGCGCCACCTGGCCTCAGGGACCACCTACAGGAGCATGCAGTACGGCTGGAGGGTGCCATCCAACACCATCAGCATTGTGGTCAGAGAAGTGGTGCAGACCATCATCTAAGAATACAAGGAGGAGCTCCTCCAGTACCCCTCCACTGAAGAAGGATGGAAGAAAGTTGCAGAGCAGTGGTATCAGAAATGGAACTTACCACACACCGTTGGAGCCATAGATGGCAAGCACATGGCCTGCAAATCTCCAGCCAAGTCAGGGTCCACTTATTTCAACTACAAGGGCTTCTTCAGCATCATCCTCTTCGCCATGGTCGATGCTGACTACAAGTTCATGTACATCGATGCTTCAGGCAACGGCTCATCTTCGGATGCCCAGGTATACAACGCCAGTCACCTCAAGAGGGGCTGGAACGCAACCTCATCGTGGGCTTCCCAGATCCAGAACCCCTGCCCAACGACACACAAGATGTGCCCTACTTCATCATGGGGGTTGACGACTTCTCCCTCAGAACCTACCTCATGAAGCCCTACACCTCCAGACTCCTCACCCACGAAGAGAGGATCTTCAACTACAGGCTGTCCAGGGCAAGACGGGTGGTGGAGAACGCCTTTGGCATCCTGGACAACAGGTTCCAGGTACTTCTCACCACCATGCAGCATTGCCCAGAGACCATGAGGAGGATCATGGAAGCTTGCTGCATCCTGTACAATCTCATGCGCACCCGCTACCCAGTCTTGCAGAACAGGCTCGTGGACCTCCAGCAAGGCAATGGGGACATGGAGCCTGGGGAATGGAGGCAAGGGAGAAACCTGATCGACACTGAGGTTGTGCAAGGTCCCAACAGAGCCTCAAATGAAGCGAAGAAGCAGCGCAACCTCCTGAGACAATGGTGCAACTCCCCAGCTGGAGCAGGGGAGTGGCAAGACAGGATGGTAGATGCTTAATGGATGCTTCCTTGAGCCTGTCTCATCACACAGATGAGATTGGGCCATGTATGTTTGGTTGGCCTACAATGAACAGGGCGTTTAATAAAGAGTTGTGTTTATGTTGACATGTGTGGATAATTATTACATTATTATTGATAATAAAGGGCCGTAGGTGTGGCACCTGGGAGGGTGGACCATACAGTCCCACTATGCTTGCACTGCAGGTTTATCTATCCCACTGCTATCCTAACCCATCCCACAGCTATTACCCATTCCACAGGTATCCTAACCCATCCCAAAGCTATCTTAACCCATCCCACAAGCATGCAAAGGCTTAAACCATTTCTAAAAGTTTCCACCAAGACTTTATTAAAAAAAAGAAATGAAGCAAGTGTTTGAATCATATATAGACTTTATTAACAACAAGCTATAAGACAAAAATGAGTCTCTGGCACTCCTCTTGGTCGCTCAGTCCCAGGGGTGAAGGGTGCAGGTGCTGTGGAGGTGGCTGGTGCTGGAGTGCTTGTCATCAGCTCCTCCAGAAGCAGAAGCAGCAGAAGCATCAGCCCCAGAAGAGTGAGCCCGTGCTGCAGAAGCCCCAGCAAAACCAGAGTGAGGGCCAGGGGGTGGGATGGTAGCCCTGTCCCTCTTGCCAGGGCTGGCAGCAGATGGCTGAGGCTTGCTGTGCTTCCGCATGGTTGTGGGGTTGCTGGCTGGCAGGGAGGCTGGCAGGAACCAAGGCTGGCAGAAAGGCTGGCAGGGAGGCTGGCACCAAGGCTGGCAGGGAGGCAGGCACCAAGGCTGGCAGGCAGGCAGGCAGGCAGGCACCAAGGCTGGCAGGCAGACATGAACCAAGGCTGGCAGGAAGGCCGGCAGGCAGACATGAACCAAGGCTGGCAGGAAGGCAGGCAGCAAGGCTGGCAGGCAGACCGGCTGGCAGCAAGGCTGGCAGCAATCCTGGCAGCAAGGCTGGTAGCAAGGCTGGCAGCAAGGCTGGCAGGCAGACATTCAGGCAGGGCAGGCAAGGCAGCCAATCCGTCCGGCAGCAGGTCTTTCCTCTGAATGGTGTCCTGCTTCCGAGCTGCTTCCGTTATATCCGCGGGGCTGACGCAATGCATCCTCCCCGCATGCTCAGTGAACGACAGGCATCCGTTAGGCTTCCGTTCTGCATCCGCTTCATCCGTTCGGCGTCCGCTCTGCATCCGCTTCATCCGTTCGGCGTCCGCTCTGCATCCGCTGTATCCGTTCTGCATCCACTTCGCTGATGCCCCCCGGAAGCCCTGCGGATGTGCCACCCACTCCTTTCCGCTCCCATCCATTTCCATCTGCTGGGCTTCCATTCCGCATCCGCTTTGCATCCGCCCTACGTCCTCCCCGCGT
Organism: Laticauda colubrina; assembly: GCA_015471245.1. NCBI lineage: Eukaryota > Metazoa > Chordata > Lepidosauria > Squamata > Elapidae > Laticauda > Laticauda colubrina. The sequence continues at coordinate 90,111,055 of BLBF01000003.1, read as the reverse complement.
CCATGTTATCCGCTCCGGTTATGCAAATTTTTGCCCCTTTTGAGAGCGGATAACAACGGATGGAACATTTTGCTCGTCCGCTGTGTCCTTTTTGCATCCGTTGGCCAGTGTGACATGGGCTTTAGAGACAGCAACAGGAGCAATCAAGAGTTCAGATTTCCTTGGTATCATACATGGAATGGCTGCAGAATCTACAAGAAAACAGGTTCATTTCTAATCCCTTAAAATGTACATATTTGTTTGGAAGTACATTGCAGTGACAGAAACAAAGTTTATAGTTTATTGCCAAGCATGTGTAAGAATTCAACCTTACGGTAATTTTGCAGGTTTTACCAGATACTATTTGGCTATTTGGAAACCAATATCTTGTTTCTTTCATTATCTGTGTGTGATAAACAAGACTCATTTCCTTCTTTTTAATAGCAGGTCTCTAAACAAAAAAAACCATGTCAGACATAGCCAGACCAAACTTTTTATGAATAGGGATCCCAGAAAGACATTCCTCTACCTCAGCCTTATGCAAGTACTGAAAGAATCTCCTGAATGAGCCCTTCTAGATCATTCAGGTTATTCGCCCCCATTTTGGAAAGGATCTTGTCTTCCCTTAAATCTTTCTTTAGTAAACTTTTGTTTTCAAATAGTTGAAAAAAAGGAAAAAAAAAACCAAACCTACAATAAAGGCATAGGAAACAGGCCTGCGGTATCTGCTATCCCGCATCAGATGGGCGTCTCATGATAGGGAGCGAAGGAGAAAGAAACGACAGGAGACGAAGTTCCTCGGGATGAGCGCGCCCAGAATGTCTGGGTACACGTTCTTTTATTATGCTCCTTCAAAAGGGGGGGGGTCACTATCATTGTTTATTCAGAGCCTAGGTCAAGCCCAGGTCAGACAGGACATGCAAGACTTAGATAAGGCAAAATACCAAGTCAGACAAGATGGCACGATCTACAATTTGATCAAGACATTCCTTACAAAGCTGCATGCCAGTCGATGTAATCACAAAGTGAATGCTTGACTCCTTGTCTCTGTACGTGCCCTGTAAAAGGTCACTGAGGAGACAGAAGTTCAATGATTACACGTGAATGATACAATGTTGCAAATGCCTGAATGATACATAGTTGTATTGATACACAGTTGCAAACACATAAATGATACATAGTTACAACATCTCCTCTGTTTTTATTTTTTATGACGAATCTTCTTCCTTGTTCAAGAAGACAGGAACCTTTTTTCTAAAATGTTCACCGTCCCAGTCATCTAGGCAGGAGTGCGATCCGTCAGCGTCAGGGTTGTCCAAGGAGCGGTAACTCAGCAATGACATTTTTTCATCCGGTGTTAAGGACTTAACATGAGCTTGCAATAACACATTAACATTAGCAGTTATGGAGGATAATTGATTTTTCAAAAATTGCAATATTCTATTAAAACAACAAGGTCCTATAATACATATCAATATAATGATTATTAATGGTCCTGCCAATGCAGTTATAAGGGTTGTAAGCCATGGTGAAATAGAAAACAAGCCTTGATACCAATTATACATGTTTAACCTTTCGTTTTCTCTGTCTTTTAAGTGTTTTTCTAATTCCTTCATAGAATCCAACACAATCCCTCTGTTATCAGCATAAAAACAACATTCTTCTTTCAGCGCAGCACACAATCCCCCTTGTTTTAAAAATAACAGATCTAAACCTCTGCGATTCTGCAAGACCACTTCCGAGAAGGAAGTCAAGGAGTTTTGCAAAGCTGTAATTGACTTCTAAATTCGTAACAAATCATCATCAATGACTGAACCTAGAGCTGTAATTTTTTGTTCAGAGACAGCTAGTCCTGCAATGCCCGTGGCTGCGCCCGTGGTGCCCAGAGCAAGCAGTAAACCTAGAGTGAGAGTACTAATAATTTCTTGCTTTGCTCTGAGGGGGTATTCCATGGGTGCCTGTAGGGATATAAAATCATCAGAGTTATACATGTTAATTTTTGGTACAAGCCATACTTGAATGCAAAATGATTTGGATTTTATAAGTTCATCCCCATAGACACATGCTGTGAGACCGGTGGAACAAGCCCAGACAGAGTTATTGCCAGGGATAAAATACATTCCTTTCAGGCGTGATGTTAAATTTCCTCCTGAAGTGGTGTAGACTGCAGAGTATCCTCCGATGGTGTGGAAGCGGCCAAGGCGGTTCTTAGGAAGATATACATTACAATGATAGCCATTAGAAACATTATGACAATATTGTGAGTAATTGGATGGAATATTTCCTAAGCAACAACCAACTCCAGTGATGGAAGAAACAGTAATAGTGGAGTTCCTCCAACGGCAACGTTCGTCTGATGTGGAATTAGCAATGGATTCTTGGGAAGCGATGGCTTCGTAAAAAGGTGGAGAGGCAGAAATACAAAGCCAACATGTGGAGGCAATTGATGAGTTTGAAGAGTTCAGCAAAGCATAGGAAGCTTTGATCATTGGAATCAATGGGTTAACTCCCTGTGTTATGGGTTGCAAGAATGGGGATTTAATAACCTTTTCATGTGGTCCCACCGGGTTAGAGCGAGGGAGTTCAATGTGACGTTGAATGTAAAAAATATTTCCATAATGCTTTTCTGGCCAGACTCCTTTTAGGCGGGCACCCCATTTCAAGCCAGTGTCCCATAGAGTACTTTTCTTGCCTTGGTCCGTGAACCTTATGGTTACCGGGTTGCATTTGGGCAATTTTTTATCACTGCATGGAATGTCCCATGTGGTGCGAGTGACAGTAATGAGATCACCCTTAGTGCCTGGATCCCAATAAATATGTCCAGTTGAAACACATGACCAGGCTTTGCAAAAGTAATCCGATGACCCTCCGCAGTCGAGAAGTCGTTGGGCAGGGGTCTGAGTGTTGGAAACGGGCTGTCCGGGGCATACATAAAACCTATATTTATTTACCACTCTATGACTAGGCTCAGCTGGGTGAGAAGGCGAGTTGTAAGCGGTGGAGCCTACAAGCATTTCTGCCAAATCAAATTGAAGTGGTGGGTAGAAGTCTTCTATGCGAGAAGAATTGGTTGTAGAGCTTAAAGGAATGCCTTGAAAATCTTTTATAGTCCAAGTAATATTATATTTTCTATGAGGCTTCTGTGGATTGTCATGGACAGTTCTTTTGAAGCGTTGTTTGTTGACAGGATCAGAGTTTGGGTATTACAAGTAGGAGAGAGGAATATGGACAAGTTAGTTGTAGAACATTTACAAGATGAGAAGGGAATGCAATTAGTAGAAAAAGGATAATAATTACAATAATGACAATGAAGATTAATTTGGTCATTCATCAAGGATGTTAATTGGGTTGGAGGAACCCATAATACAAGAGAAGGACATTTAGGTCCCCCTATATCTAGCTTGAATAGAGGAAAAGATTTTAAGGTTTTTTTCCATATGAAGAGTAAAGAAGGAACAAAAGAGTGAGTGATAGAGTGTTCTGTAAGCAAAACAGAAGTGACAGAGTGAAAGCTATGGGTAGCATTTTCATGACGTACCCACATGGAACAAGTATAATACAAAGAGAAAGTCAGCGACACCAGGAAGATAAGTAACAGTTTCATTAGCAACAAGATTGTAAGGGAAAGAAGAAAAAGTTGCAATTTTCAGCAGCCTTTGTTGTGGGGCTGGCTGCCTGCCCCGTTTCTAATTCTGACTCCCAGACCAAAAATTGTCCTCATCCATTTCTAAAAGGCTTGTTGAACACCCCCCCCTTTTGGCTTTTACAACACCCCCCCCTTTTGGGGGGGGGTGGAGGACACGAGAGCTCTCCTTTTAAAGAAGTGGATTGGATGGAGGGAGACTCTCGTAAGGATTTTTGATCATTGGGAGCGGAGGGTTGAAGGACAGGAAAGTTGTCACAACTTGGTGGAGGAGATTCAAATTCTATTTTATAATGGACTTTTAAAGCCTCCATAATTTTCCTCCAAGTGACCAAAATGCCAATAGGTGCATGAGGAGGATTATGGAGATAGTCACCAATTTTTTCCCAAATGGAGATTTTTAAGGACCCTTTCTCTGGATAAGTGGGACAATGTTGCCACACATAAGCCAATAATGTAGCAATAGGTTTAATTTTTACAGGCGAGCCCTTTAAATTAGCAGAATATGTAGAAGAAGAAGTGACTAACTCCCTCAATTCCTTCAGATGCTCTGTCTGTTGTTGAGAAAAGTTTCCGCCCATACTTATGAAAGTCGAGACCGTGTTTCAGATCCGATGATGTGCAATTCGCTTCAGGCCTGGCGAAGCACAGCTCCCATCGAGCGAGTAAGATATGAGCGCATCGCTGCGTATCCCCCTTAGGGAATCACATCGGGGTCACCAGAATGCGGTATCTGCTATCCCGCATCAGATGGGCGTCTCATGATAGGGAGCGAAGGAGAAAGAAACGACAGGAGATGAAGTTCCTCGGGATGAGTGCGCCCAGAATGTCTGGGTACACGCTCTTTTATTATGCTCCTTCAAAAGGGGGGGGTCACTATCATTGTATATTCAGAGCCTAGGTCAAGCCCAGGTCAGACAGGATATGCAAGACTAAGATAAGGCAAAATACCAAGTCAGACAAGATGGCACGATCTACAATTTGATCAAGACATTCCTTACAAAGCTGCATGCCAGTCGATGTAATCACAAAGTGAATGCTTGACTCCTTGTCTCTGTACGTGGCTTGTAAAAGGTCACTGAGGAGACAGAAGTTCAATGATTACATGTGAATGATACAATGTTGCAAATGCCTGAATGATACATAGTTGTATTGATACACAGTTGCAAACACATAAATGATACATAGTTACAACACAGGCCTATGATTGGTGCCTGTATGCTTGTGTGTATGAGAGAGACTATTATTAATAATATGAAATAGAAAAGGTATCCACCCTGGGGGTTTGGGGGGTGAGATGGAGATGAAAATGTCAGAATGTTAAGGTTTATACTATTATGACGGTATTATGCCTATTCAGCATAGTGAACATAGTGCCATATTACCAAATAGTAATGTGTGTGTAAATAATTCTTTTGCATCTCCAATAATATTGTTTGGTACAAACATTCTGCCTTGGAAAAAATCCAGGCTAGGGGAAAAATCCTATTTTAAGAACTGAAAGGAATTCAATTAGAGTTTATATTTTTAAAAAAGAAAGGGAAAGTAGGGGAAATTTTTTTTGAAATCACTTCAAGGAAATCTTGGGCTGTCTCAGGGTATTCATTTCATAATATTATTGAGACATTTATTTATTATAACATTAAGCCTTTTTATCACATATTAAAATAATTGAAATTTTGTTTTTATCTACAGTATATGCAACCTAATAAGGTGCAGGGTAACAGAAAAAATATTAGTAAAAGGGATTCTTGCTTGGTTCAAGTTCCTTTATGCATTCAATATATCTTTTTTATTGCAAGAATAAAAGGCCTAATGTTATTATGAAATTTTAAGTTTCATGATGGTTCTTCTTAAATTGCGTCTTCGAATCAATACCTTGAGGTGAGTTTGGATGACAGTGACTGCTCTGAGATATCTTAATGACCAGCAATCATTCTAGCTCCTCTAGTGAACTATTATATATCACCCTACCTCTCATCTCAGTTCTGGAGCGTCAATCTTAGTTTTTACACTACAGCTTTTTCTAGTCATGTTTACACTGAAAGGTTACTCTATGTGTACTTTCCTAATTCTATTTAAAAACTTGAAAGGGTTCAATTGTTGCAAATTTGAGGACACAGCAGATATCACTTAGCTGCAAGCCCACCATCACATATATTGTGCAATGAAAGATAGGATTTTTTGGCAGAATGTAAATTATACTCACATACCATAAAGACACACGTTTGTTTTGTTAATTTTTTAATGTTTTTAAAAATATTGATGTGGACTTTTAACTATGTATAGTTCTGATAAGAGTTTTCTTTTGTTGGCGGATGATTACATGTGGACAACAAAAATAACATTGATTATATTCTTGATGCTAATAGCTATTTTGCCCATTTTAATTTGTTGCATGGAATCTTAATTTTGCTTTAAAATTAAGCATAATATTAAACATCTGAATATTTGGATGCTCAAAACCACACTAACAAAAGGAAAGAGGTTCATTATTGTAGCATATAGCTTTTTGGATTGCATTGGTGCATTTCCACTGTAATATAATTCATGAGGCTCAGCCTATAGAAAATTAGGTGTGCTTGTGTCTCATTGAAATTACTGAAAATAATTGGTCTAGTGAAAGACTTTCTTCTCATTAATTTTGATGTAATGTCAATATGTTTAATTTTCTTTAGATTGCAACTAAAATCTTCCTTGACGCAATAACTATCTAATTTACACAAACAATGCCATTATTAAAGACATGTTCCATAAACTTGAGATGGGAAGGCAGGCAGAAATCATAGGATCCCTTTTACAACAAAGTAAAAGAAAACCTCTTATGGCCTAGAAGCAACACCTCAGGGAAATGGTCTCCCAGTTCAGCTGCTGATCAAGTTTTGCTTAGTGTCCTGTAATCTACCCAGTTGTGCTCTGTCCAAGGAGCTTTACAAACAAATTTACCTGCTTCACAAACCAACAAGGAAAGGAGGTGACTGCTTTTCAATTGATGGAAAGAGCAGGAGCAGAATGTCCTAGCAGTGTATAACACAGAGAAACATTACATACTTATTTTATCCATTCTTTTTTTTAAAAAAAAAGTACAGTAGATAATTGGAGTGCAGATAAAGTCATTCCACTCCAAGTTGATCCCCTCCAAGGCACTAATTGATTTCCCATCCCAGTTGATTCTCTCCAAGGCACCAAGAAATAGAATGGAAATTGAGTTGAATATACTTGTAAAGGTCAACGTTGGACAAGATTGAACTAGACCTTCCTTTCTCTAATCTAAATACATGTGTGAACTAGACATAACCATTTGTGATTAAGATGGAATGGGGATAGTGGATAAAAATATCCATCCAGTTCAGTTCCAAGCCAGGAGAAAGACACTGGAAACATGAAGGCTGATTGGAAAGTTTGGTTTAATGATGGACAGAACTACCAAACACATGGATTCTGGGCAGCTGACCAGATGGAGTTGACAGTCGGGGGTATTTTCTTGGGCTTTGCACTTGAATTCCCTGTTCCTGTGCAAGAACATGTATTCTATTGGCTGTTGTCAGACTCCCATGGGGCCATGCCCAAATCCTAGGAGTTTGTCTGAGTTAAGTTTGATTGAAGTTTCTGAGGGTGATGCAATGAAGGGGCGTTGGGCAATTCCTACTGTGGCTGAGAGCTAATCCTACCTTTGTTGGATCTTGGGTGAGGTATTTATTTATGAATAGACCTGTCTATCTCTTTATCTCATAAATGCTGACATCTGCTGAGGCTATTAAAAAAGGTGGGGGATATTAAGACTTGAGTCTGCTTCCTGCCTTTAAAAAAACATGTTTCTCAAATTCTCATCCTAGGAAATATAATATTCTGCCTTTTTTAAATATTTCTCAAAATATTTCATTCTTCTTGGAGAGGGGTGGGTGCTAACTTTTTACAAGAGTAAGTCACAAGTGAGAATTCACTAGCTCAGTTCTCCCCACAACTAAAGAAACATCACTTCCTTCCTATCCCACATAGTCATATTCATGCTAAAGAGTTACTTCTTTCACAGATAGTTTGTCTCAGCAACTTCTGCATAAGAATATAGGAGGGTTTCTGCTAGACTAGACTCAGGGCCAACCTTGTACAGAAACCTTTTTCCAACTGGTTAAAGTTTCACACAATGGGCCTTCCTTATGGATTTTTTCCCCAGAAAATGGTTTTACTTAAATGTTTTTGAATGTGAAGATTGAGGTTTAAACCATGGAAAATTGGTTTGAATGTCCATATTACTTTTTTTAAAGAGTGATAGAGGAGTGCAGGGAGGGGTTAGCATTTTTCAATGGTAGTTAAAATCACAGAATGGGCAGATGACCAATCTCATCAAACTCCCTTGTATATGCTGACCATATTCCCTCCCCTGCCCAATGTTTTTCAAAACTCCTGAAATCAGCATTATGCGATGATGTAGCATCACTTTTATAGGGAGTATCCTGAAAAACATTGAAAAATGCTTTAATCGGAAAAAAGCATTTACTAGAATGCTTTGCTTTATAGGAAAGAAACTTTGCTGACAACAGTCAGCTTTACAGATTTTATTGCCAAACTTTTCCAGGGGATTTTAGTATCTTTTTTCTACTCAAAAGATATCCAAATATTACCATCTTGGAGAAGTTTCAGCTCACCACCATAACTAGCATTAATAAATGATTACGGGAGCATGGAAGAGAAATAATTAGTTGGCATTTGACATTTAGATATTCAAGATTCATGGGAACAGCATGAATGTTGAATAATTTGATTTCAGCAAAGCATCCAATGAGCCAAAGAACTAAAGCTGATCTTATAAACTTCTTGCTCTAGTTTTGATTCCTCAGGCTAACCTATAATTTTGGAAGAAGCTGCAAAATAGATTCCCTCTCCCTGAGCTTGGCCAATCTGCTTGGCTGGTTTGGCCTTAGTGGCCTGCCTCAAATAAACTTACCTTAATATTTTTGCCTACCATCTCCAGGATCTGACTACCAGCATTTTTTTACCCATTGCTGCTGGCCTTTGGATCCTTGCATGGCCCTTGTGGAGTCAAATAGTGATCTGTTTCCAAATGTGCTTGCCCTTTGACCCTTGAGTGCCTTCCTTTGGAACTGCCTCCCTAATCAGATCTGATATAAAGTTTGGCCGCATCCTGATGGATTATTGGTAATATTGGGTTCTATGAGGCTTCTGACAGAATGTTTGCATCATATATGCCTGCTACTGTGAGCACACAGTCCTTTCCAGTGTAATGAAAAATATTGTGTTTCTGAGATGCTGGTTTAACTATGAGTCATTCACCCAATTGTTTTCTCAGGAATGTAACTTTCCCGAATCACAATTAGACTTCTAAAAGTGGTTGGAACTAAGAGCATGTTGACCCTCACAATCATGTTTGCATTATATTTGGCTCCTGCCCAGTCTGCAAGTTGCCAAGGAAGGAGGTAAGAGAATGGCAGTCAGGTCTTGCTGAGGCAATCTGTTGAGGGAAATTAAAAAGTAAAAGAGGGTACATATGTGTTAAGGAAAGTTATACTGTCAAGAGATAACAGATAACAGGTAATCAGAGTTGGAAGGTACCTTGTAGGTCATCTAGTCCAAACCCCCACCCAAGCGGGAGACCCTACACCATTTCTGACAAATGGCAGTCCAATCTCTTCTTGAAGGTCTCAAGTGATGGCGCTCCCACAACTTCCGAGGACAAGCTGTTCCATTGGTTGATTGTTCTCACTGTCAGAAAGTCTCTCCTTATTTCCAGGTTAAATCTCTCCTTGTTCAGTTTCCATCCATTATTCCTACATTATGGCCTACAGGTACTTTAGAAAATAGCTTGACCCCTTCCTCTCTGTGGCAGCCCCTCCAATATTGGAAGACTGCTATCATGTCTCCCCTGGTCCTTCTCTTTACCAGACTAGCCATGCCCAGTTCCTGTAACTGTTCTTCATATGTTTTAGTCTCCAGTCCCCTAATCATCCTGGTTGCTCTTTTCTGTACTTTTTCTAGAGTCTCAACATCTTTTTTATAGTGTGGTGAACAAAATGTAGTCCTTTTAGCTCAAAATAAAGAAACAACTTCTGTATTCAGTCTCCCTCAAGTCAGATGATCATGTTATATACAAATATCCACCAAATTAGATTTCCTGCACCTTCTACATTTAGGCAATGTTCGGTGATAACTTTAAGTCTGAGATCCTGCCTGAGTTTTTTGTGGCTTCCAATTCAAGTTATTGTGTAGGCTTTGACCTGACCAGGAACCAAACAATGATCGCATGAGAGATTCTGTGCTTAGTATGGATAGCAAGAGCACCATGAAAACCATTGACTCAATTTGCTTAATGAAATTCAATTAACTCATTATGTTGGCAAACATCTCTGTGATGGTTCAGTAAGATTTAAGGCCAATTTAGCAACCACATACTGTATACTGCAAATCTGTGATCTGACCAAATGAATTGGTAGTCTCAAGGAAGTCACTTCCCATGGAATCCAATTGGCCTATAGTATGGAATTAGAATTCAAATGTTACAAGAGCTATGAAAAAGACCTGATGCGTGAAAATGATTATTTGAAAGACTATCCTATTCAAATTGAATGCAGATTGATAAGCAAGCATATTTTGATTTTTTGGGGGAAATTTCTGACTTACTTTCTTGATACTGTACATTTTGTTATTGCTTACATGGGATTTGATTAAAAAGGGATCATATTTCTGTGCAAATTATTTAATATACCTCATACAAAAGATCAGTCTTAAGTACAGTTTTCTCATCCATATATATCCCTTGATTATGCATCACAAATGGGTAAACTTCTGTTGAAAAGAAATATGTTTGAAGTAAAATTAGGAGTTATACCTTTATTTGTGAAGTTCACATATTAAAATCAGCAGAGCAGCATATGTGAAAAGGGTTAGGGAAATTATCTGTATGTATATATAACAAACCACTTTCTCAATGAGAAACCCATAGTTTTAAACTTAAGGGGTTTTAGAAACTATTTTAATCCAGTGCAGAGTCCATAATATTTGCATTTCTTATGATAGCTCTAACCCACAAAAATGAATCACCACATTTTACACCATCTGAAGTTCCTGAATGGTTATCAAAGGTCAGGTACTACAGCAATGTAGATGAGCAATAAGGTTATGAGTTATCATTACTAGGCCTCCCACTCCACATAAGACTATAAATGGCTTGGTATGATAAGGTGTATTAATACATTTAAATGGTTGAACAAAATAAAGAATGTTCCACCCTCCATTATTATTATGACTGCAGTCATAATGAAAACAATAATCAATCACCTATATCATATTATTGGAAACTAAAGAAGCTGTAAACACTGTGAATGGAATATTTATATAAGATATTTTAATAATGTCCTTGTTTTGTAAAATGATAAAATGTATCAGTTAGATTTGTCAAATGTTATGATTTGTATAGCTTTTAACATAAAATAATCTTCCCACAAAATAAACATTTAGAAACTGAATCCAGAGAAGGCCTCATAAGCACTGGACATACCACTGCTTCATCCTAGGCTACTAACATCCCCCTGTCCCTAAGAAGTTGTTGGCTCCCTTCCAGACTCAGTCAGTCACATGCGTCTCACCCACAGGAGCCAGGAGGGCATGGGGTTAGGTTATAAAATACTCTATCCACTTCTATAGACTGAAAACAGTCCTAGATAAAACTACTCTCAAGACAAAAAAAAAACCCTCTTAATTATTGTTTTTAATAAGTTTTGTGTGGCATGATGGATGGTTGGTTCCATCCACTGATTTGTTGTTCAGTAATAAAACATGATGTAAGGAAACCATTCCACCTCTGCATGCTGGCCAAGCTTCATTTCAGGAGTCTTTCAACATGAGTAACCAGTTGTCAGTGGCTTATTGCCTTGATAGTTAATGTTCTAGGACTTATCCCACTGAATATGACATTGAATGGCCCACAATCACCACATGATTAATTATCTAGAACTTTATTATAGAACTTTTGCTAGCTATCAGTTAGGGCCAAGGGCTGAGTAAAAGGAACTGACTATTGGTTTTATGTGGGCATTCCAACTTCACAGCTGTGGAATAATATTATGAAAAAATATTCCCACCAGAACAACTAGCCACAGGGACACTTTTTCCTTGAATGCCATCACTCTGCTAAACAAGTAATTCTCATAACACTGTCAAACTATTTATTAAGACTCTATTACTATTATTCTTCTCACCTCTCCTCCCACTTATGACTATAACCTTGTTGCTTGTATCTCTATGATTTATATTGTTTTATTTGTTTCCTAGTATAATTTGACTGCTTATTTAGTAACTTATGAACTTATTACTACTAAGTGTTATATCTTATGATTCTTGATGGATGTATTTTTTTCTTTTTATGTAACTGAAAGCATATGCACCAAAAACAAATTCCTTGTGTGTCCAATCAAACTTGGCCAATAAAGAATTCTATTCTATTCTATTCTATTCTATTCTATTCTATTCTATTCTAT
>BLBF01000003.1:90088275-90098931 GCA_015471245.1 Laticauda colubrina | reverse complement strand
ATTCTATTCTATTCTATTCTATTCTATTCTATTCTATTCTATTCTATTCTATTCTATTCTATTCTATTCTATTACCTTAGTGTAAGCAGCCTTCATGGGAGAAATTTGAAATTTGCTGTACAAGTTCCCTAAATAAAACCCAGAATGCTCATCTACAGAACAAAATGTCACTTGCTACCTACAGGAAGGGTAAAGTTCTTCACACTCTGCCAATTAACATAGGGGAATTCATCATCACAGCATAGGATGATAATCAGCTTGGATTACTTTAAAAAGCAAACCTAGAAGGTAAGATTCTCAATAACAATCTTACTATCAGATCCTGGAAATTGTAAGGTAACATGTACTATTGCCTTCATGTACAGCTTTGAGATTCCTGCTGGCATCTGATGAGCCACTGTGAGAAAAGATTGCTAAGCTAGATCCAGTATGGCTCTTCTTATGATTGTAAATGAATATCTGTTTACTACTTATAGAGAAAAAGGATCTTTGTAATACAAATGAAATCTGTAGCCAATGGTTTTATAATATTGCAAAAGATTTGAAGAAAGGAACATGTCTAGGCTCCAAAATAGATTTGGAAATATTCAATATGCTAGACCCCTATGATTATCCCTAGCTTAGTTAAAAATTAAATATGTCACAGGAATTTTAATTGCTCATTTGGGGCAAAAGCACTGTTTTATCCAATCTCCAATCTCCATTGGAGAATTATATTGCAGATTTTTATGGACAAAAAACCCACTAAGTGATAACAATAAAATATTTACATCCTTCCCCTCCCCCACCCTCAATGTTAAAATCGTTCTGCTTACATCTGGTTTTGTTTTGTTTTTGTTTTTGCTATACATGTGGTTCATTTCTTTGCAAATATTCTGGATAGAAGCTTGGTAGATCTTGGTGGCTATTATGACGATAGCAAACTTCCTCAAATTTATTCTTTTCATTTGGGAACTTCAGCTCTCAGAATTCTTGGAGACTATGAAGTGATAACTTGGAAAAAGAGGGTGTAATTGAGTTAGAACAGTTGTGATCTTCTAGCATGAAGGGAAGGTATTGGAGGAATAGAGCTTGGGTAGGGTCAGCATGGAGTATATAGCTTTCTTTTATCTCCCACTACTTCCTGGGTTCATCTGAAAATATTTCTTCACTTTATCAGCAGTAATGGAGAACACTACTCAGTTCTATTCAAGCAGCTGCCAAACTGGGTATTTTGTTTGTTTATTTTCTCCATTGGAAGGATTGGAATTAAGTATTGCCTTTTCCTGAACTTCAGATCCTGCTTTAATCATAGCAGAAGATGACTACTCTCACATAAGGTCCAAACCATATCTTCCGAATCATTTTTTTGAAGCATGCACAGCCCTATAAAACTGCTTATAGACAAAACAGAGTGAAAGAGCTAATGGTATCAATTATAATTCCACAAAGGTAATTTGGGTATAAAGAGCTGGAGCAGCGCTAAAGAATCTGAAATGTTATCAGGGAGCACTTTATTGTGAAGGCAATGCCTAAAGGCTCTAGAAGACTTCTCTGGCACTGCATGTGAGGGAACATATGAGTTTGTCATTCGGAGACAACATTAGAATAAAATAGTGCTGGAAGGGATCTTGGAGGTCTTCTAGTCCACCCTCCTACTCCAGCAGGAGACCCTGTACCATTTCAGACAAATGACTGTCCAGTTTCTTCTTAAAAACCTTCAGTGATGAAGCACCAACAATTTCTGAAGGCAAGCTGTTCCACTGCTTCATTGTCCTCACTGTTAGGAAGTTTCTCCTCAATTCCAGGTTGCTTCCCTCCTTGATTAGTTGACAGTTGCATTAGGTGTTCCTTTTATATGTTGGAGAATTGTAAAGTTTAGGCTAGGGGACTCTGTAACAGCTAAGAACAGAACAGGAAGTTGAGTCAATCAATCAGCAAGCAGGGTACACACCAGTGGTGGGATTCAAAATTTTTTACTACCAGTTCTGTGTGCATGGCTTGGTGGGCATGGCAGGGGAAGGATACTGTAAAATCTCCATTCCCTTCCCACTCCTGGGAGAAGGTTACTACAAAATCCCATTCCCTCCCCACCCCACTAACCTGCTTTCCAGCTCCGTTCTCCTTTGCAGGGCAACAAAAGAAGATCCAGCCGACCAGTTGGGACTCATGAAGCAGAGAATAGATGGGGCCAGGGCCAGTCAGAAGTGGTATTTGCCAATTCTCCAAACTAATCAAAATTTCTGCTACCCGTTCTCCAGAACTGGTCAGAACCTGCTGAATACCACCTCTGGTGCACACCTCTGCACAATCTGTGTCCTGTTCATTATCATTTTCAGGAATGGTTAAAAAAAAAGGTTATAATTCAAGAACTATAATTCAAGTCCCACTCTTTTTGTATGTGTGCTGACATTGCATACACTTTCAAAGCATTGGGGTTTCAGTTGTGTTTTTATGACTTCCAGTCACTTTTTTGGGATGTCTCCTATGGATGCCAGCATTCCTGTTTCAGTCAGAAACTTTCATATAGGATATTAATGACTTCTGTTTATAACAACCCCATGCTTTCGCACATTTTCTGCTAACGTCAGAAAGCATAGCCAAATAGAATCTTTTGAAAGGGAACCATCTGTCTAGAAATATCCCAGAAGTTTACAGTTGTTTTGTTTGTTTTAAAAAGACAAGCAGTAATATTATTCCGTATCCAATATTGTTATCTAGTGATTACCGTCAGCCAAAATATCAGATGCAATTAAAAATACATTTCTTTGTATATTTGGAATAGGAAACTGGAAGCAATTTCTGGCTGACTCATTCATTTATTTGGCTTGGATCCAACAGTGCTCTTCTACCAGCAAAATGAACACAACTGCCAGATTAATTTCCTTCTCCCATTCAATTCCCTACATGTATTCCAATTTTATTTCAGAGGCTTTGGGATCCAAAGCATATTTTGGAGGTCAGTTGAGAAGCAAAGGGAAGAATGGCTCTGCCTTACTCCTGAGATTGGCAAATTCAGCCTTCAGTACTTGTAGCTGTCTCAGTGTGTTGGACTATATGCTGATAACTGTGTTTGCCTGGATGTTTGTTGACTATGCTGAGGGATTAAGGGAGACGAATTTCAGAAATCTAAAGACATCCAACTGTAGAAAGCTAAAATTCCATTTTAGACAGGTATGGTTCTTGGTTGGGATCAGCCAACAAATTTCCTTTGTTTTGTTCTTGTAAAACTCAAAAGAAAGAGGAAACAGAGAAGGAGCATAATCTAGTTGAGTGAATTCCAGACTAGAGCTTTTCCCCAATATAAAAGAATTATTTGGTAAAACACAGAAGGAATGAATTTCATAGTACCATTATCACTAGAGACCTGATATCAGATCTCAATTGTGACAAAGAAATGGAGGTTCATTTGTATATAGCAGTGGTCCCCAACCTTTTTGGGCACCAGGGATCAGTTCTGTGGAGAGAGGTTTTTCCATGCTCAGGAGGGGGTGTGGCTTTGCACATTGCCTACATCCCAAGGATAGGGCTTCACTAGTTTGCACCGCCTGGTTACTGACATGTCGTGGACCAGTGCCAGTCCAGAGACTGGGGGTTGGGGACCCCGGTATATAATGTTTAGTGATTTACTTATTCTGCCCATTTCCCAGTTTATTTGCTTATTCAATTTATATGACTGCTCATCTCAAATGCATGACTCTGGGTAGCTAATACTATTCAAAAACAGAATAAAAATAACTTAAGAAAAGTATAAATAATATAAATAGCAGCTCGGGGTGGGAGAACCCCCAACCAATAGCAACAATTGATATAACCATGAAACAGGATCTCCCATGTCTTTAAGGCACCAGAGCAAACCTAAATCTTCAGTGTCTTACAAAAGAGATAAACAGATAACAATAATAGATAATCAGAGTTGGAAGGGACCTTGTAGGTCAGATAACAGGGTTAGGGCTAATCAGGGAAAATGATACTCTCTGTGATAGAAAAAACTCTCTTCCTAGATCCTACCAAATGACATTGCCTACTATAGGGGTCTTCAAACTTGGCAGCTTTAAAACTTGTGGACTTCAACTCCCAGAATTCCTCCTCCAGTCATGTTAGCTCAGGAATTCTGGGAGATGAAGTCCACAAGTTTTAAACTTGCCAAGTTTGAAGACCCTTGGCCTAGTAGATGGACCAGTAGATATTTATCCTGCCAAATCTAACAAGACTGAAAGACATCTGTGGAGATTCTCACTCATCCAGGTTATGCTTATCCCAAAGGTTCTCCCCCCCCCCCCCAAGAGGTAACTCAGAAAGTCATGTTGGCTCTTAGAGGAAAAAAAGAAGCACCTCTGGGACAAGATCAAAAGACATAACTGGAGAGAGATGATCCCATATATAGCATCAGTGTTCTGGGGTTCATACTGTTTACTCTTTGCAGCTCTTCCAACAACTGTTCAGATTTAGCTGAAAAGTCATTTTCTCATTTTCTTCTCTAATCTGTAAACTGGGGATGTAAACTCCTGTCATCCCTTAACTGATGACTTTGTGGGAGGTTCAAATGATTATCTCAATTCTTCAGGCAAGAGAGACTATGAGGAAACTATTTATCCTTCTAATTAAGTCACGCCTGGCATTGTTCTATCTTGCATAAACAAACCATCAGCTGGCTTTACATTGTGAATGATATCTGCACATGTGAATTTCAACAGGTGGGAGGCAACATGCAGCCCCTCCCCTCTCCAAATCATGTTCCCAAAGTCAATTGAACCAACCATCCATAAGTAGATTGATGTTGGCTATAATGGGAGGCTTTTACATACATAAGAAGTCTATTATTAGACAGGGATCTTACTTGTGAAGAATAGAGTTTTCAATGACATCACGAGTACAATTTGGTAATATTTCAACTACTTTATTTAGCTAATCTTTAATTGCAACTAGAGTACTAAGCAGCTTCTTTCCTTGCTAATGTGGAGCTAGAGGGTGCCTCTAATAATAAAAGTTTGTGTAAATATATATTGTATATATAGATGAGAAATGGAAGGAAATATTTGATTTCTCAAATAAAATACCAGATAAAAAGTTCCTAACATTCTTTTAGGTGGGTGTCTTTTTTCTCTCTTGGATCTCTTATTAAATTGTGCAGCAACTAATTATGATCCCTGCAGGCTAAGTAACTGTGCAACTGTTATAGATGAGTGGGTACACTATGGCAATAAGAGAGGCTTTTTTCTGTGTGCTTATTACATGTATTGTTTTAGATAATTAACATCCACTTTGTAGTGGCAACAGAGACGCCTTGCTGTCTGTACAGTTTCTTGGCACAAAGCCTTTAAAATGTTGCTGGTACACTCCTTGCAATTCATGTTATATAATTTCCTAGGTTGTAAGTAGTTGTGCCCATCCAGGTTCAACGAAAGTGTGCATAGGTCCCTGTGTAGGAACCCAGGGGCTCACCATTTTCCCCTATTTTCTAACAAAAGTTCTATACTTTTGCCATATTCCAAGAAGATGGAACTTATCTTCCAAGAGTCTTAGAAGTGGCATTCAAACATGTTGTAGAATTCCATATATGCCTTCATGCAAATCCAGGTGCTGTGAATGGTACTGTAAGATAAATTCTTATAATGCACACACAAAAAATGCAGAATAATTCTCATACAAAAACCAGTGCCCTCTTATAGAATCAGGAGGTCTCTGGTGAATAGCAGAATAACAGAGCTGGAAGGGATCTTGGAGGTCTTCTAATCCAATCCCCTGCTCAGGCATGGAGCCCTATATCATTTCAGACAAATGATTGTCTAAGCTTTTCTTTAAAAATTTCCAAAGTAGAAGCATGCACAACTTTTGGAAGTAAGTTGTTCCACTGATTAATTGTTCTAACTAGCAGGAAATTTCTCCTTAGCTCCAGGTTGCTTCTCTCCTTGATTAGTTTCCATCCATTGCTTCTTGTCCTGCTTTCAGGTGCTTTGGAGAATAGGTGGACCCCATCTTCTTTGTGGCAATCTTTTAATCCAAGTCCATAATACAAATATATATTATTTCTATGTTTATCATACCCTACTGTTGTTACTGAAGGCATAGACTAAAAAACATAAGAAAAATCTTGCTGATTTAGTCCAGCATTCTGTTTCTGGTAATCAGAAACTTTCAGAAAGCTCAACAACATGTTCTTCTACCTTCCTTTTATGGTAGCCAAGATCTAAGGTTAGTTCTTGGTGACAAAAGATGTAGCCATCTAGACTTGTAGGCATTGTTAATCTGACCCTCCATGTAGTTGCTTAGTTTCTTTCTAAAGCTATCTAACTCATGATCAACCTTGCCAGTCTGAAGATAATGAAGCAGACCCAACTTACTTGCAACTGAGGCCAAGACTAGAAATTCAAGAAATGGGCTACATGATAGCCAGTTCAAGAATTTCCTTGTTGTTTGAGCTATCAGCCAGGGGAAGAGATTGCCATGTGAATTTTATTTTATTTTGTTTATTTTATTTTGTCAAGCAATTATTAGATAACAGGTATAAGTATAAACATGGTTATGAATACATGAAATGGATATGAATAAGAAAAAAGAAACAATAGGACAGGGACGGTAGGCACACTAGTGAGCTTATGCATGCCCCCTACAGACCTGTTAGGGATAAGGTCAATAGTAGACAGTCTAAGGTTAAAGTTTTGGGGGATTGGGGAAGAAACCACAGAGTCAGGTAGAGTATTCTAGACATTGACCACTTGTTGCTGAAGTCCTATTTCCTGCAATCAAGTTTGGTGCAGTTTACCTTGAGTTTGTATCTATTGTGTGCTCTTGTATTATTATGGTTGAAGCTGAAGTATTCATTGACAGGTAGGACATTGCAATATATAATTTTATGTACTATACTGAAATCGAACAGAAGGCGGCATAGTTCTAGGTTGTCTAGGTCTAAAATTTCAAGTTTGGTGGCATAAGGTATTCTGCAATGAGTAGAGGAGTGGAGAACACTTCTTGTGAAATATTTCTGGACTTTCTCAATTGTATTAATATCAGATATGTAATGTGGGTTCCAGACTGATGAGCTATATTCAAGTATTGGTCTAGCAAATGTTTTGTATGCTGCAATTAGTAGAGTTATATTACTGAAGAAAATTAGTGATTTATTTTTCACTGTAGATCTTCAAACAAAAATGTTCATCATCAATCTGTCAGAGATAATCTTGTGGATCCTGCACTATGTGATTTAAATAGATCACCATTTCTAACTCCATAATTCTGCTAATAGAAAAGAATATATGTAGCCCAAGTTTGAACTGTGGTGTTCTTGGTGCTCTTTGACCTTGATTGTTTTCATGCAAACATTTCATTACCCAGTTAGATAAAATCTTTAGTGCTATAAGAGAATGGGGTTTGCTTCTGTTTATATAGAGTAGTTTGCCCTTTCAGCTGGTGGGGGATATAGTTTTATGCTTGGTAATTCTTTAACTATGCTTTTGTTTAATATACTAGATTTTGCTTCTAGTTTTAATCCCTACATATCTGGTTATTGATTATGGCAATGAAGTATTCAGGTTGTTTTGTTTTCTTTTTTATATTGTTTATTGACTCTTTTTAAAGGTATGTAGATTTTGCAGATCTCTCTGTGCCTCCTGATGGCTAATTTGTCTGCCAAGCTTTCAGAAATCCCCTAGCCTTTATGGATTGAGCTTGATCGAGAATGCTCATAGTTTACCAGTTGAAACTATAGTGAGGTCTGTCCCAATGTTGTGAAATTAAGGAGTTTTTACAATGTCTTCTGATGGATCATGTTTATGGATGTGGTCTGTTAATCTTTTGCTTTTCTTTCCTATACGGTGGCTACTACCATCCTTACACTGTATGTGTAGATTACATTTGTTGGGCCACTGGGTTGCAGATTGTAAAAGCAGTCTATTTTCTCTTTCTGAGATTCTGGGTTGCTGCAGGGTGTTTGTACTTATCTGAGTAATGTTCTTACACAGGTTGTCCTACGGGAGCTGTTACTTTGAAAGTGGAGCATTTGGTTTGTATGGGTAGTTTTGTGATAGACTTATGTTTCTTATTTGCCATGATAGATAGATAGATAGATAGATAGATAGATAGATAGAGAGAGAGAGAGAGAGAGAGAGAGATTATAATAAATAATAAGGGAAACTGCCAGATCCTGAAAACTGTTGATTAGAATACAGATTCCACATCTACCATGCCTAAAATGTTAGCCACTCAGAAGATAATGGAAGGTTTATGCTGTATTAGCCACTCATGGTCCAACACTTCAGAGAGACTAGTCCCTGGTGCCTTTGCACTTGCTGGTCCTTCTCCTCATCTACTGAAATTGGTTCAGGAGGCCAGTTGACACTAACCTGGTGGGTATGATTGAATGAAAAGGTTAGTCTGCTGCAACTTCCAGAACTAAAGCCCATGTCACACTGCACCAACGGATGAAAAGAGGATGTAAAATGGAGAGAAACACTTGCCATCCGTTGGTTAACGCGATGCTTCCATTCTGTACTCACTGCCTCCGTTTTTCATCCTCTCTGTCCGTCCAGCACCTGTCGACTGAGATTTCATCTGCTCAAAAAATTTTGAGCTGCTCAAAACTTTTTGAGCGGAAAATGTATCCACCGCGTCCGTTTTACATCCGTTTTTACATGCATATGGGGAACATCCGTTCTACATCCATCATCATCCGTTACGCGTCCGCTATATCCGCTAGGCATCCACTGCGCATCCGCGCAACTCGCATCCGCTCCAGCGGAAAATGGACACAGGGAGGAAGTGAAACGGACACGGAACGGACACAAAGCATAAGTAGCACGGATGGAGAAAAGATGAAAGCGGATGCAGCTCGCATACAAAGCATTAAAACAGAAAAAACATTCGCAGAGGGGACGTATCTCGGATATTTAGGATGTCTGCAGGATGCCTAGAGGATGCCTAGAGGATGCAAAAGGACAACGAGTGAAAAAAACGATATTTCCTATAAAAAGGGGGAGGAACTCACCTGGATCTCACTTTCAGTCCATTAGCCCTGCTGTGCAGACCTCTTCAGCTTTCATCTTGCTCTTGCTCTTCCACAGCATCCATTGATGTCCACCATGGATCGTAACACAATCCTTTTGGTAGCCACCATCGTTCTGCAACAGTGCGAAGCCATCTACAGGCTCTTTCACCTGTTCTACAGGAAGAAAAGGAGGCGGCCAAGAAGTGTCTGGGTCTGAAGATGGATCAGGAGAAGATCAGAGTACGGACTGTACAACAAGCTGATGGTGGGGCTCAGGAACAAAGACCCTCGCGCATTCCAGAACTTCATGAGGATGCCTCCAGCCATGTTTGATGAAGTTGTGCAGCGGCTGAGACCCAGGTTGACCAAGGCAAACACCAACTTCCCGCCCAGCCTGGACCCTGGGCTCAAGGTGGCACTGACTCTGTGCCACCTGGCCTCAGGGACCACGTACAGGAACATTCAGTACAGCTGGAGGGTGCCACACAACACCATCAGCATTGTGGTCAGAGAAGTGGTGCAGGCCATCATCGAAGAATGCCTGGAGAAGCTCCTCCAGTGCCCCTCCACTGAAGAAGGCTGGAAGAAAGTTGCAGAGCAGTGGTATCAGAAGTGGAACTTCCCCCACACCGTTGGAGCCATAGATGGCAACCACGTGGCCTGCAAAGCTCCAGCCAACTCGGGGTCCACTTATTTCAACTTGAAGGGCTTCTTCAGTATCATCCTCTTCACCATGGTTGATGCTGACTACAAGTTCATGTACATCGATGCTTCAGGCAACGGGTCAGCTTCAGATGCCCAGGTATACAACGCCAGTCACCTCAAGGAGGGGCTGGAAGGCAACCTCATCGTGGGCTTCCCAGATCCAGACCCCCTGCCCAACGACACGCAAGATGTGCCCTACTTCATCATGGGGGATGACGCCTTCTCCCTCAGAACCTACCTCATGAAGCCCTATACCTCCAAATACCTCACCCGTGAAGAGGGGATCTTCAACTACAGGCTGTCCAGGGCAAGGCGGGTGGTGGAGAATGCCTTTGGCATCCTGGCCAACAGGTTCCGGGTACTTCTAACCACCATGCAATATCACCCAGAGACCGTGAGGAGGATCGTAGAAGCTTGCTGCATCCTGCACAATCTCATGCGCACCTGCTACCCAGTCTTGCAGAACAGGCTCGTGGACCTCCAGCAAGGCAATGGGGACATGGAGCCTGGGGAATGGAGGCAAGGGTGAAACCTGATAGACACTAAGGATGTGCAAGGCCCCAACAGAGCTTCACGTGAAGGGAAGAAGCAGCGCAACCTCCTGAGACACTGGTGCAACTCCCCAGCTGGAGCAGTGGAGTGGCAAGACAGGATGATAGATGATAAATGGATGCTTCCTTCAGCCTGTCTCATCACACTAATGAGATTGGGCCATGTATGTTGGGTGGGCCTACAATGAACAGGGCATTTAATAAAGAGTTGTGTTTATGTTGAAATGGGTGGATCAATGATTACATTGTTATTGATAATAAAGGGCCAAAGGTGTGGCACCTGGGAGGGTGGACCATACAGTCCCACTATACTTGCACTGGAGGTTTATCTATCCCACAGTTATCCTTACCTATCCCACAGGTATCCCTGCCCATCCCACAGCTATTACCCATCCCAAAGGTATCCCTGCCCATCCCACAGCTATTACCCATCCCAAA
>BLBF01000003.1:90068662-90088265 GCA_015471245.1 Laticauda colubrina | reverse complement strand
ATCCCAAAGGTATCCCTGCCCATCCCACAGCTATTACCCATCCCAAAAGTATCCCTGCCCATCCCACTGCTATCTTAACCCATCCCACAAACATGCAAAGGCTTAAACTATTTCTAAAAGTTTCCACCAAGACTTTATTTACAAAAATAAATGAAACAAGTGTGTGAAGCAAAGATAAACTTTATTAATAACAAGCTGTAAAAGAAAAATGACCCAAGACAAGTGTCCAAAGCAAAAATAAAGGCAACAGGTAGCCACCCAGTCTCTGGTACTCTTCTTGGTCACACTGAGGTGTGCCCAGTCTCAGGGGTGAAGGGTCCAGGTGCTGTGGAGGTGGCTGCTGCTGGAGTGCTGGTCTGAGGCACCATTGGGGTGCCTGGCCCCGAGAGGACAACAGGGGATGGTGTGTGGAGGAAGCTCTCAAACAGCTGGCTCAACCCCATGATGTTGAGAGCCTCTTCCTCCATGACATGGGGTGTCAGCCCCAATACCAATGATAGATGTTCTGAGGCCCGGCTTGGCTGTGGGGTGGAGGAAGGAGCAGTGTAATGGGGATGTCTGGTCTGCAGCTGAGCGAGGTGAGGCGTGGGTGGCATCTGTGGCGTGGGTAGCATCTGTGGCGTGGGTGGCATCTGTGGCATGGGTGGCATCTGTGGCATGGGTGGCATCTGTGGCATGGGTGGCATCGGTGGCGTGGCTGGCATCAGTGGCGTGGGTGGCATCGGTAGCATCAGTGGCACCGGTGGCGTACGATGTACCTGTGCCTGGACTTGGAAGGGCTGCCTGTGCTGCTGGACCTCCTGGTAGCCATAGCCTTGGTAGGTGAGGGCCTATGGAAAGCCTTGGAAGGGCAGTGACATTACCTGGGGTGGAGAAGCAGACCTGGACTGGGTGGGAGCAGGTTCAGCTTGGTCTGGAGGGTTGTGAAGAAGATCGGTGATCCTGTCCTTCACCACCTGGTACTGTGGTTCTGACATGTTCATGAAGGTCTGGTTGATGTAGGTGAGGAAGGGCTTGTGGTTGGAGGATGGGACGTCGGTGTGTACCAGCTGAGAGAGGAGATCTACGCTGCTTCTGATGGTGTCCCTGATCTCCAGCAGGACAGTGTGGCTCTGCCCCTCCGGTCTGCCTCTCTGCCTTTCTGTGGAGGTGGAGCTGGGGGTGGATGTGGATTGGCCTGTGGTGGAAGTGCCCTCTCCTTGCTCCCACTGCATCAGGGGGTCCTCCATGAACTCCGCCACGGGTAGTACAGCTGTCGGGGGGGTCTCCATCATGCGACCCTCCACAGATACCTTCCTGGACACAGGATCTGACTCTTTGCCAGAAGAGGACTGGCTCTCAGCAGGCTGTCTGAGAGAGAGGATTGTGAGAGGGGCTGCTCCTCGGTGGCAGATCTCACCCTCCAAGATGCTGCACTTGGCCATCACGTAGGTCTCTCTGTCTATCAGCTTGACCGTGACCTGGCCAGTTTTCTTGAGGTGCAGCTTCCCGTGCCAGGTGTGCATGTGCTTCCACCAGCCGAGGAGCACCTCCGAAGTGTAGCCCAGGCTCTCCGCCTTCTCTCTCCAAGCAGCCTGCTTCCTTTTGGAGTCTCCAGAGAGCCTGTGTCCCTTCTGCCAAAGATATTCATTCTCCCTCAGCCATTCCAGCACCTCCTCCTCATGTTCCTCTTCGATTAAGTTTTGCCTCCTCTCCCGTTCATGCGTCTGTCTCTTCCTCCCTCTGGCAGGGACATATGGGCCCTCATCAGAGGGGCTTCGAGGTTGTAGGGGCTGTTCCTCCACACCAGCGCCACCAGCAGCAGCAGCAACAACAACAGTAGCAGCAAAAGTAGGACCAGCAGCACCAGCAGCGCCACCACCCCCAGCAGCAGCATCACCAGCATCACCAGCAGCACCAGCAGGACCAGGAGCAGCACCAGCAGAGTAAGCAGGACCAGCAGTACCAGGATCAGCAGTAGCAGAGTAAGCACCAGCAGCGCCAGCAGAACCAGCAGGACCAGCAGGACCAGGAGCAGCACCAGCAGAGTAAGCCCCAGCAGAAGCCCCAGCACCAGGAGCAGTGCCAGCAGAGTAAGCACCAGCAGAAGCACCAGCACCAGGAGCAACGCCAGCAGAAGCTACAGCACCAGAAGAGTGATCCCGAGCAGCAGAAGCCCCAGCAGAAGCAGAGTCAGGGCCAGGGGGTGGGATGGTGGCCCTGTCCCTCTTGCCAGGGCTGGCAGCAGATGGCTGAGGCTTTCTCTTCTTCCCCATGGTTGTTGGGTTGTTGGCTTGCTTGCTGGCTGGCTGCCTGGCTGGCTGGCTGGCTGGAGCTTTGTCTGGCAGCAGGTCTTTCCTCTGAATGGAGACCTGCTTGCGAGCTGCTTCCATTTATATCTGCGGGGCTGACACAATGCATCCTCCCCGCATGCGCAATGAATGCTGTGCATCCGCTAGGCTTCCGCTAGGCTTCCGCTCAGCTTCCGCTCTGCATCCGCATCATCCGCTCGGCATCCGCTGTGCATCCACTCCTTCTGCTACGCATCCGCTTCGCTGTGCTCCCCCAGAAGCCCTTTGGATGTGCCATCCGCTTCCATCCGCTAGGCTTCCATGGAGCATCCGCTTTACATCCTGGCTACATCCTCCCCCCGTCCGTTCCTTTCTGTTTTTGTCCTCTCTGTTTATACAAATTTGGGGCACTTTTGAGAGTGGATAACAATGGATGGAACATTTTCTCGTACGCTGTGTCCTTTTTACAAACGTTTTGCATCTGTCGGCCAATGTGACAGGGCCTTAAAGGAAGTACATCTGATTGGCTTCCTCTGTATTTGCATTTCTAATTTTGGCCTTGGCCTGACTCTTTCCCACTTTCTGCTGTGCCATTATCTGACTTCATTGTTCTGTGGATAACTGTGCAAATTATATTTGTGGCTTTCTTCTTTATGTTACTTTAAATATAAAGAGACACATTATATTCAGTTAAACTAGGGGCAAAAAAATCTTTTTGTGCAAGACAAACAGCACTTCTTTAGGCGACAAAGTGGTTGTTGCCAGTAGCAGAGTGACATTGTCAGGGTAGATGAGATAGAATTTTTGTGGACATTTTTGTTTTTCTAAGATGGGTGAATTAAGGACCAACATAAAACTTTGCAGTGGAGTTAAACTTTGCAGTGGAGTAACTTAATAGTTTTAGTTCTGATTTTTGCAGAAAGAGAGAGAGAGAGAGAGAGAGAGAAGAAAGGAAGATTGTGCTGCCAAAAATGGGTAGTTATGCTGCTTTCATAATATAATTTCAACAGTTTGATTTCATTTTGGTGTGGGAGGTATAGCAATGAGGCTGGGTTAGTGTGTGAATTAAGCCATTGTTCTACAATAAATACATTCAGGTGATTGGCAGCAGTTTCCAGGGTTTCAAGCAAAAGTCTTTCTTACTCCTACCAGGAGATATTTGAAACTGAAATGGGTACCTTATGTATTAAAAAGCCACATTTGCTTCTGAAGTTGCTCAAGGCACTGTACATAAACTTTCTCCTGGTGTGATTTTTTTCACAACAAACCTGTGAGGTGGGTTGGACTGAGAAAGACTAAATGTCCCAATGCTACTCCATGACATTCCATAATTAAGAATTAACTTGAATCTGGACTTCCAGATGCCTAAATCCACCTTCTTATCTGTACATGTGACTGACTTGTTAGTTCTTCCAAAGGGAAAGATTGTCAAAGCAGAATTTTTAGATGGAACAAATCAGCAAAACCTATAGAATTTCCCCCAAATTTTAAAGAATCAAGAAGCCTCACCTGAGAAGAGCAGTGACTTCAGAAAAAGTATGAAGAGATCTCCAAACACAAGGAGAAGGGTATTTAAGTAAAAGGTTCCTTCTAAATCTGGTTAGTGGCATATATTACTGTGTTTTTTCTCACTTGTTTTGCATTTTTTTTAATGGCTGGAAAATCTCCATCACACAGATTATTATAACTCTCAGTCTAAGTAAGTGAGCACATTTAACTAACTGTGGCTGGTCCCTCCAAAACTAAACAGAGTTGTATCCTGTTAGTACTTGAATGGGAAACCAAGTCGTGAAAAATTTAAAACTTCCACAAAATTATTTCTGTATTATTCCCAAGAAAACTACATGGATATGCACACATAGTCACTGGAAATTGAACTTCAATACAAGATGAAGAAGTCTTTGCAACTTACCCCATTTGTGTTTTGTGCATAACTGATTCAAATATATTTAGCTTGTACCCAATTTATTCTAAACACTGTTTCACAAATGTAATCTTTGCATATAACTTCCAAATGGGCACATTTGACGCATATTTTAAGAAGCAAGAGATGCTAGTGATCTCTATTGATTGTCCATGTGCTGAGAGGAATTTGTGGTTTGTGCTATTTTAATCCCATAATGAAACCCATGATCCTTTACATCCTAGACATAATCCTTTCCCACAGCATTTGTGTCCCTGATCTAATACGGTTCCTGATATTTGCTCCTCTCAAGAAAAGAAGGTAATCACATATGATGGGCATTTGTGGGAACTTTGGTTTAAAATGAATTAGATCAAGAAAAGAGTTTAGGTATTTTGGCTTTTAACGATTTGCAAGGTCATATAGAATAAAGTGCATCTTTGGTTTATATCCTTTCTCTTTTGGACTTGTATATACATTGCTCAAAAAAATAAAGGGAACAATTAAACAATGCAATGTAACTCCAAGTCAATCACACTTCTGTGGAATCAAACTGTCCACTTAGGTAGCAACACTGGTTGACAATCAATTTCACATGCTGTTGTGCAAATGGAATAGACAACAGGTGGAAAGCAGAGGCAGTTAGCAAGACATCCCCAATAAAAGAGTGGTTCTGCAGGTGGTGACCACAGACCACTTCTCAGTTCCTATGCTTTCTGGCTGATGGTTTGGTCACTTTTGAATGCTGGTGGTGCTGTCACTCCAGAGATGGAGTCTACAACCCACACAAGTGGCTCAGGTAGTGCAGATCATCCAGGATGGCACATCAATGCGAGGTATGGAAAGAAGGTTTGCTGTGTCTGTCAGCGTAGTGTCCAGAGAATGGAGATGCTGTGAGGAGACAGGCCAGTACATCAGGAAACATGGAGGAGGCCGTAAGAGGGCAGCAACCCAGCATCAGGACCGCTACCTCCGCCTTTGTGTAAAGAGGGACAGGAGGAGCACTGCCCAAGCCCTGCAAAATGACCTCCAGCGGGCCACAAATGTGCATGTGGCTGCTCAAATGGTCAGAAACAGACTCCATGAGGGTGGTATGAGGGCCCAACGTCCACAGGAAGGGGTTGTACTTACAGCCCAACACTGTGCAGGGCATTTGGCATTTGCCAGGGAACACCAAGATTGGCAAATTTGCCACTGGTGCCCTGTGCTCTTCACAGATGAAAGCAGGTTCAGACTGAGCACATGTGTCAAATGTGACAGGGTCTGGAGATGCCATGGAGAACGTTCTTCTGCCTGCAACATCCTCCAGCATGACCGTTTGGGCAGTGGATCAGTATGGTGTGGGGTGGCATTTCTTTAGGGGGCCGCATAGCCCTCCGTGTGCTCGCCAGAGGTAGCCTGACTGCCATTAGGTACCGAGATGAGATCCTCAGACCCCTTGTGAGACCATATGCTGATGTGATTTGCCCTGGGTTCCTCCTAATTCATGACAATGCTAGACCTCATGTGGCTGGAGTGTGTCAGCAGTCCCTGCAAGTCAAAGGCATTGATGCTATGGACTGGCCCGCCTGTTCCCCAGACCTGAGTCCAATTGAGCACATCTGGGACATCATGTCATGCTCCATCCACCAACACCATGTTGCACCACAGACTGTCCAGGAGTTGGGGGATGCTTTAGTCCAGGTGTGGGAGGAGATCCCTCAGGAGACCATCCGCCACTTCATCAGGAACATGCCCAGGCGTTGTAGGGAGATCATTCAGGCACACTACTGAGCCTCATTTTGACTTGTTTTAAGGACATTACATCAAAGTTGGATCAGCCTGTAGTGTTGTTTTCCACTTTAATTTTGAGTAACTCCAAATCCAGACCTCCATGGGTTGCTAAATTTGATTTCCATTGATAATTTTTGTGTGATTTTGTTGTCAGCACATTCAACTATGTAATGAACAAAGTAGTTAATAAGAATATTTCATTCATTCAGATCTAGGATGTCTTATTTTTGTGTTCCCTTTATTTTTTTGAGCAGTGTGTATGAAAAAGCCAATAGAATAGATAAATTAATTACACTTAATATTAGTAGGATAATTAAGCAAGATAACTGGAAAACCATTCCCCAAGTTTACCAGAATCATGCCATATGGATGTGAGGCCTAAAACAGAGCGAGGTATGAGTTAGAAGATGTTTCTCAATCACGGCAGCTTTAAGTTGTGTTACTTTAGCTTCTCAGAAATCCTCAGCCACATTGCTGAAGTTGAGAAACACTGGTTTAGAATATTTAGAAGAATGAAATGACCTTCATTTTGGTTTCAATTTTAATTTTAGAAATATGTCCTGTCTGTGCAGTCCTTTTTTGATCTCAATGCTTTAAGTCACCAGCTCATATGTTTGGCAAGTGAAGCATCCTTTTATCCCCTTCAAATGGAGTCAGACAGGTATTTTCTACTGTTGTATTTTAGACTTCACTATTTGAACATGTTTTTTGCTAGCATAATCCTGTCCATGTTTTAGGTGCTTCACCTCCAATGAATGTTCACATCAGGGTTGTTTTTTTAAAGCTGTGAGAGTCATTTCTGTGTAAATTGGTATTTGGGAATAATATCCCTATTGCATTTCATTTAACAAGGTCTTATTCTCTTATATGCCAGGGTGAGGCAGACTAACTCAGTGGTATTGTCTTCAGTTCATGCTGAAAGGCAGCAATTAGCCAATTATTTAGTTTAGTTAATTATTTACATTTATGCCATCATAATATAAATGTATACCAAATGGGAATGTTATCATTTGGATTTTAATTCTGAACACTAAAATGTCTTGTGGTGGCTGTGAATTAGACTTCTATCCCTTGTTTTCAGAATATTTCCTACTTCAGTGTATCACATCTCAATAGATGGAATGTCTCTTTCACTCTAAGCCATCATCCTAAATATATCTTCACTCCTCCTCCTTCTTTGAAATGGAATGTTGGCAGAGATAGTAAAGACTGAGTAATTTGGCCAGGAGCTTCTTTAAAACTGGAAATTAGGCAGATTAGGCAGAGGGTGAACAGCAGAACTGAAGGGTCACACTGGCACAAAGTCACTGACAAACCCGTAGTATAACTTTGTACTCAAGAAAAGGATGTAGTAATTATTCCACAAAGAGCTGCCGGAATTTTATTATATATTTATTATCTAGGAAAGAAACTCACCTCTGTGAGGAGGACTCCGAGCCAAACCAAAAAGGATACTAATTTTTTTATCTTATATAAAACTGAGGACTTGAAAACTTTATAGAAGTAAAAATGTATTTGGGAATATGAACAGTTTCCAAAAATAGAACAGTAATATCTTGAATTTCACCGAGTATATCTGTCTCAGAGCTTTGAGAGGCTGGTAATTGCTCATTGGTCATTTGACTCTTCTGATCCAGAAGACATGGGAATTCTTTCTCATGCCTGTCCTCTAATAATCATAATGTTAGGCAGTTCTACAATGAACTCAAATCTTTAATTAATATGCAAAATTACTCATTGATTCTTTAAGTACTTGCCTGCATCTCACCAATGTGAGATTTGAAGAGGAATGTTTTGCAGTTGGAACATGAAAAGAAATCACACGGACAAAGTTTAGAGAGCAGATAAATTTCAATAGAGCAGCAGAGGTGATATTCCAGTCCCAAAATTGAGAAGGCAGAACTGTCCAGCATTTAACTCACTTGTTGATTATCCCACCTCCCACATGAACTTCAGGGTTATAATGATTCTGATGGATTTGCTGGAGATGCATGCTGGTTCACTGTTAAAAGAAAGCCTATCCATTGCTAAATCTGTGTGCATGGTTAGAAATCAACAGCTCTGAACATGCAAATTTTGGTTTTTATTTTTTTTGTGATAAAATTTGTATGTAAATGAGTGTGTTTATGCCTTTATATACATGAGGAAAAAGTGCTCCAAATGCTATCTGTCATGTCTGTTTGTCTACCTGCCTGCCTACCTGCCTACATACCTACCTATCATCCATCCATCCACCCATCCATCCGTGATCCTAGCATTATTATTTTTACTCAAAGCAGTGAACATGCACAATGTTCCTTCATTCTCCTATTTTCCTCACAACAATAATCCTGTGAGGTAGTTCAACTAAGAGAGGGAAAGACTGGCCCAGCAGGCTTTTGTACCTAAGATAGGACTAGAATTCATAATTTTCCAATTTCTAGCTGGGTGCCTTAACTATTACAACAAACTGGCTTTATATTGAAGACATTGCTTACACTAGTTCAAAGCTGTTCAAGGAATAGTGTGAATACACATGCTTAAACATAGAAACTGATATAGAAATGGACCAGAATTAGCTGAATACTAAAATAATGGGAACTGGGGGTCATCAGTTTTTTTTTTTCAGGTAAAGGTAAAGATAAAGGTTTTCCCCATCCAGTCATATCTGATTCTAGGAGGTGGTGCTCATTTCCATTTTTTAGCGGTGGGAGGCAGAGTTTTGGTGGACATGTGGCTGAGGCACAAGAACGCTGTTATCTTCCCACCAAAATGGTACCTATTTATTCACATTTATTCACATTTATTCACATTTACACATTTGCTTTCAAAGTGCTAAGTGGGCAGGAGCTGGGGCAGGAATGGGAGCTCACCCTGTTGTGTGGCATTTGGGTCTCGAATCCAGGCTGTCAGCTTTCAGCTGAAAAACTCAGCAACTTTAACAGCTGAACCATTGCACCCCCCTTTACGTTTTCAGATATGCCTATCCTTCTCTGAATATTCAGAAATAAGGTACTAGGCAAAACCACAGACAGGCCAGGAACTTGACCAGGTAGACTGCGTTTGGCTTGCAGATCACAGGTTAGAATGATCTGACCTATTTGCCCATGAATAACTCAGGGTTGCTTCTGCATTAGTCATGGGGAGGGCAATCTCTTCAGGCCAGTACTTCTGACACCCTTCAGGTTCATATCCTGGGCAGCCCTTGTTTCTGTATTTTAGGCACAACTCTCTGCAAATGACTGTTTACTCAGAAGCACTTGCCTTTATACATACCACTACATGATAAGGATGTTTGCAGAACCATTTTTGCAAGTCTTGTGTCAGCTGTTACCATGGAGATGTTTTGTAGGGGGTGATGTTATTGTTTCAGGGCTACAAACCCTTGGATAACTTTCAGATGTCAGGATATTTAGAGAGCTCACTCTCCCTCCCTTGCTCCCTCCCCCCTTCTTTTCTGACATATAGTGGTCATCTAGATTTTTACTATCCAGATTGTTGTGGTAAGCCTACAGTTGGGGGACACAGCTCCTGTCATGTTGTAAGGCTAAGGCTAGGGACAGTGGCGCAGTGTACAGCACTGGTTCTTTAAACCTATGCCACAAATAGAGATATAGATAAGATAGAAATTCAATATGCTATATCTGTTGGTGTTAAAGTAACCTTCAAAGTTGACTTTACTTGTTAGTCTTACTATTCTTTTCATTGGGTGCTCAAAATGGTTTCCAGACAATTGTTTTTATCCAGGAATTTTAAGGTCTGCTCATATTTCATTTCAACAATGTATCATATGAGACATACAGACCACACTGTTAAAAAATGTACAGTATTACTTTGTGGCCGTACCCATTTCTGGACAATACTTTTATTATTCCCACAAATTTACAAGTCTTAAATTGATGAACAAATTGCAGTTTAAAATTATCTTCATCTGATTTTTTGCTGCTTTTAGGCCAACATAATAACAAAAAGCATACTGTAAAATGGGGTGAGAAGTCAAGAGCGTGAAAGGTTTTCCTTTCCTTTTCTTTTACTAGCTTTCATCTTCCAATTTGTTTCATGTGTTTCCATTTCTTTTCCTAGTCTCTTTGAATCCTAAAAAGGTTCATTTTTTTTCTGTTTTCAGAATTACAATGGATATGCTAAATTTATTTCCTTGATGAAAATTATTGCAAGGCTGTTTAAAAAAAAACAGCTAAAACTTCTCTCCTTGTTTTCTTTATGAAACTCCTAGTGGTTTTGGCCTGCTTCCTAGAAGAGCTACTATGAGAACCATGTAACCTCAGAGAGAACTATGGATCTGATTTGAAACATCTTTCCAAGGTAGGAAAAATGTACCAGACAATTTGAATAGAGGAGAGGCTTACAGCATACCTTTATAACTAAGTATTTAGTGGTTGACTACTTTAGATATATTTCCATGTGCCACAAAGTTAAGGCCCTGTCACACTGCCCAACGGATGCAAAATGGACACAACGGACGAGCAAAATGTTCCATCCGTTGTTATCCGCTCTCAAAAGGGGCAAACATATGCATAACCGGAGCGGATAACACGGATGGGGGGAGGACGCAGGGCAGATGGAAAACGGATGCAGAGCGGAAGCCTAGCGGATGGAAGCGGATGGGAGCGGATGGCACATCCGCTAGGCTTCCGGGGGGCTGCAGCAAAGCGGATGCAGAACGGATACAGAGGATGCACAGCGGATGCACAGCGGATGAAGCGGATGCACAGCGGAAGCCTAGCAGATGCACAGCGGAAGCTGAACGGATGCCGAGTGTTAATTGCGCATGTAGGGACGATGCATTGTGTCAGCCCCGCGGATATAAGGGAAGCAGCTCGGAAGCAGGTCACCATTCAGAGGAAAGACCTGCTGCCGGAGGGATTGACAGCCTTGCCTGCCCTGCCTGCATGCCTGCCTGCAAGCCTTGCTGCCAGCCTTGCAACAAGCCTTGCTGTCTGCCTGCCTGCCAGCCTTGCTGCCTGCCAGCCTTGCTGCCTGCCTTCCTGCCAGCCTTGGTTCATGTCTGCCTGCCAGCCTTGCTGCCAGCCTTGGTGCCTGCCTCCCTGTAAGCCTTCCTGCCAGCCTTTGTGCCAGCCTTCCTGCCAGCCTTAGTGCCTGCCTGCCTGCCAGCCTTCCTGCCAGCCTTCCTGCAAGCCTTCCTGCCAGCCTTGGTGCCTGCCTGCCTGACAGCCTTGGTGCCTGCCTGCCTGACAGCCTTCCTGCCACCCTTGGTGCCTGCCTCCCTGCCAGCCTTCCTGCCAGCCTTGGTGCCTGCCTCCCTGCCAGCCTTCCTGCCAACCTTGGTTCCTGCCAGCCAGCAACCCCACCAGCCAGCAACCCCACAACCATGCGGAAGCACAGCAAGCCTCAGCCATCTGCTGCCAGCCCTTGCAAGAGGGACAGGGCTACCATCCCACCCCCTGGCCCTCACTCTGGTTCTGCTGGGGCTTCTGCAGCACGGGCTCGCTCTTCTGGGGCTGGGGCTTCTGCTGCTTCTGCTTCTGGAGGAGCTGATGACAAGCACTCCAGCACCAGCCACCTCCACAGCACCTGGACACTTCACCCCTGAGACTGAGCGACCAAGAGGAGTGCCAGAGACTCATTTTTGTTTTATAGCTTGTTGTTAATAAAGTCCAGTTTTGATTCACACACTTGCTTCATTTCTTTTTTTTAATAAAGTCTTGCTGGAAACTTTTAGAAATGATTTAACCCTTTGCATGCCTGTGGGATGGGTTAAGATAGCTTTGGGATGGGTTGAGATAGGAGTGGGATGGGCAGGGATACCTTTGGAATGGGTAATAGCTGTGGGATAGATAAACCTCCAGTGCAAGCATATGGGACGGGATGGTCCACCCCCCCAGGTGCCACACCTATGGCCCTTTATTATCAATAATAATGTAATCAATCATCCACACATGTCAACACAAACACAACTCTTTATTAAATGCCCTGATCATTGTAGGGCCACTCAACATACATGGCCCAATATCATCAGTGTGATGAGACAGGCTGAAGGAAGCACCCATTAATCATCTATCATCCTGTCTTGCCACTCCACTGTTCCAGCTGGGGAGTTGCACCAGTGTTTCAGGAGGTTGCGCTGCTTCTTCCCTTCACGTGAGGCTCTGTTGGGGCCTGGCACATCCTCAGTGTCTATCAGGTTTCACCCTTGCGTCCATTTACCAGGCTCCATGTCCCCATTGCCTTGTTGGAGGTCCACGAGCCTGTTCTGCAAGACTGGGTAGCGGGTGCGCATGAGATTGTGCAGGATGCAGCAAGCTTCCATGATCCTCCTCACGGTCTCTGGGCAATGCTGCATGGTGGTGAGAAGTACCTGGAACCTGTTGGCCAGGATTCCAAAGGCATTCTCCACCACCCGACTTGCCCTGGACAGCCTGTAGTTGAAGATCCTCTCTTCACGGGTGAGGTATTTGGAGGTATAGGGCTTCATGAGGTATGTTGTGAGGGAGAAGGCGTCATCCCCCACAATGAAGTAGGGTACATCTTGCATGTCATTGGGCAGGGGATCTGGATCTGGGAAGCCCACCATGAGGTTGTGTTCCAGCCCACCCTTGAGGTCACTTGCATTGTATACCTGGGCATCTGAAGATGACCCGTTGCCTGAAGCATCGATGTACATGAACTTGTAGTCAGCATCGACCATGGCGAAGAGGATGATCCTGAAGAAGCCCTTGTAGTTGAAATAAGTGGACCCTAAGTTGGCTGGAGATTTGCAGGCCACGTGCTTGCCATCTATGGCTCCAACGGTGTGTGTGAAGTTCCACCTCTGATACCACTGCTCTGCAACTTTCTTCCATCCTTCTTCAGTGGAGGGGCACTGGAATAGCTCCTCCTTGTATTCTTCGATGATGGCCTGCACCACTTCTCTGACCACAATGCTGATGGTGTTGGGTGGCATCCTCCAGCCGTACCGCATGCTCCTGTAGGTGGTCCCTGAGGCCAGGTGGCACAGACTGAGTGCCACCTTGAGCCCAGGGATCAGGCTGGACCAAAAGTTGGTGCTCTGCTTGGTCAACCTGGGTTTCAGCCGCTGCACAGGTTCGTCAAACATGGCTTGAGGCATCCTCATGAAGTTCTGGAATGCACGAGTGTCTTCGTTCCTAAGCTCCACCATCAGCTTGTTGTACAGTCCGTCCTCTGGTCTTCTGGCGAACCATCTTCGTACCCAGACGCTTCTTGGCCGCCTCTTTTTCTTCCCGTAGTAGAGTTCACAGAGCCTGTAGATGGCTTCGCACTGTTGCAGAAGGATGGTGGCTGCCAAAAGGACTTTGTTATGATCCACAGTGGACATGACTGGATGCTGTGGAAGAGGAAGAGGCAGATGAAGGCTGCAGAGGTCTGCAGCTGGGCTGCTGTTCTGAAAGTGAGATCCAGCTGAGTTGCTTCCCCTTTTTATAGGCAGTATAGGTGTCCCTTTGCATCCTCTAGGCATCCTCTAGGCATCCTGTAGACATCCTTAATATCCGAGATAGGTCCCCTCTGCGAATGTTTTTTCCGTTTTAAACGCTTTGTTTCCATGCTGCATCGGTTCTGCATCCATTCTGCATCTGTTCTGCATCCGTTCCGCTTCCTCCCTGCATCCGAGCAGATGCGAGTTGCGCAGATGCATAACGGATGCCTAGCGGATATAGCGGATGCGTTACGGATGCAGAATGGATGCGTCGTGGATGCAGAATGGACAAATTGGATACATTTTCCACGCAAAATTTTTGAGCAGCTCAAAACCTTCTGAGCGGATGAAAGGTCAATAAACGGATTCTGGACGGATAGAGAGGAAGCAATACGGAGGCAGTGAGTACATCGCGTTAACTAATGGATGGCAAGCTTTTTTGTCCATTTTACATCCTCTTTGCATCCGTTGGTGCAGTGTGACAGGGGCTTTATAATATGATTACAATATACTCATATAAGTATTTATATATATATTTTTTATTAAAAATTTTATAAATTTTTATTCCACTTTTATTACTTTATAAGTATTTCAAGGTGGTAAGCATATCTTTCTAGTCATGCCTTAGGCATGAAAGCCAGCTGGGTGACTTTGGGCCAGTCACTCTCTTTCAGCCCACTTGGGGTTGTTATTGTGGGGAGGGAAAGGAGGAGGAGGAGAAGAAAGAGTGGGGAGGGAAGGGAAGAGGAGGAGGAGGAATAAGGTACATAAATACAAAATTATATGTACTTAAATTCTTCTTTCAGTAAACATAAATAAAACTTACCCTGACAACCAAGATCAACATTCAAGAGGCAGGGCCAAAAACAAAACTAACCTATGGAAAATGGGATGGAAGAGGAAACTAAATATATAGTTTCCTATTCTTAGGCAGTATTATAAGATAATATATTGCACTCAATATACCTGTTGTGAAAACAAAGATGCAAGGAATTAGATTTTCTGCATACTTCAGGATTCAGGCATATCATGGAAAAGAAGTCTAGTTTATCTTTCTAGGTAAATGAAGCTATTCTGAAGCTTCTGAAGAATCACAGGATTATGGAAATTAATAATCTTTCCATTATGCTGTGGAAAGAAAAAAAATTCCGAAGAGGAGGAGGAGGAAAATTGGTGAAATTTCCATGATGGAGTACAGTGGTATCACACTTAGAATATGTGTGAACATTTTTGTTTGAACATTTTTGAATATTTTTTTAAAATGTGTGTGAACATCCTTGCTCTGTAAAGGGAAAAAAATGGAAGTCAAATAACACTTGGTATAAACTGGAAAGGAGATTTTATCACAACAGGAAGAATCTGACCATCAAGATCAATTGGAACACCAGGCACCCTTGAGAGGAAAGAGTTTTCCTTATCTAATGGCTCAGTGTAGAAGTGAGGAAACTATGACCCCGTTATGTATTCATTGCAGTTTAAAATGGCTTAGGAATTCTGGAAGTTGAAGCCCACAAGTCATAAAAGGGCCATAGTTCCCCACCCATGGCTTTGTGTTGAAGGGTAGCACTAGTGATTCTGCTTAAATTTCCAGAATTTGCTTGTTAAGAGTTCATTTGTGCCCTGAATTCTTTCACCTCTGCATGAAATTAGGAAGATTTTTCATCAGTGTAGAGTACAGTGTCAACAATCACTTAGCAACTTTTATTTAAGCCCATGTCACACTGAACCAACGGATGCAAAGAGGATGTAAAACGGACAAAAAAGCTTGCCATCCGTTGGAAAACATGATGTACTCACTGCCTCCGTTTTGCTTCCTCTCTATCTGTCAAGCATCCGTTTATTGATGTTTCATCCGCTCTGAAAGTTTTGGGCTGCCCAAAACTTTTGCGCAGAAAATGTATCCAGTTCGTCCGTTCTGCATCCGCTACGCATCCGCTAGGCATCCGTTACGCATCCGCTATATCCGCTAGGCATCCGCTACGCATCCACGCAACTCCATCCGCCCGGACGTGGGGAGGATGCAGAACGGATGCAGAACGGATGCCTAGCGGATGCAGCACAGAAACAAAGCGTTTAAAATGGAAAAAACATTCGCAGAGGGGACCTATCTCGGATATTAAGGATGTCTAAAGGATGCCTAGAGGATGCATAGAGGATGCCTAGCGGAAAACCTATATTTCCTATAAAAAGGGGGATCTACTCATCTGCATCTCACTTTCAGAACAGCAGGCCAGCGGTGCAGACCTCTGCAGCCTTCATCTGACTCTTCCTCTTCCACAGCATCCAGTCATGTCCGCCTCCAGCCATGTTTGATGAAGTTGTGTAGCGGCTGACACCCAGGTTGACCAAGGTAAACACCAGCTTCCGGCCCAGCCTGGAACCGGGGCTCAAGGTGGCACTCACTCTGTGCCACCTGGCCTCAGGGACCACCTACAGGAGCATGCAGTACGGCTGGAGGGTGCCATCCAACACCATCAGCATTGTGGTCAGAGAAGTGGTGCAGGCCATCATCGAAGAATACAAGGAGGAGCTCCTCCAGTGCCCCTCCACTGAAGAAGGATGGAAGAAAGTAGCAGAGCAGTGGTATCAGAAGTGGAACTTCCCACACACCGTTGGAGCCATAGATGGCAAGCACGTGGCCTGCAAATCTCCAGCCAACTCGGGGTCCACTTATTTCAACTCGAAGGGCTTCTTCAGCATCATCCACTTCACCATGGTCGATGCTGACTACAAGTTCATGTACATCGATGCTTCAGGCAACGGCTCATCTTCAGATGCCCAGGTATACAACACCAGTCACCTCAAGGAGGAGCTGGAACGCAACCTCATCGTGGGCTTCCCAGATCCAGACCCCCTGCCGAACGACATGCAAGATGTGCCCTACTTCATCGTGGGGGATGACGCCTTCTCCCTCACAACCTACCTCATGAAGCCCTACACTTCCAGACTCCTCACCCGTGAAGAGAGGATCTTCAACTACAGGCTGTCCAGGGCAAGGTGGGTGGTGGAGAACGCCTTTGGCATCCTGGCCAACAGGTTCCAGGTACTTCTCACCACCATGCAGCATTTGCCCAGAGACCGTGAGGAGGATCATGGAAGCTTGCTGCATCCTGCACAATCTCATGCACACCCGCTACCCAGTCTTGCAGAACAGGCTTGTGGACCTCCAACAAGGCAATGGGGACATGGAGCCTGGGGAATGGAGGCAAGGGCGAAACCTGATAGACACTGTGGATGTGCAAGGCCCCAACAGAGCCTCACGTGAAGGGAAGAAGCAGCGCAACCTCCTGAGACACTGGTGCAACTTCCCAGCTGGAGCAGTGGAGTGGTAAGACAAGATGGTAGATGCTTAATGGATGCTTCCTTCAGCCTGTCTCATCACACGGATGAAATTGGGCCATGTATGTTTGGTTGGCCTACAATGAACAGGGTGTTTAATAAAGAATTGTGTTTATGTTGACATGTGTGGATAATTATTACATCATTATTGATAATAAAGGCCCATAGGTGTGGCACCTGGGAGACTGGACCATACAGTCCCACTATGCTTGCACTGGAGGTTTATCTATCCCACTGCTATCCTAACCCATCCCACAGCTATTACCCATTCCACAGGTATCCTAACCCATCCCAAAGCTATCCTTACCCATCCCACAAGCATGCAAAGGCTTAAACCATTTCTAAAAGTTTCCAGCAAGACTTTATTAAAAAAAAGAA
Organism: Laticauda colubrina; assembly: GCA_015471245.1. Taxonomy (NCBI): domain Eukaryota; kingdom Metazoa; phylum Chordata; class Lepidosauria; order Squamata; family Elapidae; genus Laticauda; species Laticauda colubrina. The sequence goes on along the minus strand of BLBF01000003.1, from coordinate 90,071,209 downwards.
ATGAAGCAAGTGTGTGAATCATAAATATACTTTATTAACAACAAGCTATGATTCAAAAAAGAGTCTCTGGCACTCCTCTTGGTCGCTCAGTCTCAGGGGTGAAGGGTCCAGGTGCTGTGGAGGTGGCGGGTGCTGGAGTGCTTTCTATCAGCTCCTCCAGAAGCAGAAGCAGCAGAAGCCCCAGCCCCAGAAGAGCGAGCCCGTGCTGCAGAAGCCCCAGCAGAACCAGAGTGAGGGCCAGGGGGCAGGATGGTAGCCCTGTCCCTCTTGCAAGGGCTGGCAGCAGATGGCTGAGGCTTGCTGTGCTTCCGCATGGTTGTGGGGTTGCTGGCTGGCAGTGAGGCTGGCAGGAACCAAGGCCGGCAGGAAGGCTGGCAGGGAGGCTGGCAGGGAGGCTGGCAGGGAGGCTGGCAGGAACCAAGGCTGGCAGGAAGGCTGGCAGGCAGACATGAACCAAGGCTGTCAGGCAGGCAGACAGCAAGGCTGGCAGGAAGGCTGGCATCCAGGCAGGTGCCAAGGCTGGCAGGGAGGCAGGCACGAAGGCTGGCAGGAAGGCTGGCTGGCAGGCAGGCAGGCACGAAGGCTGGCAGGCAGACATGAACCAAGGCTGGCCGGAAGGCAGGCAGCAAGGCTGGCAGGCAGACCGGCTGGCAGCAAGGCTTGCAGGCAGGCTGGCACCAAGGCTGGCACCAAGGCTGGCAGGGAGGCTGGCAGGAAGTTTGGCCGGGAGGCTGGCAGCAAGGCTTGCAGGCAGACATGCAGGCAGGGCAGGCAAGGCAGCCAATCCGTCCAGCAACAGGTCTTTCCTCTGAATGGTGACCTGCTTCCGAGCTGCTTCCGTTATATCCACGGGGCTGATGCAATGCATCCTCCCCGCATGCGCAATTAACGCCAGGCATCCATTAGGCTTCTGCTGTGCATCCGCTGTGTATCTGCTGTGCATCCGCTTCATCCGCTGTGCATCCGCTGTGCATCCGCTGTATCCGTTCCGTGTCCGCTTTGCTGAGGTCCCCCAGAAGCCTAGCGGACGTGTCATCCGCTCCCATCTGCTTCCATCCGCTGGCCTTCCGTTCCGCAACCACTTTGCATCCGCCCTGCGTCCTCTCCCTGTCCGTGTTATCCCCTCCGGTTATGCAAATTTTTGCCCCTTTTGAGAGCGGATAACAACAGATGGAACATTTTGCTCGTCCGTTGTGTCCTTTTTGCATCCGTTGGGCAGTGTGACATGGGCTTTAGTTGCATCCAAGACTCTGAAAGAGAGGTTGGTTATGACTAAATGACTGAGCAAGATCTAAGATCTTGCCAAAAAGTAAAAAAAAAGTTCATTGATGGTGGACCAGTTTATAGTGATCATCCTTATTGCCTTTGATGAACATCTAGCCTAAGAAGTGAAGTTTGATCATATGAGACAATAACAGAAATGGCCTTTGTTAGTCAGCTTTATTCATAGTTTTCTAAGAATGATGAGTGCTACCACATGTTTTTTAGCATTTTCTCTCAGCGCACTTTACTTGGAATTGCCTTTTAAGATTATTTGAAATTGCAGGGCAAACTGTGTAGTTGTTCATTTCCTGAGCTGAATCCTAAGAAGCATATTATTTCTATTTTGATTCAACTGTTGAAATTATTAGTTTGTTTCCATCAGACTTAAAAGTTTTGGTGAAATCAAATACAATTATAATTAAATCCTTATACAGTATGGATTCTCTAGGAATGCAAGGCACCACATAAGAGGGTTCCTCCAACTTTTATCCCCATAACAGCCACATAAATGTTGAAAGACAATGATTGGTCTAAAATCATACAGAAAGCCCCATGTTCAAGTAAGGGCTTGAATTTGGATAATCCACATCCAACTGTTTAGTCACCAAAGTACAGACGTTCTATAGTTGATTCTAGAACTGTCATATTATTTTTATAGTGATATTTGGAGACTTATAATGATATTTGGAGACACTTCAAAGTATTTTTTTCACTTTGAGCTGTGGTGGTGCAGTGGATAGAATGCAATATTGCAGGCTAATTCTGCCAATTATCAGCAGTTTGATTCTGACTGACTCAAGGTTGATTCAGCCTTCCAACCTTTCAAGATCAGTAAAATCAGGACCCAGATTAGAGGCAATATGCTGACTGTGTCAACCACTTAGAAAGGGCTATAAATCACTGTAATGTGGTACATAAGTCTCATTGCTATTTTGTTATATTTTGTAGTTGACCAAACCATAATTTCTTGTTTGTTCATTTATTCATCCAATATATCTCCTGCCTTTCACTCAGGGTGGCATTCTGGCACTTCCTCTTTTATTTTTATCCTCAGAACAACAATTTTGTGGTACAGGATGGGTACTGAAAAAGTGATTCACACAAAGTTATACAATGAATTTCCATGGCAAAAGGTGGACCCTGAATCTTCCTAATCTGGTGCTTAATCTGTGCATTGAGTGCATTTATTTTTTGCTTCTCCTTTATTAATATAGATCCTGTAATAATAATGATGATAATAATAATAATAATAATAATAATAATAATAATAATAATAATAATAAT
>BLBF01000003.1:90055224-90068652 GCA_015471245.1 Laticauda colubrina | reverse complement strand
ATAATAATAATAATAATAATAATAATAATAATAATAATAATAATAATCCTATAATAATGTAGATCAATGTTTATAGACAGTTAGGATTCATAGGCTTACTTCTGAGTAGACTTGAACAAGAGAGCATTTAACTATTTTATAATATAGTTAATTAGCAATATAATGAAAATTGCCTTTGCATACATATGTACCTTAAATCCTTTCATGGGAAGAATCCTTTCATGGGAAAATAGTGTTCCTGATTATGATAATGTTCTCTTGACACATGGATTTGCTTTGAAGAAAAGGCAGCTGCTTGATCTGACATACAAACTGCACTGCTATCTGCATCTGCATTTTAGAAAGGTGCTGGCAACGATTTGATCTGTTTCTTCATGTACTCCCAAAAGATTAAGGAAAGGAGAGCTACTCTTGTTTCTTCCCACTCACAGCTCCTTTTACAGGTTGCCTAAAAGAAGTACTGACATTGGGCTCAGTCTCACTTTCACCCCAGGCAAAATAAGAAGAGTTTCCTAGAGACCATCTCAATCCCCTTGAAAACGCTTTTGTTTATCTCAGGAGTTCTCACTGCTCAAAGGTATTTCCCATTTAGGATAGAGACGCACGATGTTCCCCTTTCTCAAGTCAGCTGCTCAGAAGCTCAGCCAAAAAGCAGGGAACCCACAAATCCTTCTTGGCAACCACAGGAACAATCCCAAAGAAGTTAATTAATATCAATAAATTGCCCTTTCATGACATCCAGAACATGCACTTCAAAGTGCCTAATGATAGGAATGACCCTGTAACTGATTAAAATTTATCATAGTTTCAAACATTTTTTACCCATATTTTATTGGAGATGAGGTCTGCCCCCACACTCCTGGACTTCTGGAAGAGCCTAAAAATTTGGCTCTGCCACTTGGCATACGGCCTCGACAGCAACCTACTATCCAGGTTGGGAATATTCTTATTATCAAGCTGCCAATAATCTTGGTTTTTAACTTTTCCATTCAATATTTCTCATTTTAATTGTTTTAGCATCATTTTTAATTATATTGTAAACCATCCAGAGTCATTTTATCAGTGAGATGGGTAGCATATTAATTTGTTTTTTATTTGTGAGAATTATATGCTGCCCAATTCTCTATCCAAAGTGACTCTGGAATTTATAATGGAGCTATACAGAATTTTTAAACAGTGAATCTGTAACAAGGACATTAAATTCCTCTTTCAGGTGTTTATTCTATAGTCTGGACAACTATTTAACAAAATAGCATGGAAGTAAAAACATTTTGAGTTGTATTAAATTCTTTCAGTAACAAAGGCAAGCTTTCATGGCATTTTAAAAGACAGATTCCAGAAAAGAGATATTTCTCATTCAAGTTCATGTATGTGTGTATGTATGTATGTATGTATGTATGTATGTATGTATGTATGTATTGACAAGAATTAGATAGCCATCTATCTCATATAATAATTCTAGGTGGTTCACAACCATAGAACAAAAGGGTTAACAGGAAACAATTTCATGTATACTTTCAGAAATGAAAAGGATAACTGAAGAGGCCTGGAGGAAGGGTCCCTCCCCCCCCCTTTTTTTTTTTTAATCTCAAGGTTCCATAAACCTTCTGGTTTGTAAGAGTTTGAATTGAGGAAAAATCCCCTTAATTTAGGATTTAGCTCTGGCAGAGCCTAATCTTAGAGAAAAGGAGGAGAAAATTGATTTCAAAAAGTATGATGGCAAGCATTCAGCCCTCTTCTGAAAGCATCTTACAACACAAGCCTGCTAAGAACAGAAAGAGTGTGCTGAACAAGAATACCTTTTATCTCCAGTTTGTGGGCCAAAACAGCTGCCAAACACAAATTAATGTGTAATTATTTTTCTTCCCTGAATCATTTTCTTTCATATGTCATAACATGCAGGATAAATATCACCACACCTTTGACTTTAATTGTGGTAATCTGATCTGTCAACCACAAGAAAGCATTTTCTAATGCTCTCTTTAAAATGGACTTTCAAGTCAAAGCAACAACAGGACCTTGATTGTTCCTTTTTTTCTTTTTTCTTTTTTTGAGTCTAGATTGGAAGGAAATGATGAAAACATAACCAAATCTTGGCCCACACAGCAAACAGTCAATGTCTTAAAAGATACAAATGGCTATATGTTTGACAGGTGACTTAAGGTGATGACGGGATTCCTTTTTTCATTGTTTGGTGACTAATTATTTGCCTGGTAAATGTAAGGCTACCTGGCTTTGTGTTAATACTATAATGGGAAGTAGGCTAAATTGCTTATCTGTTCCAATTGTTTAAACATTTGGAGGAAAAGACTCCCGAGAGAAGTAGGTGGTTTGATCAGTAGAGATCTTTTGTATAAGAGAGATTGTGAAAACAAATAAGATTGTTCTTGGTGGGGCTTTGCCTGGGATTATTGTAGAGACCTGTCATTTACTTACTAATGCAGATTTGTGATCAAAATGCCAGGTTCAAAATTGTGTTTCTATGTATGTGCAAGTGTACTATGTATGTATGAGTGTGTGTGTATGTGTTCTTAACATTAAAATTGTCCTAGTTCTGTCATAACTGCCAACTTAATCTCAAGATAAAGCCATTTTGTAGAAAGCTGGGATAAACACAAGGCAAATACTTTGTGTTTTTCTTGGCAGAATTCATCAGGATTCTTTTTTTCTTTATTTGAGTTAAATAAAGTTGAACATGAATTATTATCATTATTATCCAGATCTTACTGCTGCTTGATGATATACAGAATCCTTTGATATCAGTAAGTATGTTTTACCTGTAGTTTTGGTGTCATGTTCTAAACATAAGTTCTGCTGTCCCAGTCATATTGAAATAAGTCTGATCAGAACAGCTCAACGTGAGACCAAGATTTAAAATATGGCTTCAAAAGTAGTGTTCAACCAAACTGGGTATTTAATGTGGGAGAAGAAATATATTAGATGTATGTTCATTGATAACACCGAACGTCTTATGGTAGCTTCAATACCAAATGAACATAACTGACCAGAGCAATTGTGCAAAGGAGTTATCAAACTATTAAATCATTAATTACTTTAATAAGATAGGATCCTGAACCTTGCATATCTAGAAGCAGGAAGAATAGGATTTTGGTTGGTCTTCTCTGTGTACAATGATCATTCTTGTAAGTTTATTCCTATTAAATGGATTTTCAAAGTAAAAAAAATAATTCTTGCAGATTTAAATAAATTAATGTCTCTAATAAGTTCATGTGTCCCATTTACCATCTATGTCCACTGAATTCATATACAATTTAGAGTACAAATCTAAATAGAGCAAATTGCACTTATATGAAGCTATGCTTGGCTTCATTTTCATATCCCAGTAATAGCTTTAGAAGGGAGTTGGATGTTTTACAATGAAGGACAGGAATATAGCTATCAAAATGTGTTATATTATATATATAAAATCTGCAGGTTGACATGCACACAATTCTGGAATTAACAGCCTGGAATATCTCCATGTATGAAAAATCCAAGTTTATAATTTTAAAAATAAATACTATGGTAAAATAAGTACTTCTCTCCAATTCCATCTTCATCTTGTACTACTGCTTTGTCCCTCTGTTATTTAATATTTAGTCATGCTAAGAATACTTTATTGAAGTTTGAATAATGAGGATGAGGGAGAAAGAGGAAGATGATACATCTATTGCTAAACTGACTATGGTTGTGCAAAGCTTTTTGATTTATCAATGATATTAAAAGTTTTGCTAATAGTATCTTCTACATTCAGTAAAACACATACTTCTGACATGGCTTGGATCAAAGTATTATCATTCTATATCCTATAGAAATGTATTTCATTTAACTTCTATAGAGATTAGTTGCAGTTATCTTTCTGATGTGTAAGCAATACAATAACAATACAATGCAATAACAATATAATACAATAACAATAGCAATGGGAGATTTCAATTATCCTGATATCAATTGGAAAACAAATTCTGCACCAAGTGAGAAATCAAATTAGTTCCAAATCAACCTAGCTGACAACTTTGTTGTCCAAAAGGTAGAGGGTGAAACTAGAGGGACAGCCATACTGGACTTACTTCTTACAAACAAAGAAGTGGTAGAGGGAACTGAAACTGCAGGAACCTTAGGTGAGAGTGACACAAACACAAGCAACAGAACATAATGACACCAGAGTCTTGGATTTTAAAAGAGCTGATTTCAATAAACTCAGAGAGAACTTGGGAAAGATTCCATGGATGAAAAGCCTAAAGAGGAAAACAACTCAAGAATCTTGGGAAACTCTAAAAAGTATACCACTGAGAAAGAAAAACAAGACATACAAGAAGAAAGCAGCATGGCTGCACAAAGATCTCCCTAGCAAATTGAAAGACGAAAAGGACAAGTACAAAAAATGGAAAGAAGGACATACAACTAAGGCAGAATATCAGCAGATAGCCAGAATCTGCAAAGACGAAGTCAGGATAGCAAAGGCTCAGAACAAACAAAGACTTGCAACAAAAGTCAAAGATAATAAAATATGTTTCTTCCAACATATAAATAACAAGAAAAAAATCAAGGAAACAGTCGGTCCACTAAAGAGAGAAGATGGCAAGGAAGTAACAGGCAACAGAGAGAAAGCAGAACTGCTTAACTCATTCTTTGCATCCGTCTTCATGCAAAAAGAAACTATACTTCAACCCACCAAAAACATAACTGTAAAAGACAGACCAGAAATAAAAGTTAAAATAAGCAAAAAAAATAGTCAGAGAACACCTGTCTGATCTTGATGAAAACAAATCACTGGGGCCTGATGGATTACATCCCAGAGTTTTAAAGCAGCTGGAAGAGGTCATCTCAGAACCACTGCACCGTATCTTTCAAAAATCCTGGAGCACCGGGGAAGTACCAGAGGACTAGAAAATAGCAGATGTGGTTCCCATCTTCAAAAAACGAAAAAAAACAGACCCTAGAGACAAATATAAACTATAGACCAATCAGCCTAACATCAATACCCGGGAGGATACTGGAAAAGATAATAAAAAACAGATCTGACAATATCTAGAAACAAGTAAAGTAATAACTAGCAGTCAGCATGGGTTTGTTAAGAACAGATCATGCCAAACCAATCTTCTTTCATTCTTTAACACAGTGACTAAATTAGTAGACCAGCAAAATACTGTGGACATAATATATTTAGATTTCAGCAAGGCATTTGACACAGACCACAACCTACTTCTTAGTAAGATAGAAAAAAGTGGAATAGATAGCATTACCACCAGATGGACTCCCAACTGGCTGGCAAACTGTACTTAACGAGTAGTCCTTAATGGGTCTAAGTCTACATGGAGGGAAGTAAGCAGTGGGATGCCACAAGGTTCTGTCTTAGGCCCAGTACTCTTAAATATCTTCATTAACGACTTAGATGAGAAAATAGAAGGGGAATTTACCAAATTTGCAGATGATACTAAGCTGGCAGGAATAGCTAATACCCAAGAAGATAGGCTCAAGATCCACATGGATCTTGACAGACTACAACACTGGGCTGTATCTGACAAAATGAAATTCAATGTAGAGAAAAGTAAAGTACCACACTTAGGCAAGAAAAACCAAAGTACTTATAGACTGGGTGAAACCAGGCTCAACAGTAGTAACTGTGAGAGGGATCTTGGAGTATTAGTGGACAACAATCTAAATATGAGCCAGCAGTGTGCAGCAGCAGCCACAAAAGCTAATGCAATCCTAAGTTGTTTTAACAGAGGGATATAATCAAGATCAAGGGAAGTACTAATACTACTCTATAAAGCCTTAGTTAGACCACACCTAGAGTACCTAGAGTACTGCATCCAGTTTTGTTCATCACTTGTTCATTATAAAAAAAGATGTTGAGACTCTAGAAAAAGTACAGAGAAGAGCAACCAGGATGATTAGAGGACTGGAGGCTAAAACATACAATGAACGGTTGCAGGAACTGGGCTTGGCTAGTCTAGTAAAGAGAAGGACCAGGGGAGACATGATAACAGTCTTCCAATATCGGGGGGGCTGCCACAGGGAGGAAGGGTCAAGCTATTTCCTAAAGCTCCTGCAGGCCAGACAAGGAATAATGGATGGAAACTGAACAAGGAGAGATTTAACTTGGAAATAAGGAGAAACTTTCTGACAGTGAGAACAATCAACCAATGGAACAGAAGTTGCCCTTGGAAGTTGTGGGGGCGCCATCACTTGAGACCTTCAAGAAGAGATTGGACTGCCATTTTTCAGAAATGGTGTAGGGTCTCCCGCTTGGGTAGGGGGTTGGACTAGATGACCTATTAGGTCCCTTCCAACTCTGATTATCTGTTATCTGCTTTTCTTTAAAGGTTTGTATTTTAGTTTGAGCCTTAGACCTGGGAGAGCCACTGTTCAAATACTATTTGTTTCTGACTTTAAATGTAATATAAATACAACTCTCAAGAGTCTCTCTTACAAGTAAGATTCACCATAAACATAATACAAAATGTGAAAGAATGTCATTACCTTTGGGATCCAGTTGATAGTGATGAAGAGAAAATACTTCTGTTTCAGCAGTGCTTTTAGCTGTTTAGGTTTAAGTCTTCTCCAACTGGGTGCACACTTGATGTTTTATTTTTGATCTAGCCATTCTCACTGTTTATATTATGCAAAAGAATATTAAGAGCAGGCTGACTATACCAATTGTTGCATTTGTTCAAATCAGATTTCCAAAAGTTTTCCAAATTAAAAACTTACATAATTTTATATCAGCACAATTAAACATGACTTATCAACTCCTTTGTTTTGTATTATTACCTTTTTATATTGTTTGATTTTAAACTCTCTGCAGTGTGTGCATGAGTGGCTGTAGAAGTTGTACATCTGACTAAGTCATTTGATTGACTTTGTTTCATGTCAAACCTGGATAATGCATGGAAAGGAAATTATTGAAATGCTAGTATTGCATTTAGATGTTCAATGGTGAGAGGAGTTTGGTGACAAAGCTTTGTCTTCATGCTATGGGACTGTTAAATATACAATCCGTCTGATTATTGTTTTGTTTATTTTTTTTCTGTTCTGTAGAGGAACAGCATAATCTTGAATTCCTTTTTCAAAATTGCACATTTTATTTGGCCATTTGTAACCCATATTGCACCTTGAAAGTGGAAGCACTAGGTTATCCATGTTGGCAAATTTCAAAGGATGTTTTAAGCAAAGCATCCCTTCAAAACTGCTTCATGTAGCATAGTGAACCCCTTGCTTATAAGAAGAAAGCAAAGTGTTTACCTTCTTCTGCAACATAGGTCAGGTGGGAATTTTGACAAGCTGGGACTCCTGCAGCATGAACTGACCAATTCCCTCAGGAAGTGCTGCCATTCTTTCTCACATGAAATCATCCTATTTGGAAGCACTGTGTCCAGGGATTTTTTTTTAAAGGATGAAATGAACTGAGAAGAAACAAATTACTTTACTGAGTTGAGGAGAGACAAATTGCTTTGCTGAAGTGGGTCACCTGTGCTCCTTTGCATCAGCAGAGTAAAGCCTGTCACCTCCATAGCAACGATGTCTCCATCAGTGCAGATTTAACCCTGTTTACTCCAAAGTTCTCTGCAATTGCAGTGCAACCATTTTCTGAGCAAATGTACTGAGAAAGGGAAGGTTAGAATGCTGTTGTCTAAAATCACTGGAACAGAAGCGAGACCTCATGAGGAAAATGTGCACCAATACCTCCTTCAACACTGAAAGTGTCACCCTTTCTCTCAATGAGGCCAACATTATAGAATGTGCCAAACTACAGATCACTTCCTTGACTGCCTTAGTAACTCAAGAGGGAACTGGATCCAATGAACAGGGGGCTGAAATAAGCCTTATCATCTCCTCAGGAGTAACTGACTCACACCATAAGACTGAGCCCAATACGCTTTATCCAGACCTGCCTAGAGCCCAACTCTGAGACTTGAGTGATTTTATAACAGTATAATATACTACACGCATAATATAAATAATTTTCAGTATGTTTTCCAGCAGATGGATCCATGACTCACCTTTTCTATCCTCTGTGTACAATCTTGGTCAAACTGATTCCCTTAAGAAACCAGGAATGCTGGTTAACAGGAATTCTGAGATTTTTGAAGTAAACACACACATTCTCTCACACAAAATTAAAGAATGTTCTGTGTATGAGATAAGTGAAAGAAATCATAAACAGCAAAAATTATTGCTAAACAACTATTTCCCTAGGCAGGAAATTGTACCTGCAGTTTAAAATTACTGTAAGTGCAGGGTTCACGCTGACATTTTGGACTGATATTATTTATCACATTGTCTTATTTGATATGTGTAAATAATCAATAATTAAGTTGTGGCACATTAGTTGGCATTTTTGAATAAGATAAAGATCCTTAGTGAAATGGTTTCAAGCAGAGAGCCTGGTATTTATTTCATTATTTTGTTCTGATCAGTTTGATAAAAAAGAATCATCAAAAGCTGCTTTAAACAACCACATGTGGATGTGTGGTGTTATAAGAAGTAAATGCCCATCAAGGAAAGAACCAATAATGGATCTGAACATGAATATATGGTCCAGACCAGCCAATCCAATCCAAGCAAAGAATCTTCTTACCTTTTATGGAGAGTTTATTTTTACTTGTCTTCTTTTATTTGGATAAATACTAGGTCTGTCAAAGGAATGCAACATATTGAAAGCATGGTCAAATTTGGCTGATAATAACAATTCTTTAAAAGATGAATTTGTAATCAATCATGTGTTATGTTGAATTGAACTCACTTGTGCCTTGGAATATGTTAAGTTAAATCCCAAAAGTACTTTTACATAAAGCAACTGGACTTTCTTGTTTGTTTTCTTGAAAACATTTCACTTCTTATCCAAAAAGCTTCTTCAAACTGGAGAAGCTCCTTGTATAAAAAGCAAAACATTTTCAAGTAAAAAGACAAGAGAGTCTTGTTGCCTTTTGGAAAATCACCTTTGTGATAACCATGACCTGGATGATTGAGAATTTCCATAGACTTGTTAAGTGAAGCTGTTTATCAGCTAACTATAAGCAGAATATTGGAAATTTTGAATCTGCCTAACCTTTGCCATAGACTGTTGGATTATCATCTAGATCCAGCTGGATGCTTTAGCATATAACCCTCGCTGTAAGTTTAACCCTTTTGGAAATTCACTTAGTTCCTGAGACCTTCGACCAACAAAGACAAATCATCTGCTATGTCATAGTATGTTTCAGTACAGAGACAATCCTAACTATTAATAGCAGTATTTAAAAAATCATTGATAAATGATTTTAAATCAAGCATTTTAAATGAACCTAATGTACTATTATTTTCAAGGAAAGTTTAAAAATAGTAGGGAAATAGTCATACTCAACACTGCCGAAAGGTACTTGACATACAGCCATGTTTTCCTCACCCAGAAATTACAAAGGTGATAAGGAAGCCCAAAGGCAACACTGTTTTTGAGTTTATGGGTTAAAGTATTTCACAAAATACTGAACACAAAACAATTGTGCAATATTGTACAGCAGGCCTTCCCAACAGGCAACCTTCAAACTAATTAACATCACAATTCCTCTAATTTCTTTGATTGTATTAGTTATAAATTATAAGACTGTGCATATATGTAAGACCTCAGGAGAGTGCTAGATTAGGAAAACCCAGTGTATTCCACATAGCTATCACCACTTGGTCTGGAGACCATCAACCTGAAATCTGTCTAAAACATTTGTTCTTCCCTGTGTTTGGTCCCTAATAGCTACGTAGATTGTTTCTAAATGACAAATAAATAAGAAACCATAAATTCACTGAGTTTAGGAGAAAAGGGATACATCAGAAACAATCAATGTTCCATACCAACATCCAATAGCTTTTTATTGAACAATGGCTGCTACTTTTGCTGTATATAGACAGTATCTGTTATACAAAATGATAACAATTGGCTTACTACTGAATGATTATATATTATTGTTAACCAGCTGATAAATATATCATAATTGCACAATTATATCTGCAATTTCCAAGTTTACTGGAAAATATGAAGGAGTCAATAACATCACTTGATCTTTCTAGTGATTAAGTACTTGCTTTATTTTGTAATGTTGCTGAGAGATTAGTTAAGATCTCTTGCGTACTCCATAATCAATTTTATGGCATATGAGGTAAGGAATATGACTCTAGGGATCTATACAGTAGAACAATGAGGAAACACTAAGTAGGTAAATAAACCATCACAACTCTAATAACTGGTCCTGAATTGAAAACTCTGGGTAGTATGTCACCCAGGGCAATGCTGAATTACCAATTTCACCCTGCAGGTTGTGTCCAGAATGAACCATACACTGGACACTGGACATCTGATTGTGACATTTTCCTCATTTTAAAAGTATAAGAGGAAAGAACACATATGCTGGACTTTGTAAAAATTAGGTAAGTATGAGATGCTTTTGATTTTGGACTTAATATTATCTCTGCAATTAAGAGGAGTTCCACAATGAGATCTGAGCAATGCCTATAATAAAATCAATGTAAACAGCACATGCGACATAAATGATATTATGAGAGAGAAAGAGAAAAAGAGAGAGAAAAATTGGAGAAAGAGAGAGATTCATATATAGGTAGTCCTTGTTTAGCAACCCACCAGTTGGTCACTAAGTAAAACCACAATTATGATCTTACTTCAGCTTTACTTTGCAGACTGCAAAGATAATAAATATGAAACCTGGTTGTAAAGTTACTTTTTCAATACTGCTGTTACTGAGCTGAAGGAAGCAGTCATTAAATAAATTGACCAGTACTAAAGAATATTATCAATTCCTAATTTCTGAAGCATGATGCTTTGCTTAATTTCCAGCATTCTCATTTTTATTATCTTGACTTTGCATTTGATTTCTTGGCACTGAAAGAAAAACCCAGGATTTGACATTTGTTTTCGCAAAGTACAGAAACAAATATTTGCAACTTTATCCTATGATAATTTATACTGACAGACAATGTGATGAGTTCAGCTTTATGGTTCTGGTGAAATGGAGCAGTTATGGACACGGAGTATTTGAGTCCTAAGCTGTAAGAGCATTTCAGTAAAATCTTTGTGGAAAGTCCTGTAAATGGGCTGAAGACAGTTGCTGAGTTAATAAAAAAAAACCAATGTGATCTTCAGTCTATTGTAAGTAATCTCATCAATTACAGTACTCAGGGAATTTAAAAGAACTGAGATCTATTATATCTTATTGGGAGTTGGAACAATATTACTAAGAGATTAAAGCATTGAGAAAAAGCAAGATGCTTTTCATCATCAATGAACAATTTGCAAAATTTTCCCTCAATGGAAAAAACTAGTGCTAAGCAATAGGAAAAAGCAATAGGAAAATTCCTTTTTCTTTCTTTCTTTCTTTTAAATCAGAACTGAGGTGGAATTTGGGCAAACAAATTTCAGTACAACAAGCAAAAAGCTGAACAAACTGGACAAATTCCTCAAATAAAATATGAAAATGATGGGGTTTTTTTTGCATTAATGGATCAAAACAGGACTTCCCATGAATTCCATACAGTCCTAATCTAACATCCCTGGGCTGCAAAATCACACAGTTCTAAGGTAGATTTGCCATCACAGATTTTCAGAGTTTAAGTTTATTGTTACAGTTTTCTGCCAATTTCACATTTACGTGTCCTTACTTCATGCCACTATTGTAGCTGTGCAAAAATTAAACCATATTCAAAATGAGACATAAATTCCTTGAATTTGTACTACTCTTATTATAAGCAGAGTTAGTATACTGAATTCTCTCTCTCCCCCTCCTTCCCTCCCTCTTTCTGTCCCCTCCCTTGTGTGTGTGTGTGTGTGTGTGTGTGTGTGTGTGTGTGTAAACTGGGGGTAGTGGGTGGGATTGAGAAATTTTATGAGAGGGAAGATTAATACTTTGCCTCAGGCCAAACTGAAGAGTAATACTTTCAGACACTTTAAGCAGGCGCCATGAATTGGGTAAGTTCTGACCTGCTGGCTTATGGCCTACTTCTTATGATAGAGATACCAGATGGCTTAGTCAAACTAAGGGGAAAAATAAGATTAAGAAGTAAAAGAAGCACAAAAGATGCCCTGAAGATTTTTGGAATAGGCAATCAACACTTCTGATGGACAATCAAAAGGGAGAGTGAATGGGAGAAAATTGGAAACAAGGACACACTAACTATTTAACTATCTTGGCATCCATGACAAAAATTACAGTGAAAAACTTCATAACAAAGAGTACTAAGGCCTAGTCCTCAACTTATGACCAGACTTAATAACCATTCAGAATTACAACAGGCCTAATATGGGTACTTTAGAGTATGTAAAGCACTTCTGGCAATTGTAAAAGGCTGTGCCACCCACCCAGGGTAATGTGATTGTAATTCAGGTGCTTAGCATCTGAAAGATTTGCCTTTATGACTGATTGCAGCATCCTATTGTCATGAGAATAAATTTGGGCCATTTTTTGCCTTCTGGCAAAAAAACACCCATATGGTCACTCTTATGTCTGTGGCATTCACTTAATGACCACACTGGTCTACTTAACCACTGCAAAAATGTCATAAAATTCAGTCTGCGTCACATATGTGCCTCAACTTAATGATTGTAAATCCAGTCCCAGTTACAGTTGCAGACTGAGGCTATCTGTACATGTATATGAAATTATTTTTTCCAGCATCAGAAATACTGCTTTTTCAATGGCAGGAATATGCTGGAGCCAGCCAGAAGAGAAAAGATTTCAGTATGTAATTGATTAACTTGTCAATTTCAGGCAACAGGGGAAGCACCCCAAAAGGACACTTATCAACTAATTAAGATCACAAACCCAAGCTGATTAATTTGCCATTTGGGCCAGCTAGAGAAGAGGCTGCTCAGGAAAGCTTCTAGATACTGAAAATATTGGATAATATTTGATTTTAAAACTTTGCTGACAGACAGAGGCTAGACATGGGTCTGGTAGATCTGGACTGACTGTGTACCACTTGTTTCTTTTCTTCACTTAGTTCACTGATGGACAATGTTCTCAACCTACGAAGTATAAGACCAACTGCTCCTTCAGTGTTTTCAGTCTTTTAATCAAGGGCCCCCAAGATGCAGTCATTGCACATTAACATTCTGGAATCTAGATGATGAGAGGGAGGATTGCAATAGTTGGGGGTTTTTTCAAGTTTTTTTTTTCATGTTCAGTGTTACCTATGTGTGAGTTGGGTAGCTCTATAAATTTGTTTAATGAATAAATAAATAAAATTCAGTCAAATGGCCATTTCTGCACTAAGAAAAATATTTCTGATTTTTTTTAAATGCAGCCTATACAATGTAAGAGCTTAATCAAATTAAAAGGCCAACAAAAATAATTCAGCAAAAAGAAAGAATGAAGAAAGAAAGAAAGAAAGAAAGAAAGAAAGAAAGAAAGAAAGAAAGAAAGAAAGAAAGAAAGAAAGAAA
>BLBF01000003.1:90017065-90051839 GCA_015471245.1 Laticauda colubrina | reverse complement strand
TATTCTATTCTATTCTATTCTATTCTATTCTATTCTATTCTATTCTACTGTACTATATTATATTATACTATACTACATTATTATTACATTAATAACATATAATTTGTATTAATATCACTTCTTTTGAGCCCACATGAAAATCTCTTCCTTAAGTACTTCACAAAATGTTATAAAAAGTCTGTGTATACAGAAAGAGGGGCCAGCAATTTCACTGTAGAATTTCCAATATAGCAGTGCCCATAAGCTTGAAACATAGAAGAAATAAATCTGAATTATTTATTCAGCTTAATTCTGGACAAAGCAAGTTTTAGACAATGTTAAATAGGAATATTTTTGGAAGAAGTGGGATGAGGGAAGGAATTCAATATTAGGAGACTGTATGTATGTATGCAAGTATGCATGCATGCATGCATGCATGTTAAAAACAGGTTTGGGGAAGGTCAGTCAGCTGAATTTTGATATGTGTGTATGCTTAGGTATGTGTTTTAATTTTTGCATACTTGTAGACATGGTAATTATTTTTTGTTCTCAGTGCTCCTTGTTATATTACATACATGTAATAGAAGAAAATTGTCCTAAATAGATGTCCCAATAAGTTCTATCAGCCAGTTCACACTAAAATTATTCTACTCACTGAAACTGGATGGTTCTGTGGTTTTTTCTGAATATAGAAAACAAGGACAGAAAAACAACAAACCAATATAGTATAAGCTCGAGAATATAGGTGGATAGCCAACCAAATCACAATTAACCAGCAGATTGAGTATGTCATATAGCTAATATGTTCTAATAAACCATTACCAAGCTGGAGTACTCTAAGACATCTCACATCCAATTTCTGCTCAAGAGCTGTTTTTATTGAACTGTAAAAATATCTGGTTACACAATTAAATAACTTAGAGAAAGAAAAAAAGGTATAAATAATAAACCATGCTTTAAGAGAATACTGTTAATAATGTGCAGTGCTTTTTATATATGCAGCTCCTTTTTTATATGATTACAAAAGTGTCACAGCACCTGGATCACATTACCCAGTTTACCCAGAATGTGCTGTTTATGCCTAAGCCAAAGCAGGATTCCCATCACACTGGTCAAGCATGGCATTCAGACTTAACAAAATTATTCAAGTGTTTGGATGGCAAGTCCAATTTTATCTCTCAAAGATATCCCAAATCACTTTCCTCCTCCTTCCTAATGGTGGGGCAGATCCACATTTTTATTTCCACATCTCTGTAACTGTCAGATCCAAAAACCCAAAAAAGACACATAGGATTACTTCCAAGCAGTTTCTTTTACATCCATAGCCAGAAATCTTGCCAAACTAAAGCAACTTCTTGCATAGTTAAATATATACTCTGAGAATTGCTAAGGAGGAGCTGTCTTAACTTTCTGTCTCCCAACCAAACCATCTAAAGTTTGCTGTCTTGGTCCTGTAGAATTTCTCTCTCCTGGGAATCCAGACTACATTCCACCACAATTATTTCCTTTCAGGAGGGGAAAAATGGAGTGGAAACAAATGGCTCATGGATATTCCAGGTCCAGGTTTTCTGACCTTGGAAGGAAGTCATGAAGGAAAAAGACCAATTATAGTAGCAGCCCCCAAACCAGTCAGTTACATCAAAAAATGGTATTAGGTCATCATTCCACCTCAACAATTGATAATTGTTGATAGCTGAAAGTCTGGACACTTATTTACACACATATAAATACAGACATCAAAGACTAGCATGAGAGATATGATAGCCATTGTGAGCTCATATGTGTGAGGCACTGTTGACTTTTCTGAACATGAAGTAAACTCTGTTTCAGTACATGCAGATGGGAATTGTGACAAATGTACTTCAACACACCTGGAGGACAATGTGTCCTACAGTAGTCCAAATGTTGGTGGCACACCAATTTAAACAGTTGGACATAATCAGATTGGATAGGCCACATTTTTTGTATCCTCTAGTAAAATTGGGTCCACTTAAGATGATTTTGTAAGGTGGGGGAAGGAACTGAAACCAGAAAACCAACTGTTTTTCCAGCATGGCACCTTACGCTCTAAGAGAGCTTCCCTCCAGAACATGGTCTGCCTATAAATGTGATATTCTGGAAGGTGATGGAAATCTTTTTCCACTGGGCTTTTGTGGACTGACAAATGAGTTAAACTATTACTTAGCTAATTGGATTGTATATTATTTATTACAGTTTTTAATCTTTGTCTCATGGTAAATTTATTTCACTTTATATTGCTATAATGCACTATGAGTTGCTTATGATGAAGTTGCTTATGATGAAGATGCAAATACATAAATCCCCTTTTCAGTGGATATTAATAACAAACATACATCTGCTTGAGGAATATGCAATTTTGAAGTAGATGAAGTTTCCTAGTTTGGGGGATGAAATGTCTGCAAGAAGACAAGCAAACTTAAGGCTAGGTCCCACTGGCTGACAGACGCAAAACGTATGCATAAAGGACACAGCGGATGAGCAAAATTTCGGGGGTGGCTCCATCCGTTGTCATCTGCTCCAAAAAGTGGCAAAAATATGAATAAACAGAATGGAAAAGAATGGAAAAGAATGGACGGGGGGTAGTACATAGCGGGGATATTAAACGGATGTTCATAGGAAGCCTAGCGGATGACAGCGGATGGAAGCGGATGACACCTCCGAAGGGCTTCCAGGGGAGAATTGCGAAACGGACACATAGCGGAAGGGGTGGATGCATCACGGATGCCTATAGGAAGCAAAGCGAATGCATAGCAGATGTATATCAGATGCAAAGCATTCACTGCGCATGCGGGGAGTATGAATTGCATCAGCTCCGTGGATAAAAAAGGATGCAGCATGCATGCAGTCAGCATTCAGAGGAAAGACGTCCTGCTACATACATCTTCAAGGAACACCATGGTTCGTCAGTCAGGAAAGAAGAGAAAGCCTGTGCCTACTCATTCCAGCCCTGGCAAGAATGACAGAACTAGCATCCCACCCCCTGGCACTGACTCTGAAGCTGCTGGTGCTGCTGGTGCTGCTGGTGCTGCTGGTGCTGGTGCTGGTGCTGGTGCTGGTGCTGGTGCTGCTGGTGCTGGTGCTGGTGCTGGTGCTGGTGCTGGTGCTGCTGCTGGTGCTGCTGCTGCTGCTGCTGCTGCTACTGCTACTGCTACTGCTGCTGCTGCTGTGGTGGACCAGCCCCAAGGACCTCAAAGCCCTGCTGCTGAAGGCCCTGCTGCTCAAGCCCCTGAAGGCCCTGCTGCTGAAGGCCCTGCCAGACAGAGGAAGAAGCAAGGGAAGGAGAAGGGAGAGAGGAAACAGTACACCATTTCCGAGGACCATGAGGATGAGGTGCTGGAATGGCTGAGGGAGAACGAGTACCTCTGGAGAAAGGGCCACAGACTCTATCGTGACACCAAGAAGAAGCAGGCAGCTTGGAGAGACAAGGCAGAGAGCCTGGGGTACACTGCAGATGTACTCCTGGGATAGTGGAAGCACATGCACACCTGGTATGGCAAACTACACCTCAAAAAATCTGCCCAGGCCGCTGTCAGGCTCACTGACCAGGAGATGTATGTCATGGCCAAGTGCAGTTTCCTGTAGGGTGAGGTCCGCCACTGAGGAGCAGCCCCTCTGACACCCTTCTCCCTCAGACAGCCCACAGACAGCCAGTCCTCTTCCAGCCAGGAGCCAGCTACCCTGTCCAGGCAGGTGTCTTCAGAGGGCCCCACGGCAGAGACCCCCCCCAACAGCTGCACTCCCCATGCCGGAGGACTTGGAGGATCCCCTGTCACAAATGGAGGAAGAAGCAGCAGCCACCAGAGACCAACCCACCCCCACCCCCATCCCCAGCTCCACAGGATGCAGGCAGAGAGGTAGACTGAAGGGCCAGAACCACAGTGTCCTGTTGGAGATCAGGAATACAATGAAGACCAGCACAGAACTTCTCTCTCAGCTGGTCCACTTGGACAGAGGATTCTCCGGCCACCACACCTTCATCACCTACGTGAGCCAGACCCTGAGGGACCTGCCCGAGGCCCAGTACCAGGTGATGAAGCAAAAGATAACAGCACTTCTGCACAACCCTCAAGGCCCAGCTGAACCTGCTCCTACCCAGTCCAGGTCTGCTCCTCCACCCCAGGCGATGTCACAGCCCTTCCACAGCTTTCAACAGCCCCTGACCTGCCAAGGCTACGACTACCAGGACTTCCCACAGCAAAAACAAACCTTCCCAGTCCAGGCGCAGGTTCATCACATGCCACAGACACCACACCTCACCCAGCTGCAGACCAGACAGCCCCACTACACTCCTCCTTCCTCCACCCCACAGCCAAGCCCGTCAATGGACAATCTGTCATCAGTATTGGGCCTGACATCTCAAGTCCTTGATGAAGGGCCTCTCAACCTCACGGGACTCAGTCAACTCTCTGAGAGCTTCCTGAACACACCATCCCCTGTTGTACCCTCAGGGCCAAGCACCCCAATGGCACCTCAGACAAGCACTTAAGCCACAGCCACCTCCACAGTCCTTGCCCGCTTAACAGCTGAGACCAGGGACATGACTCAGAGTGACTGAGAATAGTGTCAGAGACTGAGCTGTACTTCTTTGCTTAAGACACTTTACTTGGTTCATTTTGCTTTTTTAATAAAATCATAAAGTTAAGAAAGTTAAGAAAGGTTATCTTTGCTTAAGACACTTGATTCATTTTTTTTACTTAATAAAGTGTTGGTGAAAACTGAAAAAAATGGTTAAGCCTTTGCATGCTTGTGGGATAGATAAGGATAGTTGTGGGATAGACAAACCTCCAGTGCAACCATAGTGGGACTGTATGGTCCACCGTCCCAGCAATCCCGATGATTTTCTCCCCCTTTTTATAGAAAATATCTGTTGTCCACTGTGGGGCCTTCTAAATACTCTAGACATACTGCAGACATCCTAAATATACGAGATACATCCCAGATATGAATGTTTTGTCCATTTTTAATCCTTTATGTACGAGATGCATCCACTTACATCCTTTCTATTTCGTGCTACTAACTAGACATTCTGTGTACCTTTTGTTTCCTCCCTCTTTCCGTTTTCAGCTGCAGCGGATGTGAGTTGAGGGGATGGCCAGAGGATGCAGAGAGGATACAGTGGACGTTTAATGGATGATAACGGACATAGAACATTTGTTGCCCGTATATGTCACGGATGTACATCGTATGCAGTGGAAAGTTCATCCGTTCACAAAGTTTTGTGCAGCTCAAAACTTCTTGCGCAGATGAAATCTCAGTGGACGGATGCTCCAGGGATAGAGCATATGAAACATGCATGCAGTGAGTACACAACGGATGCATAGCATTTTCCAATGGATGGCAAACTTTTTTTAACGTTTTACATCCTCTTTGCATCCGTTAGTGCAGTGGGACAGGGGCTTTAGAGAGCACCAAGGATATCCCCCCGCACGCACACAAAAAAGTAGATGATACTGTATCCCATACAGGAAATCTTTTAGTCTGCACTTTAAACAAATTGGTCTTTGTGTTTGTCAAATAAATAACATGGACTAAATGATATGGTCTCGCAGATTATTCACTCCTTTAAATTTTGAAATGAGGCAATTTGGCTCCAAACCATGCTAAAATGAATATTTAAATGTTCACTGTACTTAGAATAATAAAGGTGCATTTAACTAAGCCTATAAATGCTACTTTTCTTTTCTTTTTAATTTAAAAATGCACAGATGAATGCAGAAACAGGAAAGCATCAATTTGGGAATTACCTGGTCATCTGACCACTCTAAGTTCAGTGGAACTCAAGATGGAGTTCACTTCCTCCTTTACATTTCTTGGACCATCAGGATTTTCACTATGAAATCATATTCACATTAAGAGCAGGTAGTCAAATGTGCATATCTTAATAGAATATGTATTAAATATATGGGGAAATGGAAGATTTTTTTCAGATATGCAAACATTAATAGAAAGCAGCAGATGTAAAAAAAAACCAAAACCCTAAAATGGCTGTGAATAAGAGTGGGCTTATGTTTACTTTGTAACAGGGAAGTGTGAGGTATGTCAGAAAAAGCAACAATAAATACATTGGGAATGGGATACTTGAGAAGAATGTGTCGCCCAATAAGGATATGGACAAGAAGAGTGCATATTAAATGGATGCAGTTCTGAATGATCAGAATCAAAGAAATATACAGATTGGTTAGATCACAGGGAGAGAATGTTAATGTGTATTAAGTTGAAAAAGACATATATGTTCAAAGAATGAAAGGGTCAAGAAGAAGATAAACTGGAGAAAGTTATATTTCAATTGAGCTAATGAGATCCTCAAAAAGAAAGAGCAAACCATTTTAAATAACAAAAGGCAACATGCTAAGAACTATATGGTCATTAAGTTAGCATGATTTGCTAGCAAAAGCTAGCATAGTTGAAAGCTATGGAAATTTCGCAAATAATGTTGGTATAAATTAAGTATATTTATTTTTCTTATCTCATGCTTATAATTTCTTGGGCTTACTATTTCTTATTCCCTTTTTCGTACTCTGCATAATGTTATTTACATTGAAAGAGAACCTCATAATGAATATGTATGTATGCCACCCCCAGATGTAAGAAGCTGCAATTAATTTCCTTTCCTGTTAATTATGGAGAAAAATTATATGTCAGGCAAGAATACAGCGGATTAGATGTACTCCCAAAATTGTTCTTTGACAAAATTCACTTGAAGAGAACTTTCAGTTCTTAGGCAATATGTAATCCTCACATAACTGAGAACTCTGAACTTCATTGAGAAAGTTCATATATAAAAGTGCCGACACTAATGACTATATTAGCAAGAAGAAATCATTTTGAAGGACAGTTCCTTCTAATTTGAGAAACATGTTCTTTTTCTAAAGTATATAAATGTCCAGATATATGATGTTTGCTTGTTGATTTGATACACTGTCTTTCTACTGACATGTTTATAGGGTTATCAAAACTGACATTCTGGAAAATTCTTTATAGCTGGGATAGAAGAGAATTATGGGAGTTTTGGTCCTACTATTTGGGAAGACAATTGATCAATAAGCGTATCTAGTAGATTTTCAGCTAGATTTTTTCACCAGCTAGGCCAGACCAGGAAATCAACATCAGGAAAAGGTTAAAGCTACATTTATTGAGAATGTCCATAATAACAGAATTTTGCAGTTCTGATAGTGCTGTACCTCTTCTCCCTTCTTAAACTCTTGTGAATTAGAGGGGTGTCCATCTAAGCATTTTCTACAGAATTTCTGTCCATTATGATCTTAAATCTTTCTTATTTGTCAAATTTAGATACCACTTATTCCATTCACAGAATGACTTTCTTTTCCTCTCATAGCTTGGTCGTGGAACTGGCATATTCCATCATATTTTCCTTACTCTCTTCCCAGAGAAAGCTTGTCTTGATGTAACCCCTTCCTCTGTGGCTCATTCTATATATGCTCAAGCTGAGAACAGATCTTAGTATTTCCTTCTACTGTTGGATGTTGCCCTTATAAAATGTGTCTCTCTATGCAGTATACTGTAAAGGTAGGAAAATCAATAAATATGTTTCTGCTCACTAAGAAACTGTTTTACTGTTTTCCCTCAAAGGAAGTTCCTCAATATATATGTTTAATTCAACCAAAATGTCCTCAGCTTTATTCCAGAGGAAATGGACAATTGGCTGGATGGATAAGAAAAGGAGTTGGCTCTCTTCACTGAAGAACTGAATGGAATTTTCCAGACAACAAAATTACTTCCTCAAAAGTTGTCCAACTATGCATTTTCTCTTGAGAGAGATTAAGGACAAAAATAGTTAAGACATGTTGGGAAATTTGGGGAAAATCTGACTTGCTTTTATTGATTTTACTGCCACATTTATTCAACATCTTCGACAGCCGGCATCTTAACTTACTTAGCACAGGCAGTCATCTTGAGCACATTCGTTCAGAAGTAAGAACACAAAACATTGGCTCTGTCCTTACAGGCTGAGAATTCCTTATAGCAGAACATTTTACATAAAAGTAAAAGCTGTCAACTCTGAAGCTGGCCTGACTAAGGCTATCTTGGAAGCTTCAGTGTTGCCATAATGGTGATAAGGGATAGAGAAGGAACCAAGGACATTTTCTTAAAGGTGGCTGAGGAGAGGAGGAGTGACGTTTCCAAACAACAGGACAGAACCCTGATTGAACCATGTGACTGATTGTTTGGGAAAAGGGAAAAAGTTTTATTCTTAATTAAGTGAAAAACATGGGAATCTTTAGAGTCAGTTTTCACTCGTCTGTCCAATATGATATAGCTAATAAAACTATTCTTTAAGGAATCTACCTGCCTCAGAGTTCTGTTTGCTATGGGTAGATTACTTGGAATCCTGACATTAACCTAGCTTTGCACAGATTGAAAATCATACCCAGTTTTTATATGATTACAGCCTTAGGAAAATAAATGGGAGGGGAGGTATCTATATAGTTTATCTGCTTTTTATTCCTAGAATGTAACAAGCTTTGCATGTACTTTTTATTTATAAGAATAAAGAAACAGTTTTTCACACTGACCCATCAACTGTGACCATTTCAAGTAGAATATGATTTTCTCAAAAGCATGTTATGTATTCATGGTCCACAACAGTTAAAAAAGAACTAAAATAGTTCTGTGATTAATGAGCAACAAAATTTCTCCCACTTTTTTTCTGCTCTTTTAATTACAGATAATGACAATTTCTTTATTTAATATTCTCAAACAGGTATCCTTGGATGGTATAATGTATCACCTCAGAGACTGCATACTTGATTTAACAAGTTGGATTTGAGGCTTATCTTAGTGAATTATGCAGTAGTTTGGCAAATGTCAGCAATTTTCAAATGATGATAGTTTGTGGATTCACTACATTTATATTGATATGGAGAGAAAATTTTAAACTGTACTGTTAAAGCATTTCAGAAAACAGCAAAAACAAGAAGAATGGCAAAAAACAGATCCTGGCTTTGGCAGATATTTACACAAACCATTTAAGCTGGTAGGAAAACATGTTTCAGAAAATTGTGTAAACTCATGCAATGACTGGGATTTTTGTTTTATTTTTCCTCACATATTTGAAGCCTAAAGAATTCACACAATGATTTAACACACACTTGGAACTTTTTTCCACTTTGACTGTTTTTGGGCTCAAGTAGTGATGTCATTAGGAGCAAAGTAAAAATAGAATAATAGAAATCCTCTATTGGACAAATTCCAAAACACTGTTTCCAACATATAGTGTAGGACTACCATAGCCATTTTTCTTAACAACATTTATACAGAAAATTGAGAAAAAATTACCAGTGTTCTGGGAAGCATAAGAGACACACACTTTTTTCACTGTAGCATTTCTCCACAGTGTGTTTGTGTTTTTGCTTTTTTTTCCCCTCCAGATCTTCCAAGAGTTGATTCATTGTTTGTGACAGAAATTGACTAACCAGCTTGTCATCTGACATCTGAGACTGAGAGGAAGTGACTGGTTCAAAGTCATCCAACTGGCTTTCATGTCAAAGGCAGGACTAGAACTCACAGGTTCCTGGTTTCTAGCCTGGTGCTTTAACTGCTAGACCAAACTGACTCTTTTATAAGAGGCACACACTGGTATTATGGAACAAAAGGACTTTGTGGTTGTGATTAATTTTTTAATTTCATGCAGTGGTTGTGATTAATTCTTAATTTATGGTATGCCAAACAACAGTAACTTATTTTTGTATTAATTTCTTTAAAAATGTATCTTTCTTTACAATTCCAGTGGATTCTTCAAATACCACTGTCTTCCATCACAGCCTGCATTAGAATTTAGAAAAAGTGCTGCAATAAAATTCATTAAAACTCTTACAGTTTCATACGAGATAAATTCTATTTTGACTTAACATAATAATATACCAGCCCAGGTATAGAGGTTGCTCAATACCATCAGGGGAGAAAGAGCAATTGTGCTCATGTCCTTTCTTGAGCGTTATGGTTTCTGGGAAGCCATCATAAAAAAAGAAAGTTGGACGAAGTAGGCTTACAGTCTGATCAGCAGGCTTTTGTTTAATCATGTTTCTTCATCAGAAAGTGGGAATAGAACAAGCGATGGTTTTGCTGCCTTCTGAATTCATGGGGATTTTGGAAAAATTCATCATCCAAAGTATCAAGGATTTAACAGTCAGCACTCTAATTGTTAGTGGTATATGCTTAATGAAAAAAATGCGTCTCCATACATTTTCATCTTTTATTCATTATTCTGTACGTTATCACCCTCTTGTGTACGTCGTTGCCTTGAACATGCATTGAAAATATAATCTGTGAAAGACAAAAGTATTTAATCTCCTATTTCATCCTATATCAGTCCTCCTCAGTATTGGTTTTGAAAGTTGAATTCTGCCTCAGAAGAACCAATATTAATGAATGGTACCTTTTTCCTTCTCTTAAAAAAAATTAATCTTTTGGAGAAAAAATAAACTAGTCTTTTAAAAAGAGTGACACCCAATGCAATTATGAAAGGCCATCTATTGTTGCTGCTTCAAACTTTAACTAGCATCTCTTTCCCTAAGGTTTAGTTAAGACAGAGGCATCCAACCTATGCAATGCTGACTGGGGAATTCTGAGAGTTGAAGTCTTAAAGTTGCCAGGACACCCCCAAGTTAAAACATTAACTTTGGCCACTTATTTTCAGTCACTGTTTTTTTTAATCCATACATTTTATTAGGCAAAGTGAAATCTTGGAGTTTTCAACAGCAAAAATGCTTGTAATTTTTAAGCATTTTCTTGAGGTCTTAAAAGTGACAAAAGTTTCTATACCTGAGAAAGATCATGATATATTTGCTTAAAAGTATCTTGCTTAAAAGTATCTTACTTATACCAGGGGACATCTCTCAATGAATTATTAAAAATAAGAAAGCTGAAGATAACATTTGATATGGGACTACGGCTTGTTCATGCTTCATAGGTTGCTTTCTTGTTGTGCAAATACTTAAAAAACAAAATATAGCAATATATGTCAATTAATTAAAGCACATATATTCTTATATACACAAATAGAATGTGATATAATTTTTAAAACTAGATAAATGGGAAATAACAGCAGATTGGGGAAACATTACCAAATGGGAAATATTTTTAACTGGAATAAGCAATATATACTTAGTAACTATAAATATTTTAGTGCAGAGTATCTAAAAAAAAGTGAGGAAACATCTTGGCAGTGGCCAGAAGACAAAATACTGATAAGTTTCACATTCCTCTAAGTGACCCTATGCATTTAAACTATATGTTAGAATAATATCTGGACCCAACAATTGTGTATTAATTCAGTATAATTCAGTATGTATTGGGACAAATGCATGAAACCTCTGAAAATTCACATTTTAAAATATCTCAGTCCATGATTTTTCCCTATCTTCCTATGTTTTTTATTCTCTGAATAGGATCACAGTTAACTGAGAATTATGTAGGTAATTCAGCACATGAGATACTATTTCTATAAGATGATCACATTACTGGGAGAAGCAAAATCAATTGTGTACACATCAGTTCTTCCCTGATCAGCTGTATTGATGTCTTTAGAAAATTCAGGATGCCATTCATGTTATAAATCTGATTATACATGTCCTATCACATTTTGCCAAATTGAGGTTACAGAAACAATGATACTGTAATGAATGTCAATGAATGGAGGGGAACATTTTATCGTGCTTTAGCGAAAACTCATCATAAGATGATGCTTGCTAACATTAGAGATATAGAATGTTTCTGGATAAGCAGGTAGAATTCATTTAGTGAAATAATTATCAGATATTAACCCAACTAAATGGTCTCAATAATTCAAGTCAGTAGAATTTTTTTTAAATAAAATACTTCAAAAATTCAGTAGAAAAGCAGGAGAGCCACACAAAGCATACATTTAAGTAAGGAAACCAGAACAAACACTATTAGCTCCACATTCCTGTGAGGTAATATGAATATACTATTGCTAAATTAGAATAGCAACCTTAATAAAGAATCAAAGGAAAAATGAACCACCACTTTGCCAAATTTGGCTGTCTACCGTTGCAATTACAACAGCCAATTTTTTTTCTAATAAGCTGAAGTCATTTTTAAGCCAGCCCTATTACAGTTAATTATAGTAGAGTCTAGAAAAATACATTAATGCATAAGGCTTTTTACAGTTTACCATAAAAAAACCCAATTCTTAACTGTGCACCAAATAGATTTCCAATCACAACTCCAGATTACAGATTTCGTAGAAAATTATGAAATCCATATAGATTATAAATATTTTAGCAAGGTCTCAGGAGGAATTCATGAGGACAAGTATATGTATGTATGTATAGACATATGAATATGCTTTAAACTGAAAATTTGAATCTTGCTTCTCTGATCACTGAACATATATGTAAAAATCTTACTCTAAGCATGAAATAAAATACCCCACAAAAGTCTGGTGAAGTTTAAGAATGCTGAATATTTTTGTGATTAAAATTATCTTTTTTTCTATAATTTTATTTATTTTTAAAGGTAAAAACTAATGAGAATTAGTATTTAGAATAAAGAAAACAGAGAGGAAAACAAAAAAGAAGAAAAACAAAAACAAAAGGGTTGGAGAAAGAAAAAGAAAAAGAAAGTACTAACAAGCAGTTTCTTGTTTTCTTTACAACATAGGTATAGATATAAATTAGCTTATGGTTACAGCATTAGTTATAGTTTTTCTATAATCTGCTAATTTTTTCCTAATCTTCAAAACCAAGTATCATAATTTCACTTTTTTCTTTCTTTCACACAAAAAGTCTACAAGTGATTTTCACTCAGCATAAAACTTAATATTTTTACTTGACTCCCATTTTATTGAACTAGTTATATATTGTGCCTTTATATATATATTTATACGTTTATCTGTAAACTACCAGAGACATTCTCAGAGTGAGATGGACAATATCTAAATTTTATAAAGAAATAAACATTTTTCCTGATCAAAGTTGCCAATTTCAATCATCTCAGCAAGTTTCATCATCTTCATAATCTATTCCTCCTTTGTGGGTAATGTCTAATATTCCCCTCCCTTTGTGCATATAATAGTTTTACTGAAGTTTTCACGTGTAAAAATAAAGTTCCTGATTCTTTTTCAAGTATTTATCTGTTACTTACTCCAAAAAGAAAATCCTTTAGTTTCAATTATATATTCATCTTTAAAATCTCTGGATATAAGTAATTGAGTCCAAAATTGTTTATTTTTTTTGTGGGTGTGTGACCACCACGCTGGTTAAAATATCTCCTCTTGATGTCTACACTTCCAACATAAATTTGGAGTAATTTTATATGTTCTAGAAATGTTTTCTAATGATATATAACAACTATTTGCCATTTTATAAATATTTTCTTTCAGATTATAACATATTATAAATATCAATCTTTTCAACCCAAAATTAAATTGGGTGACCTTGGGCCAGTTAATCCCTGTCAGCCCAACCTACCTCACAGGGTTGCTGTTGTGAGGAAAATAAAGGAAGGAGGAAGTTGTGTTGACTTAAGTTATTTGTAAACAACTAAATAAATAATACAAATATTCTCCCACTGTTCCATTTGTATATCATAATCAATTTTTTTTGCTGATTTTATTCTACATTCTTTCACTTGTCCTTTTCCTGTTTCAACTTTAAGTAGAAATTTATATTCTTTAGCAATAACATATTCATCATTTGTAAACAGTTCATTTTCAAATTTAGTTTTACGGTGCTCAACATAAAAGGTCTTTTATCTACTTTAAATCTTTCTAGTAATTGTACATAAAGAAACCACTGACAAGTGTATCCTTCTGTCGCCAAATTTACTAGGAAAATCTACAAGATGTTGAAAAAGGATTTTATCTTTTCAGTACAAAATTCACAGGGTTTTGTGTGGTCAGCTTTCATGGTCAGTATTAATTTGGTATTACCAGCTTTATGCAAAATGTTTGTTTGTTTGTTTGTTTTGATAATATGTTCGCATTCCAATGACTGACATGCAAAGAAAGAACCAAAAGCTTTTACCTCCTTTTCTTGGCCAAGAGCCCACGTCAGCTAATAAAAATATCGCTAATTGCCAAGGGAGTATGTACAAGCCAAGGCCTTGAGAATACATTGTGAGAGTGGATGATATTTCAGATCATTTGATGAGCTCTATGAAAAGGAGGCAAGTTGGCGTGCTGTACAAGAAGAAATGCCTGCTTGACAAAGCATCATATTAATGAGTTAAACTACTACTTCAGCATACTGGGAGAGATCAGGGTGTAACCCTACAGAGGAAAATCCTCTGAAAGACTTGTTGAATGATGTGGTATCAAATGAATTGTTTGCTTCTTAGAAATGGCTTTGATATTTATTGGTTCAAATTGCTCCAGTGACTCACCCTTGCCTAAGCTTTCATGGCCCAATTTAATCTTGACATTTGGGGAAGCCAGTCTGATGCTGGATAATGACTAGGTTTTCAAAGGATCAAAATGAAAAAGGAGAAACTGGTCTGTAATAATTATAGTCTGGCAACACAGAATTTCACATAATCAGAGTTGAGCAGAGTGATAATATAATAATGAGCAGAGCAATAACGCCAGGGCAGATTATAAAAAATGGAGCTCTGACTTTGCTAAATTGGGCAGAATTGTATTTTGATATGTGTGCCTATGTTGAAAGCGAGACACATATTTCTGCTCCTTGTTTATGAGCATGTGTGTTGTGAAATAACAGCTAAGAATGACAAGAGCTGAAGGAGCAAGCTTATACACTAACAAGCTGATCTCAGACATCTTGCTAAGAAAAAAGTCTCACTCATTTTAGTGAGGTTTGAAGTTCCATGGATTAAAAGGTTGAACCAAATGGCATCTCTTAGTTAGCTAAAAATACATGAGTGAGCATAGAAAGTCATGTAAATAGGGTTGGTCCATTTCTCTAAGAGGCCCTAGCAGGAGCAGTTGTGTAATAAATGACTGTCATCAAATATTAGGCACTTGAGCTCCATTGAAGCAGGTAGACAGTTTTCAGATCCACAGAGATGAATCATTCATATTCTGCCCTCACCTGACTCCAGAGAACAATTTATGACAACCCAATTTTAGACTATCACTCCACCTTTCAACAAGAATGCCTATGTGATAATATCCATTCACTGTCACCAGTGACTGTATTGTCTTTCAGAATTCTGTTGTTCAATATCAACCTCATATTTGCCTTGATTGTAGCAGCTGTTCTACCCTTAAGACATCCTTCCCAAGAACAAATATCTAGGAAAAAGAGGAAAAACAACAAATCTTCTGATTTTTTTCAACCCAATCATTGTGGCCATCATCACAAAAACATGTTAAAAGGCAAGCCTCCAGCATAAACTTTTAACAACTTTAAACAAAAGATGTTTTAAAGCCAAGCAAGCTCTTAGGCCTTGGGGAAAAAAACACAATTTGCTAATACTGCTGCAGTTACTGTTTGTAATTGTTCTTTTTCTCAGGACTTGATGTGTGTGTTTGTGTGTGTGTATGTACTGGCAACACAGAATTAGGAGTGTTTATGTGATGCCAATTTTTTTAGTGTGATCAATGCCATAGATATGTTTGCTAATTAGCTAGAATAATCCACACAATTCCAATGGTTTTGCAATAATCCTTGTATTCTTTTAAGTACTGTTTTTGAATCCTCCTTGCCAGAGAGAAATCTAGTATGTAAGAGAAAAGAAAACATAGATTTCCTTTCATCTACAAATAAGAGGAATCTATCTAGCATTTATAGGAGTCCTACCGTACCATAATCTTTCCTCAACATTCTGAAATAAAACATATCCTTATTCTTTTTCTGAGGCATTTCAATAATTTATGTTTCATATATAGCTAACAACTAACAGTATTAGAAAACCAAAATAATGGGACAGGGATTATAAATGAAGGAAAATGATAGAGATGAGCATTAGAAATAAATTATACTATCTGTAACCTATTAAGTCAATCGTTTTAATTGCATTGTTTCACCCTCCCTGATCTATGTAAGTATCTTACACACCCTTTTCCAACCCAGCAGAGCCTCCCTTAACCTCCATACCCATTTGTCCAATACTCTCATGCAACCCCTTGCTCCCTCCCACACTTGGCAGGAGTCACTTACCTACTTTTAGAATAGAATAGAATTTTTTTATTGGCCAAGTGTGGTTAGACACAAAAGGAATTTATCTTGGTGCAAATACTCTCAGTATACATAAAAGAAAAGATACATTCATCAAGAATCAAGAATCATAAGATACAACACTTAATGATAGTCATAGGGTACAATAAGCAATCAAATCATACTCGGAAACAGTCAATATAAATCGTAGGGATACAAGCGACAAAGTTACAATCCTGCTGGACTTGGACTTGCAGTTTCTTGCCAGATTTCCCACTGACTTTGCTTTAGGTGGCAAGGAGTGTCATCAATCACTTCCAGCTGGTTTCCCCAATTGATTTGTGAGAAGCTGTCAGGGAGTATCAGAAATGAGGTCACATGGCTGTGGCAGTGCAGCAGCAGAGCAGGCAGTAGTGCTAAAACTCCAAGCCTTTTTCACAGAGTTATGGTTCTTCGGTTTGGGATGCATTCTTTTAAGTTAGCCCATTTGAGATATAAAAATTGTGATGCACCATTTCACACATTTGAAGGTTACAAAAAGACAAACAGGATAATTTTAGTAGGATATCTAGATAGACAGACAGACAGACAGACAGGCAGGCAGGCAGGCAGGCAGGCAGGCAGGCAGATAGATAGATAGATCGATCCAGAGAAGAGAGAGAGACATATAGCAATTTATTCATTGTAGGAAGAGATATGCACATATTCATATACCTTTCTCCAATGCTTAGCAACATTTGAAGTTATGAAAGACTCCCAAAAACTATTTGTGATCTGGATTTGAAGTTGTGGTGGCTGCCCTTCTGCCCCTCAGTCATGTGACCATATTTTTTGGGCCCTTGTCAATTGGCTTCCATTTATAGCCATTTGCAATTGCATGACTGCGATTTACAATATTTTTACCAAAATTTGGCATTTATTTCTGGATTTCACTTTTTAAAAAACACATAGCAAACAAGGTCATAAATTTGGGTCATTCATGTGGTGTCCCATTTAACAACAGTCACAACTTACAACCAGAATATGGCTTTATTACTTGCACTGTGTTTTTATTTTGTTGATTATTTGGAATTCCTTTTGGAAGGTGAGAATAAATTTATTCAGCCAATCAATCAGTCAATAAGTCCTATTAGCTAAGACAAAAGCAATAACACAAATATACAGGGTGTTCTCACTCTCTATTTCTTTGCTCAGTCTGGTTTAAAAATGTAATTTGGATCATTGAGCATTCTTGACTTGTGGATCTTCTTTTATTAGTATGTTCAAATTACTTTAATTTTACCAGGTCTATTTCAGGGAAGAGAAATCATATGGCAATTACATTGGCATAAAGGAATTAAGAACTGTGGGAGGATCTGGAACAATTTTATAGTTTTTATGAAGTTAAAGAGTGAATCAGCACTTGGCTAGATAAATCAAAGTACACCAATTCAGTTTGAAAATCACTTTGTAAGCCGTTTTGTAAAATTCCCCACTAATGTGCACTGGAGAAAGTAAATGTGCATTAGAGGAAAGGAACATTCATTTGTCTCAAATTGGATTATGTTGAGATTGCTTAAGTACTTGTATAATTCTCAGATAAAGCTCTGCCATTTCTTGGAAATTTTCCAAAATATAAGTTGGAAAGTATACTATCTCCAGTCTTCTATTATTATATTTTATGTTATTTTTTGTTTCCTAGTATGATTTGATTGCTTATTTAGTAACCCATGACTATCATTAAGTGTTGTGCCTTATGATTCTTGATGAATGTATTTTTTTTCTTTTTATGTACATGAGAGTATATGCACCAAAGACAAATTCCTTGAGTGTCCATTCACACTTGGCCAATAAAGAAATCTCTTCTCTTCTCTTCTCTTCTCTTCTCTTCTCTTCTCTTCTCTTCTCTTCTCTTCTCTTCTCTTCTCTTCTCTTCTCTTCTCTTCTCTTCTCTTCTATTCTCTTCTATTCTATTCTATTCTATTCTATTCTATTCTATTCTATTCTATTCTTTATTGTATTTACAAACAATTATACATATAGTATAAATATAATTACATGGTCAGTTCTTCTTAGCTTTTCCTCGATTGTTTCCATGTTTATAGGTATCTAATTAGACCAAAAGAGGAAATGAAAATTAAGAAGACTTCCAAAACAAAAATGAACCCTTTTTTAAACAATTGCTGGTTTTGTACTTTGAAGAACCTCCCTTGCTACATTTTAATTTCTCCTTGCAAATTAGTCATGAATCTCTGGAGATAGCAATATCTAACTGAACTTGGCTGATATCAGGATCTAAGTGGAGTCAACTCTATGCTTGAATGACAGATTACCTGGAAATCCCAAGGCTTTTTGGTTGCATAAAATATCAGAAAACAAATAAACCAGAAGTAATGGCCAATTGTTTTCATTGGGCTATTGTATCCATGCTCTCAAAATCCAGACTACCATGAAACCAAGAGCTAGCATTCTTTGCATTTTTATGCTGCCCATGAATGATCACATGGATTTTGGTACCAGACACATTTCCACCAGAGCCATAGATTTCTAAATCATCCCAAGAAAACTGTATGGCTCATAACTTAAAATATTGTACAGTGAGTTGTACATAGGTGTTCCATATTAACATACTCCAAATAGGCTATTCCTATTGGACAAGAATACCTGACGCTGATTGGTTACTTTTCTCGACGCTGATTGGCCAATAATAGCAAGCCTATGATTGGCCAATTCAAGTGGCGGAAAAAACAAGTAACCATCATTGGACACTAGCCGAGAGCAATATCTCTATATAAAGAGCTGCCGCAGTTCCCGTCCGGTTAAGACGGACTTTCTGCACTAAATAAAAAGAGCTGAAGTTCCACTGGTCACCGAGTCTCATTCTTCTGCGAATCCAACACTGGCGATGAAGGTGGGATTCTGAGAGAGGAGACCAGTCAGGCACATGGCATCGAGAACCGAGCAGACAAAATGGCCGGAACCAACTCACCACCCGCACCATTCAACCCAGCAACAGAGGACTGGGAATCCTACATCGATAGATTCCTCATGTTCCTGTAGAGTAACAATCTACAAGGAATCTCGGACAATCGAAAAAGAGCTGTGTTCCTGACGCACTGTGGGCCCACAGTGTTCAAGATGGCCAAGGCATTAGTGAAACCAGACGATATAAAGCAGATGGCCTGGACAGATCTAGAGAAACTGCTGAAGGCTCACTACGCACCAGCCTCATCAAGAGACATGAGTTTTACAAACGAGACCAGAGAGAAGGTGAGAGCATCACAGATTTTGTAGCAGCTCTCAGGGACATTGGAGGAGCATGCGAATTCCTAAACATGGACGAAGCCATGAGAGATTGCGTGGTCCTCAGACTAAGAGATCTTCCCTACAAAACCGGCTGCTAACCCAGCCAAAGATTACCATTACCGAGGCTATTGCTGAAGCCATGGCAGCAGAAGCAACAAAAAAATAAGCAGCAAAGATGCAACAGTTGAATGCCAACTCACCCAAGACACTGACCAAAACGAATCAGAGCACCGAGAAGAAGGCAGAAAGCATACACAAACCACCGCACGCTACGCAGACAGTGGATTGTCCAGAATCAACGATGATGACGAAGAAGAGATCCACAGACTCCAGGCTGAGCGAGAGCGGAGACTGAAAAATGGTCGTAACTTGGGGTTTCAGTGTGCCGGGTGCGGAGGAGACCACCCCCATTCTGAGTGCCAGTTCTTAGACACCATGTGCCGGTACTGCAAGAGGCAGGGTCACATCGCACGAGTATGCTGAAACTGGAAAAGCTACAGGCATAGGGACAACACACCACCAAGAAATAAAGAGAGGCCAACGTGGACCCACGAGATTAGCAAAAGCAAAGGAAAGTGGCTAAACAAGAACTATAGGAAAGAGGAAACTCATCAAACCATCACCATCGGTCACTCTAATGCAACTAATGGCTGAAAGGTACATGTGGCAGTCCAGATCGAGGGCCAAGAATGTAAGATGGAGGTCGATTCCAGATCGTACCTATCAATGGTATCATGGGATACCATCAAAAGACTAGTACTACATATTGGCAGAGCTGAACTAGAACACCAATCACTAATTTTAAAAGACTACCAAGGAAACAGAATACTGGTAGTCAGACTTTGACACTTCCAAATAAGTTTCAAAGAACACCAGAAGATCTTGCCTCTAACTGTCATAGACCAAAACTGACCAAGCCTACTGGGACTCAAATGGTTCGAACCTCTAGGAATCGGAGTGATTGGCATTAACCGCATTGCCGACGCAGACTGGGAGGAGAACCTGAGGACAGAGTTCCAGGACGTCTTCGATGGAAAGTTAGGCAAGTACCGAGGTCCCCTATTTCATTCAATTTAGACCCAACAATTGCTCCAATTAGGCAAAAGGTGAGGCAAGTCCCCTTCGCACTAAAACCCAAAATTGATGAAGAATTAAATAAACTAATAGCATGAGGCATTTTGGAATCAATTGACCACGCCAAATGGGAGACCCCAATCATGACCCCAGTTAAGCTGGATGGGTCCGTGAGAATCTGTGGGGATTACAAGGCTACCCTGAACCATGCGTTACAACAAAGTGCATATCCTGTTCTGATAGTACAACATCTACTACACTCATTGGGGAGAGGCAAGGTCTTTGCAAAGCTCAACCTTGCCCAAGCCTACCAACAATTGCCAGTAGACCCTGAAACAGCAGAGGCACAAATGATCGTGACTCATAGAGGAGCCTTCAAATGCAAAAGGCTACAATTCGGAGTCAGCGTAGCTCCTGGAGTGTTCCAAAGCTTAATGGAACGATTATTACAAGGGATAAAAGGAGTAGTCCCATATTTTGACGACGTGCTAGGATCAGCTGACGATGAGAAACAACTAAAAGCCCATCTCAGAGTGGTTTTACAAAGGTTCCAAAAAGCAGGACTCAAGGTAAAAAAAGAAAAGTGTAAATTGGCCACATCAAAAGTCAAATTCCTGTGGTACTAAATCGATAAAGAGGGC
This sequence comes from Laticauda colubrina, assembly GCA_015471245.1. Lineage (NCBI taxonomy): Eukaryota > Metazoa > Chordata > Lepidosauria > Squamata > Elapidae > Laticauda > Laticauda colubrina. The sequence continues at coordinate 90,030,742 of BLBF01000003.1, read as the reverse complement.
ATCCACCCTACAGAGAAAAAAATTAAGGCAATCAAAGAAGCGCCTAGACCTAAAAACAAAGTAGAGTTACAAGCATTCTTGGGACTTATAAATTTTTACCACGTTTTCTGCCACAGAAGGCAACAACGGTGGAACCACTACATAGGCTTTTGGACAAGGCAGTCATCTGGACCTGGGGACAACGTGAAGAGACAGCGTTCCAGCAGGTAAAAGACCTCATCACTTCCGACTCGGCATTGATGCAATACAGCGAGACTTACCATTAAGCGCCTGTCACACAGCACCAACGGATGGAAAGAGGATGTAAAACAGAGAGAAACACTTGCCATCTGTTGGTTAATGTGATGCTTCCGTTCTGTACTCACTGCGTCCGTTTTTCATCCTCTCTATCCGTCCAGCATCCGTCTACTGACATTTCATCTGCTCAAAAAGTTTTGAGCTGCACAAAACTTTTTGAGCGGAAAATGTATCCAACGTCTCCATTTTACATCCGCAACACATACAGGGAACATCCATTCTACATCTGTTGTCATTCGTTACGCATCCGCTATATCCACTAGGCATCCGCTGCGCATCCGCGCAACTCGCATCTGCTCCAGCAGAAAACAGACACAGGGAGGAAGCGAAACGGATGCGGAATGGACACACAGCGTTAGTAGCACAGACAGAGAAAGGATGAAAGCGGATGCAGCTCGCATACAAAGCATTAAAACAGAAAAAACATTCGAATAGGGGATGTATCTTGGATATTTAGGATGTCTGCAGGATGTCAAGAGGATGCAAAAGGACACCGAATGGAAAACCTATATTTCCTATAAAAAGGGGGAGGAACTCACCTGGATCTCACTTTCAGTCCAGCAGCCCTACGGTGCAGACCTCTTCAGCCTTGCTCTTGCTCTTCCACATCATCCAGTTATCTCCACCATGAATCATCACACACTCCTTTTGGTAGCCACCATCGTTCTACAGCGCAGTTCTACATCGTTCAACAGTGCGAAGCCATCTACAGGCTCTTTCACCTGTTCTACGCGAAGAAAAGGAGGCATTCAAGAAGTGTCTGGGTCCGAAGATGGATCACCAGAAGAGCAGAGTATGGACTTTACAACAAGCTGATGGTGGAGCTGAGGAACAAAGACCCTCGTGCATTCCAGAACTTCATGAGGATGCCTCCAGCCATGTTTGACGAAGTTGTGGAGTGGCTGACACCCAGGTTGACCAAGGCAAACACCAACTTCCGGCCCAGCCTAGAACCTGGGCTCAAGGTGGCACTGACTTTGTGCCACCTGGCCTCAGGGACCACGTACAGGAGCATACAGTACGGCTGGAGGGTGCAACACAACACCATCAGCATTGTGGTCAGAGAAGTGGTGCGGGCCATCATCGAAGAATACAAGGAGGAGCTCCTCCAGTGCCCCTCCACTGAAGAAGGATGGAAAAAAGTTGCAGATCAGTGATATCAGAAGTGGAACTTCCCCCACACCGTTGGAGCCATAGATGGCAAGCACGTGCTCGCAAAGCTCCAGCCAACTCAGGGTCCTCTTATTTCAACTACAAGGGCTTCTTCAGCATCATCCTCTTCACCATGGTCGATGCTGACTACAAGTTCATGTACATCGATGCTTCAGGCAACGGGTCAGCTTCAGATGCCCAGGTATACAATGCCAGTCACCTCAAGGAGGGGCTGGAATGCAACCTCATCATGGGCTTCCCAGATCCAGAACCCCTGCCCAATGACACACAAGATGTGCCCTACTTCATCATGGGGGATGATGCCTTCTCCCTCAGAACCTACCACATGAAGCCCTACACTTCCAGATGCCTCACCCGTGAAGAGAGGATCTTCAACTACAGGCTGTCCAGGGCAAGGCGGGTGGCGGAGAAAGCCTTTGGCATTCTGGCCAACAGGTTCCAGGTACTTCTCACCACCATGCAGCATCGCCCAGAGACCATGAGGAGGATCGTGGAAGCTTGCTGCATCCTGCACAATCTCATGCGCACCCGCTACCCAGTCTTGCAGAACAGGCTTGTGGACCTCCAACAAGGCAATGGGGACATGGAGCCTGGGGAATGGAGGCAAGGGCGAAACCTGATAGACACTGTGGATGTGCAAGGCCCCAACAGAGCTTCACATGAAGGGAAGAAGCAGCGCAACCTCCTGAAACTCTGGTGCAACTCCCCAGCTGGAGCAGTGGAGTGGCAAGACAGGATGATAGATGATTAATGGATGCTTCCTTGAGCCTGTCTCATTACACTGATGAGATTGGGCCATGTATGTTGAGTGGGCCTACAATCAACAGGGCATTTAATAAAGATTTTCTTTATGTTGAAATGTGTGGATGAATTATTACATTGTTATGGATAATAAAGGTCCATATGTGTGGCACCTGGGAGGGTGGAAAATACAGTCCCACTATGCTTGCACTGGAGGCTTATCTATCCCACTGCTATCCTTACCCATCCCACAGGTATCCTAACCCATCCCACAGCTATTACCCATCCCAAAGGTATCCTAAACCATCCCACAGGTATCCCTGCACATCCCACTGCTATCCTTACCCATCCCACAAGCATGCAATGGCTTAAATTATTTCTAAAAGTTTCCACCAAGACTTTATTTAATAAAATAAATTAAGCAAGTCTTTGAAGCAAAGATAATCTTTATTAATAATAAGGTGTAAAAGAAAAATGACCCAAGTGCCCCAAGCAAAGATAAAGTCAACAGGTAACCCCCCGGTCTCTGGCATTTTTCTCAGTCATTCTGAGGTGTGCCCATAGTCTCAGGGGTGAAGGGTCCAGGTGCTATGGAGGTGGCTGCTGCTGGAGTGCTGGTCTGAGGCACCAATGGGGTGCCTGGCCCCGAGAGGACAACAGGGGACGGTGTTTGGAGGAAGTTCTCAGAGAGCTGGCTCAGTCCTGTGATGTTGAGAGCCCCTTCCTCCAGGACATGGGGTGTCAGCCCCAATACTGATGACAGATGTTCTGAGGCCGGGCTTGGCTGTGGGGTGGAGGAAGGAGGAGGGTAGTGGGGATGTCTGGTCTGCTGCTGAGCGAGGTGAGGTGTGGGTGGCATCTGTGGCGTTGGTGGCATCTGTGGCATGGGTGGCATCTGTGGCTTGAGTGGCATCTGTGGCGTAGCTGGCATCAGTGGCGTTGGTGGCATTGGTGACATTGGTGGCACCGGTGGTGTTCGATGTACCTGTGTCTGGACTGGGAAGGGCTGCCTGTGCTGCTGGAGCTCCTGGTAGCCATAGCCTTGGTAGGTGAGGGCCTGTGGAAAGCCTTGGAAGGGCAATGACATCACCTGGAGTGGAGGAACAGACCTGGACTGGGTGGGAGCAGGTTCAGCTGGGTCTGGAGGGTTGTGAAGAAGACTGGTGATTCTGTCCTTGATCCCCTGGTACTGTGATTCAGACATGTTCATGAGGGTCTGGTTGATGTAGGTGAGGAAGGGCTTGCGGTTGGAGGATGGGACGTCGGTGTGTACCAGCTGAGAGAGGAGATCTACGCTGCTTTTGATGGTATCCTTGATCTCCAGCAGGACAGTGTGGCTCTGCCCCTCCGGTCTGGTTCTCTGCCTGCTTTCTGTGGAGGTGGAGCTGGGGGTGGATGTGGGTTGGTGTCTGGTGGAAGTGACCTCTCCTTGCTCCCAATGCGTCAGGGGGTCCTCCACACGCTCCACCACAGGGAGTGCAGCTGTTGGGGGGGTCTCCATCATGGCACGCTCCACAGATACCTGCCTGTACACAGGAGCTGACTCTTGGCCAGAAGAGGACTGGCTCTCTGCGGGCTGCCTGAGAGAGAGGGTTGTGAGAGGGGCTGCTCCTCGGTGGCAGATCTCACCCTTCAAGAAGCTGCACTTGGCCATCACGTATGACTCTCGGTCCGTCAGCTTGACCATGGCCTGGCCAGATTTCTTGAGGTGCAGCTTCCTGTACCAGGTGTGCATGTGCTTCCACCAGCCGAGGAGCACCTCCGAAGTGTAGCCCAGGCTCTCCGCCTTCTCTCTCCAAGCAGCCTGCTTCCTTTTGGTGTCTTGATAGAGCCTGTGTCCCTTCCCCCAAAGATACTCGTTCTCCCTCAGCCATTCCAGCACCTCATCCTCATGTTCCTCTTTGATGGAGTATTGCCTCCTCTCCTGTTCGCGCGTATGCCTCTTCCTCCCTCTGGCAGGGCCATCTGGGCCCTCATCAGAGGGGCTTTGAGGTTGTAGGGGCTGCTCCACCACACCACCACCACCAGAAGCAGCAACAACAACGGTAACAGCAAAAGCAGGACCAGCAAGGACAGCAGCACCAGCAGCACCAGTAGGACCAGGATCAGCAGCAGCAGAGTAAGCACCAGCAGCACCAGCAGGACCAGCAGGACCAGGAGCACCAGGAGCACCAGCAGGACCAGCAGGACCAGGAGCAGCACCTGCAGAGTAAGCACCAGCAGAAGCACCAGCACCAGGAGCAGCACCAGCAGATTAAGCACCAGCAGAAGCACCAGTACCAGGAGCAGCACCAGCAGAGTAAGCACCAGCAGAAGCACCAGCACCAGCAGAGTAAGCACCAGCACCAGGAGCAGCACCAGCAGAAGCCCCAGCACCAGCAGAGTCAGCCCCAGCAGCAGAAGCCCCAGCAGAAGCAGAGTCAGGGCCAGGGAGTGGGAGGGTGGCCCTGTCCTTGCCAGGGCTGGCAGCAGATGGCAGAGGCTTTCTCTTCTTCCCCATGGTTGTTGGCTGGCTGGCTGGACCTGTGTCTGGCAGCAGGTCTTTCCTCTGAATGGTGACCTGCTTGTGAGCTACTTCCCTTTATATCTGCGTAGCTGATGCAATGCATCCTCTCCACATGCGCAGTGAACACTCTGCATTCACTAGGCATTGGCTAGGCTTCCACTCTGCATCCGCTTCATCCGCTCTGCATCCGCTCTGCATCCGCTCTTTCCGCTGTGCGTCCACTTCGCTGTGCTCCCCCGGAAGCCCTGTGGATGTGCCATCTGCTTCCATCCACTTCCATCCGCTAGGCTTCCGTGGAACATCCGCTTTCCATCCTGGCTATGTCCTCCCCCCATCCATTCCTTTCCATTGTTGTCCGCTCTGCTTATGCAAATTCGGGGCACTTTTGAGAGCGGATAACAACGGATGGAAAATTTTCTCATCCTCTGTGTCCTTTTTACATATGTTTTGCATCCATCAGCCAATGTGACAGGCCCTTTAACAGTCACCTTCGACGCATCACCGTTTGGTGTGAGAGCCATACTTAGCCACATCCTGCCTGATGGGAAAGAAGCCTGGATCACCTTTTACTCAAAGACTCTTTCAAAAACTGAACGGAACTATAGCCAATTGGACAGAGAGGCATTAGCAGCAATATCCGGCGTAAAACAGTTCCATGAATACCTTTATGGTAGGACTTTTACCCTTGTTACTGTTCACAAACTCCTATTGGGAATAATAGTGGGAAACAGAGCCACCCCCAATATACTATCACTGAGGATGACAAGGTGGTCCGAGTTCCTGGCAGTGTACAACAATAGACTGATCCACCGACCCGGTGGTCATTTCCCATGCCGATGCCTTGTGCCGCACCCCACTACCAGACATAGAGTCTAACCCGGCACTAACTATTTCCACCCTACAAATTGATACTCTGTCAAACCTACCAATAACCGCGGCTGACTTTGCCAGAATGACCGCAAGAGACAAAACATTGTCACAAGTGTTAAACTGGGTAGGAAAAGGGTGGCCAGAAAACGAGACAGACATTACTTTTAAACCTTTCAAGAATAGACAAACTGAACTGTCATTGCTAAAAGGTTGCATCCTATGGGGTGATCAGGTAATAATACCAGAACCATTACAAGAATAGGAACTGTGCATTTTGCACGAAGGCCACCCGGGCATCGTGCGAATGAAATCCCTGGCCAGGAGCTTCGTATGGTGGCCAGTGATGGACAAAAACATTGGGAAACGGGTTGAAACCTGTGGGAAATGCCAAAACTCCCAGCCTGCACCCCCTTCAGCACCTGTCCTACACTGGAAAACATCAAGGGGACCCTGGTCACAAATACATATAGACTTCGCGAGGCCAACAAAAGAACATACATTTCTAATCATAGTAGATGCTTACTCCAATTGGTTGGAAGTAAGCCTCATGAAGTCGACTACCACAGAAGCGGTCATTAAACAACTGAGAAAATTATTCACCACACACGGGTTACCGGACATGCTCGTCTAAGATAACGGCCCACAGTTTACTGCATTACCATTCAAAAAATTCCTTGCTGAACATGGCATACGACATGCCTTGACAGCACCGGGTCAACCAGCGATGAATGGAAGGGCAGAACGCATGGTCCGGTATACACCAAAGAAACTTTAGACAAATTAGAAGCAGGGGACATTCAAGAAAGAATTGAAAAAATACTCACCATACAGCACATAACACCAAACTCCACTACAAATAAAAGCCCAGCAGAATTACTAATGGGCAGAAAACTACGATCACAATTAAATAGATTACACCCAACATACGCCACCGACAAACAACTGACTCATCCAGCAAGTATTGCAAATTTTAACCAGGGAACTTAGTCTACGCAAAGAATCTCACCGGCCACCCATTGTGGGTAGCGGCGAAGATAACACAAATAACAGGACCACAGTACTATAGACTAGAAACAGACGATGGCTGAACCTGGCAGAGACACATTGACCAGTTACGGTCATAAACTCTAGAACGCACCACCGACACACCCAGACACGAAGAACAGCACACACACACACCAGCAACACCACAAACATTACACAAAATATCACCAGACCAACCAGAGAGGGAGGAGACCCCTCAATAACAAATAAGGGGGGGGAACCCTCCAGTAGAAAAAGAAACCCCTCTGGTAGAAAAAGAAAACCCTCTGGTAGAAAAAGAAACCCCACAAAACCAAAACATATACAATAAAAAACATTCGCAAATAAATGCAAGTAAAAACAACGACCTACCCGCAGAAGTCTTTGGCAAAGAGCAGGAGGCACAAGAAGACCTGGATGCCTTGTTGGAAAGGAGCAGCCGAGCTGACTCTACCAACCCTAGTAGGCCGGGTGGGAGTGGCATGGCTGATTCTACCTTCCAGGAGGTTCGACAGAGAAGGACAGGAGAAACAGCAATCCCGTCCGAACCCGCTGAAGATGATGACACAACTAAACTTCACAGGTCAACTAGGCAACCTAGAAGCCCTGCCTATTTAAATGACTACGTACGGTAGGACCATACCAGGAGGGGAGGGGTGTTCCATGTTAACATACTCCAAATAGGCTATTCCTATTGGACAAGAATACCTGATGCTGATTGGTTACTTTTCTTGACACTGATTGGCCAATTATAGCAAGCCTATGATTGGCCAATTCAAGCGGTGGGAAAAACAAGTAGCCATCATTGGACACTAGCCACGAGCAGTTTCTCTATATAAAGAGCTGCCGCGGCTCCTGGTTAAGACGGACTTTTTGCACTAAATAAAAAGAGCTGAAGTTACGCTGGTCTCCGAGTCTCATTCTTCCATGAATCCAACACTGGATCTAGGAAATGTATTGTTTTAAATTGTTTTAAATGAATTCATAGTATTGCTCTCCACTCATTTGAAATAACATGTTGCCTAGATTAAGCATTCCAGGCTTTGAGAACATATGGGAATGCTCATTGCAAAATGAGGAACTGCTCAAACAAAAGACTTCATTTTACTTTCTGAGAAAGTTTAATTCCTCAACATTAATGGATAAAAGTTTCAGAAGCAACTCAGGGCACTTTGTGTCAAAAACCTCATCCCTGTTACCCTGTGCTGCAATCTTGCACTACCACAGAAATGGCTTCCCCATTGCCTCAGGGAGGACAAAATGGAGGAATGAAAGGCCAAATGGATTAGAGATTCAGACAGGATTCTCCCTTTTGTTTACTTCTGTTGATTTTGCAATGACAAAACAAAGAAATTAAGTTTCTGGACAGAAGTGAGTGCCAAGTTTTTCTTTCTGTTGCTCCTGAAGAATGGCAGTAAGGTACATGAACATCTTGCCACTTGGCAAGAAATGGAAATTGCAAGACCTGGGATTAAGAATTCCCACCTGAGAGGAGTTACTTCAAGCTCCAGAGGAAATGCTGCAGTCTTTACTCTAGAGCAGGAATTGAACTCAGCTTTGCTTTCCAACCATTTTGCAAGTTTAGGGCTACCAGATCTGAGCTACAAAAATGTATATAGCAATAGCAATAGTACTTATACACTGCTTCATAGTGCTTTACAGCAGTCTCTAAAGGCCTGTCATACTGCCCAATGGATGCAAAATGGATGTAAAAAGGACACAACAGACGAGCAAAATGTTCCATCCATTGTAATCCGCTCTCAAAAGGGGCAAAAATTTGCATAACCGGAGCGGATAACATGGAAAGGAAGGGATGCGGGGAGGACGCAGGGCAGATGGAAAGCGGATGCGGAACGGAAGCCCAGCGGATGGAAACTGATGGGTGCGGATGGCACATCTGCTAGGCTTCCAGGGGACCTCAGCAAAGCAGACGCGGAACGAATACAGCGGATGCAGAGCAGACGCCGAGCAGATGAAGCGGATGCATAGCGGATGCACAGCAGATGCACAGCAGAAGCCGAACGGATGCCGAGCATTAATTGCGCATGCGGGGGGGATGCATTGTGTATGCCATGCAGATATAAAGGGAAGCAGCTTGCACGTGGCCAGCATTCGGAGGAAAGACCTGCTGCTGGATACATCGAGTCCTTGCCTGCCCTGCCTGCTTGTCTGCCCGCAAGCCTTGCTGCCAGCCTTCCTGCCAGCCTGCCTCCAAGCCTCCCTGCCAGCCAGTCTGCCTACAAGCCTTGGTGCCTGCCTGCCTTCCTGCCTGCCTTCCTGCCAGCCTTCCTGCCAGCCTTCCTGCCAGCCTTCCTGCCAGCCTTCCTGCCAGCCTTCCTGCCAGGCTTTCTGCCAGGCTTCCTGCCAGCCTGCCTGCCACCCTTGGTGCCTGCCTGCCTGCCAGGCTTCCTGCCAGGATTCCTGCCAGCCCTGGTGCCTGCCCGCCTCCCTGCCAGCCAGCAACCCCACAACCATGGGGAAGAAGCGAAAGCCTCAGCAACCTGCCGCCATCCCTGGCAAGAGGGACAGGGCCACTTTCCCGCCCCCTGTCCCTGACTCTGCTTCTGCTGGGGCTTCTGCTGCTCGGGCTCGCTCTTCTGGTGCTGGAGGTTCTACTGAAGCTGCTCCTGGTGGTGGTGCTTCTGCTGATGCTTACTCTGCTGAAGGTGCTCCTGGTCCTGCTGGTCCTGCTGGTCCTGCTTGTGCTCCTAGACTTGCTCGTACTGCTCATACTGCTCGTGCTCCTGGTCTTGCTCGTCCTACTCGTCCTGCTCGTGCTCCTGGTCCTGCTCATGTTGCTGCTGCTGCTGGTGCTGCTGTGCTGGTGCTGCTGGTGCTGCAGCTGCTGCTGCTGATGATGATGATAATACTGCTGCTGCTGATGATGATGATGATGAGGAGGAGGAGGAGGAGGATAATCCTGCTGGTGATGATGATGATGATGATCCTGCTGCTGCTGCTGCTGCTGGTGTGGAGTAGCAGCCCCTACTACCTGGGAGCCCCTCTGATGAGGTCCCATCTGGTCCTGCCAAAGGGAGGAAGAGGCGTATGTGGGGACAGGAGAGGAGGCAATACTATATTGAGGAGGAACACGAGGATGAGGTGCTGGTGTGGCTGAGAGAGAATGACTATCTGTGGCGGAAGGGACACCAGCTGTACAGGGACACCAAAAGGAAGCAGGCTGCTTGGAGAGAGAGGGCGGAGAGTATGGGCTACATTTCGGAGGTGCTCCTCGGCTAGTGGAAGCACATGCACACCTGGTACAGGAAGCTGCACCTGAAGAAATCTGGCCAGGCCACGGTTAAGCTGATGGACAGAGAGACCTATGTCATGGCCAGGTGCAGCTTCCTGGAGGGTGAGATCCGCCACTGAGGAGCCCCAGCAGCCCCTCTCACTACACTCTCTCTCTGGCAGCCTGCTGAGAGCCAGTCCTCTTCCGGCCGAGAGTCAGTCCCTGTCTCCAGGCAGGTTTCTGTGGAGCGTGCCACGGCGGAGAACCCGCGGACAGGTGTTGTAACCGTGGTGGAGCACGTGGAGGACTCCCTGGTGTGGTGGGAGAACGGAGATGTCGTGTCCACCACAGCCGTAGCCGCATCCACCCCCCCCCCAGCTCCACCTACACAGAAAGGCAGAGAGCCAGACTACAGGAGGGGCAGAGCCACACTGTCCTGCTGGAGATCAGAGACACCATCCGCACCAGCATAGATCTCCTCTCTCAGCTGGTCAACACTGACTCCTCATCCTCCAACCACAAGCCCTTCCTCACCTATGTCAACCAGACCCTCAGGAACATGGAGGAACCCCAGTACCAGGTGGGGAAGGACCGGATCACCGAGCTGCTTCGCAACCCTCCAGATCCAGAGGAACCTGCTCCCACCCAGTCCAGGTCTGCTCCTCCATCCCAGGTGATGTCCCTCCCATTCCAAGGCTTCCCACAGCCCCTCACCTACCAGGGCTACGGCTACCAGGAGGTCCAGCAGCACAGGCAGCAGCCCTTCCCAGTCCAGGCACAGAGTCATCGGGCGAGACCGTTGCCACCGGTTCCACTGATGCCACTGATGCCACCCACGCCAATGATGCCACCGATGACAGCGATGCCACCCACGCCACCGATGCCACCCACACCAGTCCTCACCCAGCTGCAGACCAGACAGCCCCACTACACTACTCCATCCTCCACCCCACAGCCAATCCCGGACTCAGTACATCTGTCATCAGTACTGGGGCTGACACCCCATGGCATGGAGGAAGGACCTCTCAGCATTGCGGGTCTGAGCCAGCTGTCCGAGAGCTTTCTCAACACACCATCACCTGTTGTCCTCTCGGGGCCAGGCACCCCAGTGGTGCTTCAGACCAGCACTGCAGCAGCAACCACCTCCACAGCACCTGGACCCTTCACCCCTGAGACTGGACACACCTCCGAGTGATTGTGAGGACTGTCAGAGACTGGGTGTGGACTTTATTTGGACACTTGACTTGGGTCATTTTACTTTTACAGCTTGTTGTTCAATAAAGTTTATCTTTGATTCACACACTTGCTTCATTTCTTTGTTTTAATAAAGTCTTGGTGGAAACTTTTAGAATTGGTTTAAGCCTTTGCCTGCTTGTGGGATGGGTTAAAATAGCAGTGGGGTGGGCAGGGATACCTGTGGAATGGGTAAGAGCTGTGGAATGGGCAGGGATACCTTTTGGATGGGTAATAGCTGTGGGAATATATAAACTTCCAGTGTAAGCACAGTGGGACTGTATGGTCCACCCTCCCAGGTGCCACACCTATGGCCCTTTATTATCAATAGGAATGTAATAATCATCCACACATGTCAACACAAACACAACTCTTTATTAAACGCCCTGTTCATTGTAGGCCCACCCAACATACATGGCCCAAATTCATCAGTGTGATGAGACAGGCTGAAGGAAGCACCCATTAATCATCTATCATCCTGTCTTGCCACTCCACTGCTCCAGCTGGGGAGTTGCACCAGTGTCTCAGGAGGTTGCGCTGCTTCTTCCCTTCACGTGAGGCTCTGTTGGGGCCTTGCACATCCTCAGTGTCTATCAGTTTTCGCCCTTGCCTCCATTCCCCAGGCATCATGTCCCCATTGCCTTGTTGGAGGTCCACGATCTTGTTCTGCAAGACTGGATAGCGGGTGCGCATGAGATTGTGCAAGATGCAGCAAGCTTCCATGATCCTCCTCACAGTCTCTGGGTGATGCTGCATGGTGGTGAGAAGTACCTGGAACCTGTTGGCCAGAATGCCAAAGGCTTTCTCCGCCACCCGCCTTGCCCTGGACAGCCTGTAGTTGAAGATCCTCTCTTCACGGGTGAGGAGTCTGGAAGTGTAGGGCTTCATGAGGTAGGTTGTCATCCCCCATGATGAAGTAGGGCACATCTTGCGTGTCATTAGGCAGGGGGTCTGGATCTGGGAAGCCCATGATGAGGTTGCCTTCCAGCCCCCCCTTGATATCACTGGCGTTGCATACCTGGGCATCTGAACATGAGCCATTGCCTGAAGCATCGATGTACATGAATTTGTAGTCAGCATCGACCATGGCGAAGAGGATGATGCTGAAGAAGCCCTTGTAGTTGAAATAAGTGGAGCCCGACTTGGCTGGAGCTTTGCAGGCCACGTGCTTGCCATCGATGGCTCCAATGGTGTGGGGGAAGTTCCACCTATAATACCACTGCTCTGCAAATTTCTTCCATCCTTCTTCAGTGGAGGGGCACTGGAGGAGCTCCTCCTTGTATTCTTCGATAATGGCCTGCACCACTTCTCTGACCACAATGCTGATGGTGTTGTGTGGCACCCTCCAGCCATACTGCATGCTCCTGTAGGTAGTCCCTGAGACCAGGTGGCGCAGAGTGAGTGCCACCTTGAGCCCCGGTTCCAGGCTGGGCCGGAAGTTGGTGTTTGCCTTGGTCAGCCACTGCACAACTTCATCAAACATGGCTGGAGGCATCCTGGAGGCATCCTCATGAAATTCTGGAATGCCTGAGTGTCTTCGTTCCTGAGCTCCACCATCAGCTTGTTGTACAGTCTGTCCTCTGCTCTTCTGGTGAACCATCTTTGTACCCAGACTGCTTCTTGGCCGCCTCTTTTTCTTCCCGTAGTAGAGTTCACAGAGCCTGTAGATGGCTTTGCACTGATGCAGAAGGATGGTGGCTGCCAAAAGGACTTTGTTACGATCCACGGTGGACATGACTGGATGCTGTGGAAGAGGAAGAGCTAGATGAAGGCTGCAGAGGTCTGCACCGCAGGGCTGCTGTTCTGAAAGTGAGATCCAGATGAGTTGCTCCCCCTTTTTATTGGCAGTATAGGTGTCCCTTTGCATCCTCTAGGCATCCTCTAGGCATCCTCTAGACATCCTTAATATCCGAGATAGGTCCCCTCTGGGAAGGGTTTTTCCGTTTTAAATGCTTTGTTTCCATGCTGCATCCACTAGGTATCCGTTCTGCATCCGTTCCTCGTCCGTTCTGCTTCCTCCCTGTGTCTGAGCGGATGCGAGTTGCGTGGATGCGGAACAGATGCCTAGCGGATATAGTGGTTGCGTAACGGATGCAGAACGGATGCCTAGTGGATGCGTAGCGGATGCAGAACGGACAAATTGGATACATTTTCCGTGCAAAAGTTTTGAGCACCTCAAAACTTTCTGAGCGGATGAAACGTCCATAAACGGATGCTGGACGGATAGAGAGGAAGCAAAACGGAGGCAGTGAGTACAGAACAGATACATCACGTTAACCAATGGATGGCAAGCTTTTTTGTCCATTTTACATCCTCTTTGCATCCGTTGGTGCAGTGTGACAGGGGTTTAAGTGGTTACAGAGTCAGTGTCTTGAACTCAACAATCTGGGTCCTCACTTTACCAACCTTGGAAGGATGGAAAATTGAGTCAACCTTAAGCCAGTAAGTATCAAACTTCTGGCAGTGGGCAGTGTTAGTCTGCTATGCGATACTCCAAACATTGCACCACCATGGCTCCTAGGCATGCTCAGTGACATCTTTTTCTACTTTCAGTCTCTTCTTCTTCTTCTTCTTCTTCTTCTTCTTCTTCTTCTTCTTCTTC
>BLBF01000003.1:89993191-90015442 GCA_015471245.1 Laticauda colubrina | reverse complement strand
CCGCCCTGTGTCCTCCCCACATCCGTTCCTTTACGTGTTATCCGCTCTCAGAAGGGGCGAAAATTTGCATAACCGGAGCGGATAACACGTAAAGGAACGGATGTGGGGAGGACACAGGGCGGATGGAAAGCGGATGCGGAATGGAAGCCCAGCGGATGGGAGTGGATGGGAGGGGATAGCACATCCGCTAGGCTTCCGGGGGACCTCAGCAAAGCGGATGCGGAACGGATACAGCTGATGCAGAATGGATGCCGAGCGGACGCAGAGCGGAAGCCTAGCGGATGCACAGCAGAAGCCAAATGGATGCCGAGCGTTAATTGCGCATGTGGAGAGGATGCATTGCGTAAGCCCTGCGGATATAAGGGAAGCAGCTCAGAAGCAGGTCACCATTCAGAGGAAAGACCTGCTGCTGGACGGATTGACACCCTTGCCTGCCCTGCCTGCACGCCTGCCTGCAAGCCTTGCTGCCAGCCTTGCTGCCAGCCTCCCTGCCTGCCAGCCTTGCTGCCTGCCTTCCTGCCAGCCTTGGTCCATGTCTGCCTGCCAGCCTTGTTGCCTGCCTTGGTGCCTGCCTCCCTGCCAGCCTTTCTGCCAGCCTGCCTGCCAGCCTTCCTGCCAGGCTTAGTGCCTGCCTTGGTGCCAGCCTCCCTGCCAGCCTTGGTACCCGCCTCCCTGCCAGCCTTCCTGCCAGCCTTGGTTCCTGCCAGCCTCCCTGCCAGCCAGCAACCCCACAACCATGCAGAAGCACAGCAAGCCTCAGCCATCTGCTGCCAGCCCTTGCAAGAGGGACAGGACTACCATCCCGCTCCCTGGCCCTCACTCTGGTTCTCTTGGGGCTTCTGCAGCACGGGTTCCCTCTTCTGGGGCTGGGGCTTCTGCTGCTTCTGCTTCTGGAGGAGCTGATGACAAGCACTCCAGCACCAGCCACGTCCACAGCACCTGGACCCTTCACCCCTGAGACTGAGCAACAAGAGGAGTGCCAGAGACTCATTTTTGTTTTATAGCTTGTTGTTAATAAAGTCTATTTTTGATTCACACACTTGCTTCATTTCTTTTTTTTTAATAAAGTCTTCCTGGAAACTTTTAGAAATGGTTTAAGCCTTTGCATGCTTGTGGGATGGGTTAAGATAGCAGTGGGATGTGTTGAGATAGCAGTGGGATGGGCAGGGATACCTTTGGGATGGGTAATAGCTGTGGGATAGATAAACCTCCAGTGCAAGCATAGTGGGTCTGTATGGTCCACCCTCCCAAGTGCCACACCTATGGCCCTTTATTATCAATAACAATGTAATCAATAATCCACACATGTCAACATAAACACAACTATTTATTAAATGCCCTGTTCATTGTAGGCCCACCCAACATACATGGCCCAATCTCATCCATGTGATGAGACAGGCTGAAGGAAGCACCCATTAATCATCTATCATCCTGTCTTGCCACTCCACTGCTCCAGCTGGGGAGTTGCACCAGTGTTTCAGGAGGTTGCGCTGCTTCTTCCCTTCACGTGAGGCTCTGTTGGGGCCTTGCACATCCTCAGTGTCTATCAGGTTTCGCCCTTGCCTCCATTCCCCAGGCTCCATGTCCCCATTGCCTTGCTGGAGGTTCACGAGCCTGTTCTGCAAGACTGGGTAGCGGGTGTGCATGAGATTGTGCAGGATGCAGCAATCTTCCATGATCCTCCTCATGGTCTCTGGATGATGCTGCATGGTGATGAGAAGTACCTGGAACCTGTTGGCCAGGATGTCAAAGGCATTCTCCACCACCCGCCTTGCACTGGACAGCCTGTAGTTGAAGATCCTCTCTTCACGGGTGAGGAGTCTGGAGGTGTAGGGCTTCATGAGGTAGGTTGTGAGGGAGAAGGCGTCAACCCCCACGATGAAGTAGGGCACATCTTGCGTGTCGTTGGGCAGGGGTTCTGGATCTGGGAAGCCCACGATGAGGTTGCCTTCCAGCCCCCCCTTGAGGTCACTGGCATTGTATACCTGGGCATCTGAAGATGAGCCATTGCCTGAAGCATCGATGTACATGAACTTGTGGTCAGCATCGACCATGGCAAAGAGGATGATGCTGAAGAAGCCCTTGTAGTTGTGATAAGAGGACCCTGAGTTGGCTGGCGCTTTGCAGGCCACGTGCTTCCCATCGATGGCTCCAACGGTGTGGGGGAAGTTCCACCTATGATACCACTGCTCTGCAACTTTCTTCCATCCTTCTTCAGTGGAAGGGCACTGGAGGAGCTCCTCCTTGTATTCTTCGATGATGGCCTGCACCACTTCTCTGACCAGAATGCTGATGGTGTTGTGTGGCACCCTCCAGCCATACTGCATGCTCCTGTAGGTAGTCCCTGAGACCAGATGGCGCAGAGTGAGTGCCACCTTGAGCCCCGGTTCCAGGCTGGGCTGGAAGTTGGTGTTTGCCTTGGTCAACCTGGGTGTCAGCCGCTGCACAACTTCGTCAAACATGGCTGGAGGCATCCTCATGAAGTTCTGGGATGCCTGAGTGTCTTCGTTCCTGAGCTCCACCATCAGCTTGTTGTACAGCCCGTAATCTGCTCTTCTCCCGATCCATCTTCGTACCCAGACTGCTTCTTGGCTGCCTCTTTTTCTTCCCGTAGTAGAGTTCACAGAGCCTGTAGATGGCTTCGTACTGTTGCAGAAGGATGGCGGCTGCCAAAAGGACTTTGTTACAATCCACGGTGGACATGACTGGATGCTGTGAAAGAGGAAAAGCCGGATGAAGGCTGCAGAGGTCTGCACCGCAGGGCTGCTGTTCTGAAAGTGAGATCCAGCTGAGTTGCTTCCCCTTTTTATAGGCAGTATAGGTGTCCCTTTGCATCCTCTAGGCATCCTCTAGGCATCCTCTAGACATCCTTAATATCCGAGATAGGTCCCCTCTGCGAAGGTTTTTTCCATTTTAAATGCTTTGTTTCCATCCTGCATCTGCTAGGCATCCGTTCTGCATCCGTTCCTCGTCCATTCTGCTTCCTCCCTGTGTCCAAGCAGATGCGAGTTGCGCGGATGCAGAATGGATGCCTAGCGGATATAGCGGATGCATAACAGATGCAGAACGGATGCCTAGCGGATGCCTAGCGGATGCAGAATGGACAAATTGGATACATTTTCTGTGCAAAAGTTTTGAGCAGCTCAAAACTTTCTGAGCGGATGAAACATCCATAAACGGATGCTGGACGGATAGAGAGGAAACAAAACGGAGGCAGTGAGGTCAGAATGGATACATCACGTTAACCAACGGATGGCAAGCTTTTTTGTCTGTTTTACATCCTCTTTGCATCCGTTGGTGCAGTGTGACAGGGGCTTTAGCTCAATAAAGTAGATACGTAGGAGTGTAACGTTGATTTTGGATTGCAGCAGCCCTTTCTTTTCAGAAGGGGTCTTAGAAAATTAAGTTGGCTTAGAGCTAGTTTTCAACTTTAACCACAAATGCTGCTTTTTCCTATTCTCAATTTTTACTTTGGAGAGAATGCAGGAAAGGGAAATGATGGAAACTGGCAGAAGAAGAAAAAAAAAAGTGGGAAGGTGGGAAATTATACACTGCAAGACTTCATCACTGAGTCTCTAAAATATTTCTCCTTACTGAACAATGAATTAAAATTCTATCACAGTGTTAGTTTTTTGACTGGATCCAAACTGCCACTCTTTACCTCAAAGTTGAGCCAGGAAGCTATGCTTGTTTCTGATGTAGTTCAAACCATCCTGAGGCAAGAACTACTATGTCAATTAGAAAAGGATGTCTGGCCAAACCATTAGTGGTCCCACTTATCAGGACTAAGTCAGACAGTTTGGCTCCCCCAGACATCAGGATTTGGATTTTAACTTTTTCTTTCCCTCATGGTTAGAAGTACAAGGGGCCATTTCCTCTGTCACTTCTGGTACTCATTTCTAACCTTCTATATTTGTTTGTTTGTTTCTCTGCATCAGTTGAACTCAGGCATGGCAGATGAATCATGTGAGTTGATCATCTTACAAACAAATCACCAATGCATCCATTATAGTTGATTGGGATAATAAGGCAGAGGTTCATTTGATCTATGTTTATTCTTATTAGTAATATAGGCATGCTGTTGATAGCTAGCTTCTCATGACTGACTCTGTCTGAGCTGTGATTTCTCAAAGATCCATTTTTGAAAAATATCCCTAATACTCAGACTTTTTATATGTCAAACTACCACAATAACAGAATAACAGAGTTGGAAGGGACCTTGGAGGTTGTCTAGCCCAATGATCTGCTCAGGCATGAGACCCTACACCATTCTGGACAAATGGTTGTCTGACCTCTTCTTGAAAACCTCCAGAGATGGACCATAAGCCATTCCACTGGTTTATTTTTCTGTCAGGAAATGTCTTCTTAGTTCTAAGTTGCTTCTCTCTTTGTTTAGTTTCCATCCATTGTTTCTTGTCATGCATTCAGGTGCTTTGGAGAATAGGATGACTCCCCTTTTCTGTGTGCAACCAGTGGTGGGATTCAAATTTTTTTACTACTGGTTCTGTAGGCGTGGCCTGGTAGGCGTGGCAGGGGAAGATACTGTAAAATCTCCAGTCAGAGGTGGGATTTGCCAGTTCTCCGAACTACTCAAAATTTCCACTACCAGAACTGGTCAGAATCTATTGAATACCATCTCTGGTGGCAATCCCTTAAATATTGGAAAATTGCTATCATGTCCCTCCTGGTCCTTCTTTTCATTAAACTAGACATACCCAATTCCTGCAAATATTCTTCATATGTTTTAGCCTTCAGTTCCCTAATCATTTTTATTATTCTTTCCTGTTTCTAGAGCAGGGGTGTCAAGCTCAAGGCCTGAGGGTCGGATCTACTCCACGGGGTGCTTAAATCTGTCCCGGAAATATCAAGAAACCTGCCCAGTGCCTCTCGTGGCTAAACAGGCAATGTGCAGCCTCCCCCTGGCTCCTTGTTTTCACCTTCCATGGCCTCCCGCAGCACTCTGCTGGCCAAAACCAGACCAAAAATGGGCCAAAACCAGGCTGAAAAAGGAGCAAAAAACAGGCAAAAAATTGGCTCCAAAGAGGCTGAAAAACTGGCCCAAAAGAGACCAAACACAGGCTGAAAACAGGCAAAACAGGCAGAAAAATGGCCAGCCAAAAACAGGCTGGCAGAATGTGCAAGATGCCATGGAGGACAAAAATGAAACACATGGGGGCTGCACATGGAATCCCCACATCCCATTTTGGCCAATAGGGCACTGCAGGAGGCATCCATCCTGCCCCCTCTCAATTAATCACATCTCCTTACAACATGCTACAGTCAAGAGTCTTGGTTATGCCCACATATTAAATAAATTCTTCAATTTTAATATTATTCAATTTCAATACAAGAGAACAAACTCAGGTTGGTTTTGTAGGTTCCTATATGTGTGCAAATTTATTCTTTCATTACAGAACATGCATGTGGCCAAAATTAAACCAGGATGCTGTCAATTTCATCTATAGGATGAATCTGTGTCATATAATGGTAAAGGAAAAATACTGATAAAATTACTTATGATGCTAGTGAAGCTAAGAAAGGAAAATTTTCTCATTCATAACTACAAAATCAAATCATTATTTTCTTCTTTATCCTAAAAGAATTATTGATTTTTTTGCCAATCATAAATCTCTCATGATAAAAATAGCTTAGCAACAAACTCAGTTCAGAGATAATTGGCAAGTCAGAAATTCTTAAAGGTTCTATTCATATAACCAGGAGAGAGGGTAGTACAAATTTTACACCTCCCACTGCTGTCCATGCAAAATTTTGACAGCAATGTTTACTTTTATGTGGTTAGTCTGAAAGAATAAAAGTATAAGTACTCATAGATAAACATTCAAAAATTTACTTGATACATTCTTAGACTCCATTTTGGCATATTTCATGCATTACTTTTTAAGTATGAATGTGTGCAGGTTTACTGGCAAGCACAGATTTGTTTCTGATAACATATGACAATAGGAAGGGGGGAAAAAATAAAACTTGTAGTGTTGCTTAAATATTTATGTATGTATCCAGAATGTTTCAGCCAGAAATTGATCTTTTCTGGAGCTAAAAATAATAACAACTCTGAATATTTCTACACAATGAAACATTACACAATCTAGTGTAATGTTTACAGCCTTTGATAAAGATTATCTGGATGAAAACACTATATTTATCAAACATTCTATCAACATCTTTCCAGATGATTAAAACACCAAACAAACTCAATACATTTGTATACTCATTCTCTTCCTTGCTGCCATATTTAACCCCAGAATATTTACAAATTAAACTAATTACATTCCTTTCTTCCCAGCTTGTCCCAATTGGTGCATTTTGTCATTTGCCCTTACACCAATAAATAACACATACAATTGTGATTAAGAAATTTACATTTCTAACAAATAAGGGATGAAATATAAATTGGGAGAAAGCTTGATTCACAAATCTGACAACACCATTTGGATTTTGGAGAGACAGTATTCCAAGTGCTAATCCGGATGAATCAACTCATGGTTGTAAATTGTGTTCTAAGGATGAGATCTGAATAAGATGCAGTTTCTATTAATACATTATAATTGTGAAAAATGCCAAAGGTCAAATGATTACAAGACAGCTTTACATTTTTGGAAATTCTTTTAAAAATTGCTTAGCATACTATTAAATCTCATCTAAACCACACTTTAAAACTCAATGGCAAGTCAAAGTTTATTCACTTAAAATGCTTTTTAAGATGCTAATGCTTCTGTTTGGATATAGATGCTTCTTAACTGTGCTGTCTGATCAGTCATACTACACCAAATCTTTTGCAGTTGAACGTCCATTTGCAAACATGCTTCTTGTGCAGATCTTTGCAAATAAAATCTGAGGCATCCTATCATTTAATTTGAAATTAAAGAGATAAGTGATGAACTGTAACCATTCTACGGTATGCTATTAACAAGGACCGGCAAAAGCAGAGAAATAAGAAGTTCAATTATCTTTGTGGGAGAACTGTTCCAAATTATATTCCTTGTCCCAACTTACTATGGCACCTCATTAATGAAAAATTGAAAACAATTAGCTATTAAGGTCATAGATAATGATGACAGAATATTTAAGTTGTATTACAAATTCAAAGTTAAAAGGGCATGTAAAACAGGGAGAGCTTTAACATATGGCAAAACTGTGGAAAAGAAAATAAATTAGTTGCTTACGAAGACATGGAAAAAAGAAAGACAAGTTGGGAGAATTTGTGCCCTCATGAAATATGGGTGATTTTAATATCTGCATATTGCATGAAACATGTGTATTGATGCTGTCTATAATGAACATAACAGCCTTTTTTGTCCTAACCTGTTTGAATTGGGAAAAATACAATCTTCCTCTATCTAATATTGGACCAAATCTCCTAGAATTTCTGGCTGGTTTGACAAACATGGCAGAAAACAGTAGAAAATTCTTGCATATTTATTTATGGCAAAATTATAACATTTTGCCCTCAAATTATATAAAAAAATCAGAAGCATCGCAGATAAATAAGATGCAGGATGAGGAAGAACAAATATTTCTTCTTAATCCCCCACTCCTTGTTGATCAACCAAATTTTTGGGAAACAACTGTATAGTAGCAAAAGATGGCACTGCTCAACAAAAAGTCCACTCTGAGCCACAAATTCTTAAAGGGACCCCACTTTTCTGCCTTTTTCCAAGGTGAAGTTCAAGGAAGAAGCTGGGCCTTGGAATTGATTCAGTGCTATGTGGTCCAAGGAGAGATATTTGGTCCAAGGGCCAGATATTCCCTCGTATTGCAATAATTCTTCCTTGCTCTGCCTACTCACATTCATCCAGTTGAATAAAAAACCAGCACCAATTTCATTTCATGTTAATGCTCAAGCAGATTACATACCAAAATTATAGATCTTTGGGATGATATAAATAAGCTAGCATCAAAGTAAGACAAGCAGCATGGAAAAAGGAGCATATATAATTATAAAACCCTATTAATCTTCTCTCTGGAATAAATCTTGTGCTTACAGTCTCTTGACATGTGTCTTACATTCTGAACCCATGATCATCTTTGCTCTTCTCTCTTGCTTCCTTTTCAATCAAGCGCCACATTCTTCTTATTATGTGGTCACCCAAACCAAATGCAATTTCCAGCAGGGTACTGCATGTAAGTTTCACTAAGTAAACATGTTTGAGCTGAAAGGCATCCAAACAGATTCCAAAAGGATTCATTGATTACCACCGAACACATGAAATGTGCACTGAAAATTGGTGCCCCAGCTTAGGATCTTTACCAATCAGCATGAACAACACATGGTCAAAACTAAAGTTGTCACATTTACACCCGGTCCCACTTCAAAGAAAAATGACAGAGCCACGAAAACATCAAAATCTTTCTCTCCCCTACTTTTAACAACATGTGGTATGTGGCTGACTGAATCATATGCTGTGTGTTCTTTTGGTTTCTTAAAACAAATTTTTGCTTAACCTCTGCTGTGACCCAGTGAGTAAACACAGTACCAAGTTATGCTCAATTTCTGTTCTTCTCTTTTAAAAAACAGAATGTTTGCTTATGTGGTGACCACTGAAAGAGAATGCCTTTTCTGATTAACTCTATCACGGATATTTGCTGCTTTTCATTTCTTGACATAATTTTCCCAGTGCCCTTAATTACAAAATTCTTATTTGTGTCAGGTATCTAAGGCCTGCATGAGCATTGTTTGTTCTTATAGTTTATTAAAAGATATAGTTTATCTTCTATTTTTAATTAAAGGTCTAGATGCAAAGTCTATAAGCCTTTCTTTAGATTATTGGCCTTCTCCAGCCTTGGAAGCTTGGATGGCAAAATGAATATGAAACCACATGCGACATGATCAGTTTCTCTCTTATACATACTTCCCTCCCCTTTGGAAATTACTGGGGTTGGGAATTTATGAAAAAGATTTAGATGTCAGTGAAAAGGAAAAAAAATTCTAGTGAGGTTTCTACTCTTCATTTGTTGCTGAAGTTACAGCCTTAGGCAACAATATGTAAGCAACATAAATTCTGTTGTGTTGGGAATCTCCAGAGAGTGAAAAAGTTTTTTTCAACAGCTGTGGATCTCACATTCGATGCTCAGAATGGAATAAGATTTGAAAATATTTAATCTACTTCCTGTGGTCACCATTGTGGAATGTGGATGACAGCCTCAGTGTGGGTAAATAGGTTGACAGATCTCGAATAAACAAGCACGTGGAGGAAAGAGTTCCCATTTTATTTGGGGAATGAGCGACAGGTGATATTGAGCAGGTTCTGATCAGTTCTAGAGAGCTGATAGTGGAAATTTTGAATAATTCAGAGAACTGGCAAATACCACCTCTGACTGGCCCCAATCTATTCTCTGCCTCCGTCTGCCTTCTTTGGTTGCCCTGCACAGGAGAACAGAGCTGGAAAGCAGGTTAGTGTAGTGGAGAGGGAATGGGATTTTTGCAGTAACCTTCCCCTACAGTGGGGTGGGCATGGAGATTTAACAGTATCCTTCCTCTGCCACTCCCATGAAGCCACGCCCACCAAGCCACACCCAAAGAACCGGTAGGAAAAAAGTTTTGAATCCCACCACTGGAATGAGCCTTCCTAAAATGAGATGATTTGTTTTTGCTTGGGATCAGACCCGAATTTTCTTGTTTTGTTTGCTCAATTTTGAACAAGTCTTTATTATACTCCAAGTAATGTTATATGAAACGTGAAGACATGCTACTTGTTCAGTCTCTTCTGGGCCCACTTTTATCCTCTTTCCCCAAATCTATCTCCTAGCATCAATTACTGAAAAAACTGAAAATGGGGGAGATCTAGATTTTGAGCCAGAATATTGCCAAATATTTCAGGAACTTGTGTTTTGCACTTTCCATCCACTAATGACTGCAAGGAATCTTAACTCGAAGAATGTCATTACAGTTCTAGCTTTCATGAAATGGTGCTTAAGGCTAAGTTCCACTGGCCGACGGATGCAAAATGTATGCAAAAAGGACACAGCAGATGAGCAAAATTTTGGGGGTGGCTCCATCCATTGTTATCCGCTCCAAAAAGTGCCCCAAATTTGCATAAACAGAACAGAAAAGAACGGAAAGGAACGGATGGGGGTAGCACGTAGCAGGGGTGTTAAGCGGATCTTCGTAGGAAGCCTAGCGGATGACAGCGGATGGAAGCGGATGACACATCCGAAGGGCTTCTGGGGGACAATTGCGAAGCGGATACATAGCGGAAGGAGCGGATGCATAGCGGATGATGCGAATGCATCACGGACGCCTATAGGAAGCAAAGCGGATGCATAGCGGATGCATAACAGATGCAAAGCATTCACTGCGCATGCGGGGAGGATGAATTGTGTCAGCTCCGCAGATATAAAAGGATGCAGCTTGCATGCAGTCAGCATTGAGAGGAAAGACATGCTGCCACATACATCTTGAAGGAACACTATGGTTCGTCAGTCAGGGAAGAAGAGAAAGCCTGTGCCTACTCCTGCCAGCCCTGGCAAGAAGGACAGAACCACCATCCCATCCCCTGGCGCTGACTCTGAAGCTGCTGGTGCTTCTGCTGCTGGTGCTGCTGGTGGTGCTGCTCCTGGTGGTGGTGCTGGTAGTGCTTCTCCTGCTGGTGCTGCTGGTGCTGCTGATGCTTCTCCTGCTGGTGCTGCTGGTGCTTCTCCTGCTGGTGCTGCTGGTGCTGCTGGTGTTTCCACTGCTGCTGCTGGTGCTGCTGGTGCTGCTGCTGTGCTGGACCAGCCCCAAGGCTCTCAAAGCCCTACTGCTCAAGCCTGTGAAGGCTCTGCTGCTGAAGCCCCTTTCAGAGGGAGGAAGAGGCAAGGGAAGGAGAAGGGAGAGAGGAAACAGTACTCCATTTCCGAGGACCATGAGGAGGAGGTGCTGGAATGGCTGAGGGAGAACGAGTGCCTGTGGAGAAAGGGCCACAGACTGTATCGGGACACCAAGAAGAAGCAGGCAGCTTGGAGAGACAAGGCAGAGAGCCTGGGCTACACTTCAGACCTACTCCTGGAATGGTGGAAGCACATGCACACCTGGTATGTCAAGCTACACCTCAAGAAATCTGGCCAGGCCGCTGTCAAGCTCACTGACCAGGAGATGTAAGTCATGGCCAAGTGCAGCTCCCTGGAGGGTGAGGTCCTCCACCAATGAGCAGCTCCTCTGACAACCCTCTCCCTCAGACAGCCCAAAGACAGCCAGTCCTTTTCCAGCCAGGAGACAGCTACCCTGTCCAGGCAGGTGTCTTCGGAGGGCCCCATGTCAGAGACCCCCCCGACAGCTGCACTCCCCATTCCACAGGATGTGGAGGATCCCCTGTCACAAATGGAGGAAGAAGCGGCAGCCACCAGAGACCAACCCACACCCACACCCAGCTCCACCTCCACAGAAAGCAGGCAGAGAGGCAGAGGCAGACTGGAGGGCCAGAGCCACACTGTCCTGTTGGAGATCAGGGACACAATCAAGACCAGCACAGATCTTCTCTCTCAACTGGTCCACAGCAACATACCATCCTCGAACCGGAAGCCCTTCATCACCTACATGACCCAGACCCTCATGAACCTGCCTGAGGCCCAGTACCAGGTGATGAAGCAGAAGATCACAGCACTTCCCTCCAGGCCCAGCTGAACCTGCTCCGATCCAGTCCAGGTCTGCTTCTCCACCCCAGGCGATGTCACAGCCCTTCCACGGCTTCCAACAGCACCTCACCTACCAAGGCTACGAGTACCAGGACTTCCCACAGCAGAGGCAGCCCTTCCCAGTCCAGGCCCAGGTTCATCACACACCACAGACACCTCACCTCACCCAGCTGCAGACCAGACAGCCCCACTACACTTCTCCTTCCTCCACCCCACAGCCAAGCCCCTCAATGGACAATCTGTTATCAGTCCTGGGCCTAACATCCCAGGTACTTGATGAAGGGCTCTCTGTACTCTCGGGGCCAAGCACCCCAATGGCGCCTCAGACCAGCACTCCAGCCACAGCCACCTCCACAGTCCCTGGCCGCTTGACAGCTGAGACCATAGACATGCCTCAGAGTGACTGAGAACAGTGCCAGAGACTGAGTTGTTACCTGTTCACTTTATCTTTGCTTTAGACACTTTACTTGGTTCATTTTGCTTTTTTAATAAAGTCATACAGTTGACTTAAGACAGTTATTAATAAAGGTTATCTTTGCTTCACACACTTGGTTCGTTTTATTTACTTAATAAACTGTTGATGAAAACTTTGAAAAAATGGTTAAGCCTTTGCATGCTTGTGGGATGGGTAAGGATAGTTGTGGGTTGGGTAAGGATAGTTTTGGGATGGGTAAGGATAGCTGTGGGATAGGTAAGGATAGTGGTGGGATGGGTAAGGATAGCTGTGGGATAGGTAAGGATAGTTGTGGGATGGGTAAGGATAGTTGTGGGATAGGTAAGGATAGCTGTGGGATAGATAAACCTCCAGTGCAAGCATAGTGGGACTGTATGGTCTACCCTCCCAGCTGCCACACATATGGCCCTTTTTTATCATTAACAATTTATTCATTGATCAACACATTTCAAAATAAACAAAGCTCTTTATTAATGTCCTATTCATTGTAGGACCACTCAACACACATAGCACAATCTCATCCAGTGTTATGAGACAGGCTCAAGGAAGCATCCATTAACCATCTATCATCCTGTCTTGCCACTCCACTGCTCCAGCTGGGGAGTTGCCACCAGTGTTTCAGGAGGTTGCGCTGCTTCTTCCCTTCACGTGATGCTCTGTTGGGGCCTTGTACATCCACAGTGTCTATCAGGTTATGTCCTTGCCTCCATTCACCAGGCTCCATGTCTCCATTCCCTTGTTGACGGTCCACAAGCCTGTTCTGCAACACTGGGTAGCGGGTGCGCGTGAGATTGTACAGGATGCAGCAAGCTTCCACGATGCTCCTCACAGTCTGTGGGTGATGCTGCATGGTGGTGAGAAGTACCTGGAACCTGTTGCCCAGGATGCCAAAGGCGTTCTCCACCACCTGTCTTGCCCTGGACAGCCTGTAGTTGAAGATCCTCTCTTCACGGGTGAGGTATCTTGAACTGTACGGCTTCATGAGGTAGGTTCTGAGTGAGAAGGCGTCATCACCAACCATGAAATAGGGCACATCTTGTGTGCCATTGGGTAGGGGGTCTGGATATGGAAAACCCATGATGAGGTTGCGTTCCAGCCCATCCTTGAGGTGACTGGCATTGTATACCTGGCTATCTGAAGCAGACCAGTTGCCCGAAGCACCGATGTACATGAACTTGTAGTCAGCATCAACCATGGCAAAGAGGATGATACTGAAGAAGCCCTTGTAGTTGAAATAAGTGGACCCTGACTTGGCTGGAGCTTTGCAGGCCACGTGCTTCCCATCTATGGCTCCAACGGTGTGGGGAAAGTTCCACCACTCTTCTGCAACTTTCCTCCAGCCTTCTTCAGTGGTGGGACAATGGAGGAGCTCCTCCACGTATTCTTCGATGATGGCCTGCACCACTTCTCTGACCACAATTCTGTTGGTGTTGTGTGGAACCCTCCAGGCATACTGCATGTTTCTGTATGTGGTTCCAGAGGCCAGGTGGCGCAGAGTCAGTGCCACCTTCAGTCCAGGGTCCAGGTTGGGATGGAAGTTGGTGCTTGGCTTGGTCAATCTGGGTCTCTGACGCTCTACAATTTTGTCAAACATGGCTGGTGGCATCCTCATGAAGTGCTGGAATGCATGAAGGTCTTCATTCCTCGGCTCCACCATCAGCTTGTCATAGAGTCCAAACTCCACTCTTCTTCCGATCCATCGATGGACCCACACAGGTCTTGAATGTCTCCTTCTTCTCCTTGCGTAGAAAAGGTGAAACAGTCTGAAGAGGGCTTGGTTCTGGTGTTGAATGATCGCAGCTACCATAAGGACTGTGTTATGATCCATGGTGGAGATCAATGGACGATGTGGAAGAGCAAGACCAAGGGTGAAGAGATCTGTACACCATGGCTGCTGGACTGATACTGAGATCCAGGTGATTTCCTCCCCCTTTTTATAGGAAATATCGGTTTTCTGCTCGGTGTCCTTCCACATACTCTAGGCATACTCCAGACATCCTAAATATCTGAGATACATCCCATATACAAATGTTTTGTCCATTTTAATGCTTTATATACGAGATTCATCCGCTTACATCCTTTCTATTTCCATGCTACTAACGCTGTGTGGATGTTCCGTGTACCTTTCATTTACTCCCTCTTTCCATTTTCAGCTGCAGCTGATGTGAGTTGAGGGGATGGCCAGAGGATGCAGAGAGGATACAGCAGATGTTTAACGGATGACAACGGACATAGAACATTTGTTGCCCGTATGTGTCGCAGATATACATTGTACGCGGAGGAAAGTTTATCTGTTCAAAAAGTTTTGTGCAGCTCAAAACTTCTTGCACGGATGAAATCTCAGTGGACGGAAGCTCGACGGATAGAGCGTATGAAACACGTATGCAGTGAGTACACAACGGATGCATCGCGTTTTCCAATGGATGGCAAGCTTTTTTGTCCATTTTACATCCTCTTTGCATCCGTTGGTGCAGTGGGACATGGGCTTTACCAAATAAAGTTGCTGTATGAAATATTCTATAATGGTATTGATAGCTTATTCGGCTTTCTATCGTGATACATTCCTCTTTTCCTCTTCTTCCCCCCTTTCTGGATATATGAGTGTTCCTCTGACAATCAGTGAGCATTCAGTGCGTGCTGAGAATGCATATTCCTTATCAGAAAGTTTGAACACGGGATTGAGTCCTAGATCTTATTTGCAAATAAATCTAAAATTGAAAAAAACATGTTATGCACTCATGTCTTCTAGAGCCTAAATATGTACAAGCATCTACCATGTTTCTCATATAATAAGGCCGGTCTTATTTTTTTTTTGAGCCCCCCAAAAATTGCTAGGGCGTCTTTTCAGGGGTGATTTAATTCCCCCCCCTTGCATCTTCAGGCTGGCGGGCAGCGACAGCTTGGATGTCGACCTCGCCATTGGTGGGGCACTTCGTATCGGGATCAACGCAGGCAGCACCATATCCAGGTATGCAACGAAAGTACTTCCTAACAGCAAGCCCTCCCACCATTCCCCCCCATTTCGCATGTTTTAATATAGGCCTTTATTTGGGGGGAGGGGCTGAATTTCAGTTCATGCCTATAAAACATGCTGGGACTTCTTATTGGGGGAGGCTATATTGTTGGAGAAACAGGGTAACCAAGACTGTTTACATGGATAAAATCCTTTTGAATGTAGGAATGAAGAATGTAGTTGATGCTATATCTAAATTAGAGTCTGCAGTAATTCAAATTATAAGAACATCTGCACCTTAAAATTCATGCCATGCTGGCAGTGATTAAGAAAATATTCTCACACTGACATCACAGGAAAATTCCATGCACTAATGTTTTATGACTGTCTGCTTATATATTGTGAATTGAAAGATAGTTGCCTGCAGCCATAGGTAGAATTTAAACAGCTAAATTGAAGCTCTATTCCATGGGAATGTTTCCAGCTATGTCACAATGCCACCAACATGATTTTTCACCAATACGTGCAGGACAGTCCAAATATTAATTTTCCATTTCTTTCTCAACTAGCGTTTTATGTAGCCAAATTTGATGGGCTTTATAATGACTGTATCTTACTAACACTACAGATGCAAGACACCTGTTGCTCTTAATGAAACCATAACAAATTCATTTAAGAATGAATTACTGTTTCAATTTGTAATTTAGTCAGGCACCAATGAGGAATCATGGCCAAACATGCTCAGGCCTCTTGGAGTCATAGGAACGTGTGCAAAAAACCACCTTCAGCTTTTTTGTTACTTTTCATTTTTTTCAGAGCCTGAATTGTAGGAATTGATCTCCCCTCACTATCAATCTAAGGACATCTGATGGAATAAGTTGGTTATCAGAATAAATACCCCCCCCCCAAAAAAAAAACCTACTCAGCAGGATAAGAGAAATAATAATTTGATAGCATATTCTAAGTTTCAAAGTGATATATAACTAGCTATTATCAGAACTGCCAACCCCTGATAAAGGAAAATCTGGAGACCCATGAAAAAAAATCTGGAGATTCTATAAAAAATAGTGAGATTCACGGTCACATGAATAACTAACCAATCAGAGCGTGTTATATCCGGTGGTAGAAAAAGCAAATGGAGGCGCCTAGAGTAAAAAGAAATGTGCTGTATGTATATATGACTGTATGGTAATATCGATATTGCGTTATCTGAGAAGTGGTGTCATGTCATTTGTGTGAGAATCAGATTTATGCGCGTATAAGCCCACCCCCAAATTTGGAAAAAAAAAAAGCATTTTAAATTTGGCATGAGATTGAGGAGCCTTGTCGTGAGACCATGAGACATGACAAAAAACCGTGAGACTCACAGCAGAACCGTGAGAGTTGGCAGAGCTGTATTATCCCTATAACATTTGTATAGTTATCTTTTTTCTTCAGCCATCTTTTTTTTAATTTACATTTAAGCACCCAATGTATATAATATAGGAAACATAGCCCTTTATTAGAGATCAGAACCCTGTTCTTGGTTTTGATGGTGCCTTGTAGTACATGTAAATTACATTTCAATATGTTACCCTAACAAAGTATAGTAAATCCTGAGCAAAGAGAGCAGGCTTGAAAGGGGTAAGGTATACATTTGAAACATAACCATTAACATGGCAAAACTGCCAATTAGTAAACATCATTTAATTGATTTATTTTGGGTGACTGATCTAATTTCAATGTAGACCTGTGAGACTGAAAGGGATGGTTCCACATTCCAAAAGCAACTCTATCCTTTCTAAGAATGATTAATGTTCATATGAACAAGGATGACAGATGTTTCCAGATGAACAGACCTATTCAATATTTGCTCTATTCTTTTTTCTTTTGGGGAAGGTGGGGGGCAGAGTAAGAAAAACAGAGAAAGAAATATGAAAGGGTTACAAACAGAATGTGGTTTACAGCAATCCAAAGAGTATCTGCAGATTAAAACTGTTCAATAGACCCCATCGTTATATATTTCAACAGTCGATATGTTGTACTTGTTGTCTTACAAGATTTAATACCAATGTAATTTACACAAATTCATAAACTGAGCATATAGAATCCATCTGTAACACTTCTAAGGGAACGATAAGTCATATCTGTCTTTTGATTATTTTAGCAACCAGGTAAGCAGAAAGACTACATCAACCTGAATTCCTTAGTCAATATATGTATTTGTTTATCCAGCAGAAAGGAATCAGCAACTGTCAGCTGCTATTTATAATAAAACAAAAGAAAAATACCAGCTTTAGTCCTGAAATGTGTCAGGAATATTAGTCTTCAAAGAGTAATTTGCTGGGATGGCACAGCAGTCTGGCCTTTTACTCTTTACCAGTTGCTTGAAGACAAAGCATGTTCAACCAACCCAGGAATGAGAGGAATTTAACTGGGAGGCAGATTGAAACTGACCAATGAATACCTAGATTGTCCTATCACATAATCTGCAGGAATTCCTACTGGACTTGCTTAGTAAAAGGTCTATTAAGCCTGGAATGTGGATTCATGTAGCTTTGAGTTTTGGAATTCAGGATGCATTGGGGGAAGAGTCAAGCCTGTGGATTCTCTCAGAATGGTGTCTGGAGCCTTATAAGTCTGTAACTGAGCCTCATCCAAGGAGTTGGCTCAACCTATTGCTACTTGAGCCCTAATTTTGCCTTTTCAGTAAAAACTCCTTTACTTTTGATTAAGATATGCTCTGTCCAGTGATTTGAGCAAAGATAAGAAAATTGCTTCCTGGTTTTTCATGGTTATATGTGCCCTAAATGTCCTAACTAAGGGGCTTTTGCTTCTTTCAGGAGCTACATGTGCTGCAGATATATGTATACAGTGCATATAGGCTTGATGCACACAATCATCTTGCCCCAGTTCAAATAGTGGCTGCAAATCAAAGATAGGATCCTCCATTCACCTTAATGTTGTCTTTTTTTGGCCAGGCATCAAAAGTTGTGTTTTCCAATTTTTCCTAGTACAAATGGTTGTGTACAGATTGTGGGCTGTGCTTCATTTTATTGTAGACAGTCCTCCTCTACTGCAGTTGTACTGTGTACTGTAGCAGGACTGCCCCAAGCCCCATCCCATCTGCCTATCAATCATTGACATGCTTGGATAGTTTTCCCCCACAAAGTCACAAATAGAGGAGTGAATGAATGGATTTTGGGAATTCCTCATCTTTTTCTTAATCAGCTAAAAATTATAATATGGTTTTACCATCTTGGCTTTCCCCATCTCACCTAAATGATAAAAAGAAATGATGAGGGTTTTATTGTTTTGTTTTTCTTTTTCAACAATCCATTGAGTGACATTCCTGGTTGGAAGATGCCAAAAATGATGGGCAGTCAAGATGTGTGTGTGTGTGTGTGTGTGTTCAAAAGGTTTATCAATGGAAACCACATATCTTCAAAGAGCTGAAAGTAAAGGAAATGGGAAGAGATAAAGAAATGGAAACATCTACTAATAGGATGCCATGATAAACATGATCCAAGAAGTACACTGGATTCTCCACTAAGTGAAGAAAGGGGGTGAAATCCAAAAATATATTTCTTAAGCAAATTTTTGCTTCTAACAGTCCATGTACTGGAATCACTTTCTATGTACTGGAATCACTTTTTATGTGAAAAATCCCATCATGTTTTATGAAGAAAACACCTGCTCAGTTGTCAATTTTTGGATACTCCAGTGAAGTGCAAAAGTAAAAACTATCTTTTCCTGTTCCCCCTTACAGGTATAGGCATTGGAAGTTATCTAAAAGTACTATAGAATAATGAATTTTCCAACAGCCAATTTTCATGCAATATTTATTCATTTATTTAATTTATAGGCCACCCAAATCACCATCCAAAGTGGTTTACATCACAATAAAAACACAAATATAAAAACATTAAAATTAAGATAACTTAAATAAAACTAGGAACCAAATACACAAGCAATATGGAAGTAGTATCTTATCTCTTATCCATCACTCACCTCCAGCATAGAGCGCCCCAATCAGGACCACAAGCCAATCAACAGAGCCAGATTTTAACAGAATAACAGAGTTGAAAGACACCTCGAACATCTTCCAGGCCAATCTCCTGCACAAGCAGAACCACCTATACAATGCCAGACAAATGGCTGTCCTTTCCCATTTAAAAAGCCTCCAGCATCCACAACTTATTTTGGGAGGTCTTTTAGAAAGCCAGGAAGGTGGGGGCAGATCTCATCTCCAGTGACAAGAGGGAAAAGGGGAAAAAGATATTCCAAATATAAAGACTGTTTTGCAATGAATGGCCTGGGAAAAGTAAAACCAAAACCATAGTATTACATCCCCCAAGCATAACCTTTTCAAAACAATCAGGCAATGAAGTCCTGCAATTCAACTATTCATCAGCATTCACTTCACTTTATTAAAAGGATATTTGTCAGAGAGACTTTTTTGTAGGTACCGTATGTGTGTGAGAAACTTCTTCATTGTTAAATAGGGCACGTAGTACAGTATTTTTTTTTAAAAAAAAAAACCAAGCTAAGCAGGTGACCAGTGCAGTAGCTGAGCTGTGCAATTGATTCAAAGCAAACAAAATTATACTGAGAGAAGAAATAAAAATAGGACAAAATAATTCACCTGTAAGTTATTCTGGTCGTAACCTCATAATTTATTTAAATGAATGAGTGCTGCTAATTAAAGAGACCATAAAATCATAAAGGAATTTATCAAAACACACCCAAGATGCTACTTCAATGAGGCTGCCTACTTTGCTTATTTCAACAGCACAATGCTAAATGAAAAAGCATAACAAGAATTCTGTTTTATAAGTTCACAAATTCTATCACCAGTCCTTTTTCCAAGTGGAAGAAAGATATTACAGAAAGCCCTTAAAAGTGGAATAGAATAGAATAGAATAGAATAGAATAGAATAGAATAGAATAGAATAGAATAGAATTCTTTATTGGCCAAGTGTGATTGGACACACAAGGAATTTGTCTTTGGTGCATATGCTTTCAGAGTACATGAAGAACAAATAAAATATATACCTCAAGAATCATAAGAGGTATTTTCTGTTCTGTCCTCCACTCTAAAAACCATGACTATAAAGGACTTCCACTGAACATCCCCTAACTTACTACAAAAATGTTGTCCACCTGCATTTTGCCTGTTGGATCTTTCCAGGGGTAGGATTCAAAAATTTTAACAACTGGTTCTGTAGGCATGGCTTAGGTGGTGGGCATGGCTTGGTGGTCATGTTATTGGCTGGGTGCAGCCAACTCAATATCACTCTCATTGAGGCACGAATCTCCTCACCTGGCCTCTCATGACTGTGGTGATGCTACAACTGTCATAAGCATGAAAAATGGTCATAAGTCACTTTTTTCAATGCCATTGTAACTTTGAATGGTCACTCCACACAAGCAAAGTACCATCAAAGGAGGGGGAAAAACTCCAAAGAAGTTCCAGAGCCAGGAAGTCTAGTCTTGCCAAGAATGTAATAAGAGTTAATGGAGAAGCAGTTTCCGTAAGCAACACCAGAATGTTTCCTTCCTGCCTTCCTTACAGGGTTAGGCCAATAATTTCTTCTAACAACCAGTTCTCCGAAGTGCTTAGAATGTTAACAACCAGTTCTAGCGAATAGGTGTGAACTGGTAGAATCCCACTCCTGGGCCTTTCTAACAATGTAGTGGCTGTATTATCACAATTTGCTTCTCTAATGCAATACTCTGTAATGAGAAGCATGTACATATATGGCAAAGCTCAGCCTCCTCTCCTGTCTGTCTTCATCTTCTGCTTAATAAGCAGAATTCTGGAACTACACTAATTCCAATGAGAATGCTCATGCCCAGATGCATAAGAATTTTGAATGATTTCCTAAATGCACTGTGGGATTTTCTTCCTTCCTCTTAGTATATGGAAAAGGCTTGGCTTTGAGAACAGATACTAAGCTTCTAATTTTTAGATTTGTTTTGCAGAGGTAAGTCATCTTTCCTTCTACTTTTTCAGGGAAACAGTGAAGAATAATGTATGACACCAAATTTCAAAATAAAAGTAGTTGAGACCATACTGCATGGTGACAGATGCAACCAATGATTGATTTCTGCCATCACAGATGTCAGGTTTATACCCAACCAGGGCAGTAATTTTCTAGGAATTCAAATTAAATTCAAGGTGTCCTATGGGAAAGTCAAGGATATGAACTCAGTAGAAATGTAGCTCTTGTTTCATATAATAAGCCATCATGACAAAATTACCTTCTAAAAACTGTAACAGGCTAGCTGTTTGCATGTGCTTGCATATATGCATTTGACTCAATGTCCATGCCCAAATGTTTAAATCCTAATTGTCTTTCTCCTATCTTTAATTTGAAATTCACTGCTTGAAGCCCATTTCATTAGGTTTAACTAAATATATTATCTGTTATAGTATTGCTGTTTCTTGATTTGCCAGGCCCAGATGTCATAGCAGAATAGATGGCATTAATTTTCCATATCATATTTTGTAGAAAAAATCACTCAGTCCTGTTTTGGCTTGGGTGTCAATTTTGGGCAGAATATGTGTATGCAATCAAAACAACTGTTTGAAATATATAAAGAGAGGGGGAGGGGGGAGAGAGAGGAAGGGAGGGAGGGAGAGAGACAAAGAGAGAGAGAACAAACTCTTGTACAATATCCTTAATTTCAAATACTAGGATCATCCAACCCTAACCCGAACATTTAACCTTAACGCCACTTGAAATCCTAAACCTAATATAAACCCTAAACCAAACCCTTGCCATTGCACTAGCCCTAGCCATCGCCCTAACCTAACCATAACCCAAACCCAAACCCAAACCCAAACCCAAACCCTAACCATAACCATAACCATAACCATAACCATAACCCTAGCCCTACACTAGCCCTAGCCCTAGCCCTAGCCCTAAACCAAAACCTAACCCAAACCCTAACCCAAACCCTAACCCTAACCCTAACACTAACCCTAACCCTAACCCTAACCCTAACCCTAATCCTAACCTTAACCTTAATCTTAACCCAAACCCAAACCCAAACCCAAACGGTAACCCTAACCCTAACCTCAGCCCTAGCCCTAGCCCTAGCCCTAGCCCTAGCCCTAGCAATAGCACCAGCCCTAGCCCTAGCCCTAACCCTAACCCTAACAATAACCCTAACCCTACCCTAGCCCTAGCCCTAACCCTAACCCTAACCCTAACCCTAACCCTAACCC
>BLBF01000003.1:89919670-89982802 GCA_015471245.1 Laticauda colubrina | reverse complement strand
TAGTTCTGTTAAAGTTGTAGCAACGTTTCAGCAGAATCTCATCTGCCATCATCAGGCTTCTGTATGGATATGGGTCTTACAGCTCCTGGTTTTAAATTTGAGGCTGGTCCATTCTGATTGGTTGGGAGCCTGGACCTGTATATACACACATACATATAGTGTGCCGGTTGGTACATATTATTTTGTGCAACCATTTCGTAGTCTTCTATTACAATTACATTATATTTCCTCTCATATTTTCAATCAAATGTCAAGTACATTAATATCTTTATTAATCAATCATTGATGATACTTTTATTCATTCATAATTTATAAGATAATCATATTTTACTTGGTTTATTTTATAACAATTCATATTGTCCTCCCAGATCTATCCTAGAATCATTTTGTAAATATAATTAAAAAAAAAATGAAAAATACATCTTGATATATTTATTATTTTCTAAAAATCTACATATTCCATTACTGTATTTTATTATCTAACCACTGATAGAAAAGATCCCAAATTTTATAAAATTGTTTATCCTCTTGTTCTCGAATTTCAAATGTCAATCTACTCATTTCAGCACATTCCAATATTTTCTTAATAATCTTTTCCTGTAATGGTATCTTCTCATTTTTCCAGTTCTTAGCAAATGCAATCCTAGCTGCTATTAATACATTTACAATCAGATATTTCAAATCTTTGCTATATATTTCAGGCAACATTCCCAATAAAAAAATCTCTGGTTTCAAGTCTATATGCTTATGTGTCATTTTTTCCAATCACATGTGGATTTTGGTCCAATATTTTTTAGCGGCCGGGCATGTCCACCACATATGGTAATATGAGCCAGGTGTCTGATGACATTTCCAACTTTTCGGATTTATTCTTGAACATCCTTGCTATTCTTCTTGGGTGCCACCTGTAAAACATCCTATACAAATTTTCTTTATATGCTGTTGACATTGTCATTTTATAATTTTGAGACAACTTTTGCCATTTCTCTAAATCGATCCCATATCCAAAATTCTTCCCCCAAGCAATCATAGTTTCTTTAACTTGTTCTTCTTCTAACTTAATTTCTAATAAATATCCATATAATTTTTTTATTACCTTTTCATCAGCACCTGTCAAAATCTTATCTAAATCGGTCAATTTATCATAAAAACCTTCTGTTTTAATGTTTTTATCATACCTTGATTGTATTTACGCATATGAAAACCAATTCATCTTTATACCTTATTTCTCTAATTTTCCCTTAGATTTAAGTTCACCCTTTTCATTCAATATTTCACCATATCTAACTGTTTGTTCCTTTTTGTATATTATAGGATAAGAAAATGGCTCAATAGTCGATAACCAGACTGGAATTTTCAAATAACATTGTCTTTTAATCTTCTCCCAGTTTAACCACAGAGACTCCCTTATATAGTGTCTTCTAAAGTACCCCTGTGTTTACGTTCCTTTATGCCATAAGAAAGCATGCTACCCCAACAACAAATCATGTCCTTCTAATGACAACAATCTCGTATTTCTTAGTGTTATCCATTCCTTGACCCACATCAATTTTGTAGCTTGATGATACAACTCCCAATTAGGCAAGCCAAATCCTCCTCTTATTCTAGCATCTTGCAAAAGTTTAACTTTATCCTCGCCTTCTTGCCTTGCCATATATATTTCAACACGATTTTATTTAAATCTTCAAAATAATCTTTTCCAAGCCTGATTGGGATTGTTTGAAACAAGTATAAAATTCTGAGTAGTATATTCATCTTGATTGTTGATATTCTCCCTATTAGTGACAGTTGTAAATGTTTCCATTTCACCAAATCTAGCGCTATCTGCTACTTAAGTTTAGTATAATTATTCTCTTTTATTATACTGCATCTTGCTGTTAAATATATCCCCAAATATTTAATCTTATTTGTGACCTGGATTTTCAATAGGTCTGCTAATTCTTCCTTTTGTCTTGATAACATGTTCTTTGTCAGAGTCTTTGTCTTGTCTTTATTTATTTTCAAGCCAGCCACCTTTCCATATGTCTCTATCTTTTCCATCAATTTTCATGCTGTTTCTATTGGATCTTCTAAGATGAAAACCAAATCATCTGCAAATGCTTGTAATGTAAATTCTTCCTTTTTAATTTTCATCCCTTTTATGTCCTTTTCTTCTCTAATATTTCTGTTTAACACTTCCAATGTTAACACAAAAAACAAAGGTGACAATGGGCAACCTTGTCTAGTTCCTTTTCTTATATCAATAAAGTCAGTCAATTCTCCCTCTGTCATAACTTTTGCTGTTTGTTTATGATATATAGCTTCTATTGCTTGAGTGAATTTTTTAGTAAAGCCCATCTGTTCCAGCAGTAACAACATGAATCGCCAGTTCACATTATCAAATGCCTTCTGCGCATCTAGGAATATCAAAGCCATTTGCTTTTCAGGATGAGCCTCATCATATTCCAAAGTATCCAAAATTACTCTCATATTGTCTTTAATTTGTCTCTTTGGCAGAAATCCATTTTGATCAGGATGAATAAAACTGTTTAAATATTTTTAAGTCTTTCTGCCAATATTGAAGAAAAATTTTATAATCTGCATTTAATAAAGAAATAGGTCTATAGTTCTTAATTTGTAATGGATCGGCTTCCTCTTTTGGGGTAAGTGTAATAGAGGCTTCTAACCATGTTTTAGGTATCCTCTTCTTTAACATAACTTCATTCATAACTTCTAAAAATGAAAGATTCAACGATTCTTGTAATGTTTTATAAAATTCTGCCAGAAGTCCATCTGGGCCTGGCGACTTTCCATTATTTTGCTTATTAAGTGCTTCAGTTAACTCCATCATCGTTATATTGCTTTCTAACATTGTTTCAATCTCTTTAGGTATCTAGGGTAGATTAGCATCCTGTAAATACTGTTTGACTCTTTCCTCGTCAATATTCTCTTGTGTGTATAATTTCTCATAATAATCTCATAT
Organism: Laticauda colubrina; assembly: GCA_015471245.1. Taxonomy (NCBI): domain Eukaryota; kingdom Metazoa; phylum Chordata; class Lepidosauria; order Squamata; family Elapidae; genus Laticauda; species Laticauda colubrina. The sequence goes on along the minus strand of BLBF01000003.1, from coordinate 89,979,840 downwards.
GATTTCCTTCTTTTCTCTACTACCATAGCAGACTTGGCCTTGATCATCTATTAGCTGCAGAATTTTCCTTGATTCTTTCTCCTTTCTCAGTTTATATGCTAACCATCTTCCTGGTTTATTTGCATCCTCAAAATAATTCTGTTTGGCACTTCTAATTTTTTGCGCTAGCTCTTCTTTTTCTATTAAACCTGTTTTATGTTTAATTATATCCATTTTTAACTTGATATCCTTTTTCTGTGGCATTTTCTGTAACTCTTTTTCAAGTCCTTTATACCCATCCTCTAATGCCTTAGAGGCTAATCTTTTTGTGGTATTTCTTTTCCTTGTATAGTCTATTATCAAGTCTATAGCATATGCCTTCATTGTATCCCATACATTCTGAATTGATGTATCTTCTTTTTTGTTTTCTCGAAAGAAGAGAGCCAGTTCTTTCTCCATCCACTGTGTAAAGTCTTTTTCCTTTAAAATAGTATTATTTAACGTCAATCTAGATCTTCTTCTTTGTCCTCTCCATTTAATTGTCATTGGATTATGGTCTGCCCAAGTACTTGTTTCAATATTTATTTCTTGAGTATTAGTTAACAATTCTGTTGACATCCATATCATATCTATTCTGGACCATGATAAATGTCTGTTTGAATAAAAAGTATATTGTTTAATTTTAACATTTCTTTCTCTCAATGTATTTTTTAAGTTTATTTTTAAAAAAAGATTTAGGGAGAGTCTTTCTGTTTTGTTTTGTTGTTTTCTGTGCTATGTAATCCAGTTTATTATCTACAATTCCATTAAAATCTCCCATCAAAACTATATTGGCATAGTCCAGTTCAATTATTTTCATGTGTAATTTTTAATAAAATTCATCTTGACTATCATTCAGGGCATAAATTGCAATCAGAAGTGTTTTTATATTATTGTCTATTATTTCCACCATTAATATTCTTCCATCATCATCAACATATATCAATTTTGTTGGGGTAATATCTTTAATAAACAAGACCACTCCTCTTTTCTTGCATTGTGCCAATGAGGAAAATATTTTTCCTAATTTTGGCTGTCTCAGCAATTGTTCATGTTGCTTTTAATATGTACTTCTTGTTGGTAAATTATATCAAATTTTAATTTCTCTAATTTGTGAAAGATTTTTCTTCTTTTAACAGCTGAATTAAGTCCATTTATATGAATTGTAATTGATTTTTTTTCTTCCATGATTAAATTTTGTAGTTAGGTTTAACAACTCTCATCGATCTTTGTTTGCGTTGTTTCTTGGCTTCCTCCTTTCCACCTACTGCACCATCTTCTTTTCCAGTCGTCATTTGGTAGTCTTATTAGAATTCAATTAGTGAAATTTCTTTTTCTGCCTCTTTCTCCTCTTTAAAAAATTCTGTGTAAAATGGGGACTTCTGGTTTGCAAGGCTTGGCAGCAGCAGGAATCTGCGATCGTGTGCGGTTTCTGCTGTGCTCACTGCTGGAGTGCCCCGAGCCAACTGGCTTTGGGGCTATAGCTACCCCGTAGAAGTAGTTGAAGACAGGGGAGACCTAGCAGGAGTCGGGGGGAGTCACACACCCCTCCTCAGCTGGCTTAATTTCCTTTTCTGAAAGCAGTAGAGCGGTGGTCAGAAATGGCCACCACAAAGAAGCTTTCATCCAGAAAAGAATGTGCAGGAGGAAGTGTTGGCTGACCGGGATGAGAAGCAACATCCAAGATATCCTGGAATTTAAATTTTGGAAAAAGATACACCGCTCCATAAGGAGATCTGGAAGCAGCAAATGAAAGTGAAAAGGGAAAGTTTGTTTTTTCTGACTCTCCTTCCTTAAGCCCCTGTCACACTGCACCAACGGATGCAAAGAGGATGTAAAATGGACAAAAAAGCTTGCCATCCATTGGTTAACACGATGTACTCACTGCCTCCATTTTGCTTCCTCTCTATCCATCCAGCATCCGTCTATTGACGTTTCATCCGCTCAGAAAGTTTTGAGCTGCCCAAAACTTTTGCATGGAAAATGTATCCAATTCGTCCGTCATGCATCCGCTACGCATCCGCTACGCATCTGTTCTAGATCCGTTCTGCATCCGCTATATCTGCTAGGCATCCGTTCTGCATCCACACAACTCGCATTCGCTCGGACGCAGGGAGGAAGCAGAATGGACGAAGAATGGATGCAGAACGGATGCCAAGCGGAAACAAAGCTTTTAAAATGGAAAAAACGTTTGCAAAGGGGACCTATCTCAGATATTAAGGATGTCTACAGGATGCCTAGAGGATGCAAAGGGAGACCTATACTGCCTATAAAAAGGGGGAGCAACTAGTCTACATCTCACTTTCAGCCCAGCAGCCCAGCTGTGCAGACCTCTGCAGCCTTCATCTGACTCTTCCTCTTCCACAGCATCCAGTCATGTCAATCGTGGATCGTAACATAGTCCTTTTGGCAGCCACCATCCTTCTGCAACACTGCGAAGCCATCTACAGGCTCTGTGAACTCTACTACGGGAAGAAAAGGAGGCGGCCAAGAAGCGTCTGGGTCCGAAGATGGATTGGGAGGAGAGCAGAGTACGGGCTGTACAACAAGCTGATGGTGGAGCTCAGGAACGAAGACACTCTGGCATTCCAGAACTTCATGAGGATGCCTCCAGCCATGTTTGAGGAAGTTGTGCAGCGCCTGACACCCAGGTTGACCAAGGCAAACACCAACTTCCGGCCCAGCCTGGAACCTGGGCTCAAGGTGGCACTCACTCTGTGCCACCTGGCCTCAGGGACCACCTACAGGAGCATGCAGTATGGCTGGAGGGTGCCACACAACACCATCAGCATTGTGGTCAGAGAAGTGGTGCAGGCCATCATCGAAGAATACATGGAGGAGCTCTTCCAGTGCCCCTCCATTGATGAAGGATGGAAGAAAGTTGCAGAGCAGTGGTACCAGAGGTGGAACTTCCCCCACACCATTGGAGCCATAGATGGGAAGCATGTGGCCTGCAAAGCACCACCCAAGTTGGGCTCCACTTATTTCAACTACAAGGGCTTCTTCAGCATTGTCCTCTTTGCCATGGTCGATGCTGACTACAAGTTCATGTATATCGATGCTTCAGACAGCGGCTCATTTTCAGATGCCCAGGTATACAATGCCAATGACCTCAAGGAGGGGCTGGAAGGCAACCTCATCATGGGCTTCCCAGATCCAGACCCCCTGCCCAACGACACGCAAGATGTGCCCTACTTCAACGTGGGGGAAGATGCCTTCTCCCTCAGAACCTACCTCATGAAGCCCTACACTTCAAGATACCTCACCCGTGAAGAGAGGATCTTCAACTACAGGCTGTCCAGGGCAAGGCGGGTGGTGGAGAATGCCTTTGGCATCCTGGCCAACAGGTTCCAGGTACTTCTCGTCACCATGCAGCATCGCCCACAGACCGTGAGGAGGATCGTGGAAGCTTGCTGCATCCTGCACAATCTTATGTGCACCCGCTACCCAGTGTTGCAGAACAGGCTCATGGACCTCCAACAAGGCAATGGGGACATGGAGCCTGGGGAATGGAGGCAAGGGCGAAACCTGATAGACACTCAGGATGTGCAAGGCCCCAACAGAGCCTCACGTGAAGGGAAGAAGCAGCACAACCTCCTGAGACACTGGTACAACTCCCCAGCTGGAGCAGTGGAGTGGCAAGACAGGATGGTAGATGATTAATGAGTGCTTCCTTCAGCTTGTCTCATCACACTGATGAGATTGGGCCATGTATGTTGGGTGGGCCTACAATGAACAGGGAGTTTAATAAAGAGTTGTGTTTGTGTTGAAATGTGTGGATGATTATTACATTATTATTGATAATAAAGGGCCATAGGTGTGGCACCTGGGAGGGTGGACCATACAGTCCCACTATGCTTGCACTGGAGGCTTATCTATCCCACTGCTATCCTTACCCATCCCATAGCTATTACCCATCCCAAAGGTATCCCTGCCCATCCCACTGCTATCTTAACCCATCCCACAAGCATGCAAAGGCTTAAACCATTTCTAAAAATTTCCACCAAGACTTTATTGAAAAAAAGAAATGAAGCAAGTGTGTGAATCAAAGATAAACTTTATTGAACAACAAGCTGTAAAACAAAAATGACCCAAGTCAAGTGTCCATTTAAACTCTACAGGTAGCCAGCTACCCAGTCTCTGGCACTCTTATTGGTCACTCGGAGGTGTGCCCAGTCTCAGGGGTGAAGGGTCCAGATACTGTGGAGGTGGGTGGTGCTGGAGTGCTGGTCTGTATCGTCATTGGGGTGCCTGGCCCCAAGAGGACAACAGGGGACGGTGTGTTGAGGAAGCTCTCAGACAGCTGGCTCAGACCCGCGATGCTGAGAGGTCCTTCCTCCATGCCATGGGGTGTCAGCCCCAGTACTGATGACAGATGTACTGAGACCGGGCTTGGCTGTGGGGTGGAGGAAGGAGTAATGTAGAGGGGCTGTCTGGTCTGCAGCAGGGTGAGGACTGGCATGGGTGGCATCGGTGGTGTGGGTGGCATTGGTGTCATTGGTGGCATCATTGGCATGGTTGGCATCGGTGGCATCAGTGGAACCGGTGGCAATGGTGTCACCCAATGACTCTGTTCCTGGGCTGGGAAGGGCTGCTGCCTGTGCTGCTCCTCCTGGTAGTTGTAGCCCTGGTAGGTGAGGGCCTGTGGGAAGCCCTTGGTATGGGAGGGACATCACCTGGGGTGGAGGAGCAGACCTGGACTGGGTGGGAGCAGGTTCCTCTGGATCTGGAGGGTTGTGAAGCAGCTCCGTGATCCGGTCCTTCACCACCTGGTACTGGGGTTCCTCCATGTTCTTGCAGGTCTGGTTGACATAGGTAAGGAAGGGCTTGCGGTTGGAGGATGAGGAGTCGGTGCTGACCAGCTGAGAGAGGAGATCTATACTGGTGCGGATGGTGTCCCTGATCTCCAGCAGGACAGTGTGGCTCTGCCCCTCCTGCTGTCTGGCTCTCTGCCTTTCTGTGGAGGTGGAGCTGGGGGGGAGGATGCGGCTACAACTGTGGTGGACTCGATGTCTCCTCTCTCCCACTGCATCAGGGAGTCCTCCAGGCACTCCAACCCGGTGACAACAGCTGTCCGCGGGTTCTCCGCCGTGGCATGCTCCACAGAAACCTGCCTGGTGACAGTGACTGACTCTCGGCCGGAAGAGGACTGGGTCTCAGCAGGCTGCTGGAGAGAGATGGTAGACAGAGGGGCTCCTGGGGCTCCTCGGTGGTGGATCTCACCCTCCAGGAAGCTGCACCTGGCCATGACATAGGTCTCTCTGTCCGTCAGCTTTACTGTGGCCTGGCCAGATTTTTTCAGGTGCAGCTTCCCGTACCAGGTGTGCATGTGCTTCCACCAGCCGAGGAGCACCTCTGAAGTGTAACCCACACTCTCCACCCTCTCTCTCCAAGCAGCCTGCTTCCGCTTGGTGTCCCTGTACAGCCGGTATCCCTTCCGCCACAGATAGTCATTCTCTCTCAGCCACTCCAGCACCTCATCCTCGTGTTCCTCCTCAATGAAGTATTGCCTCCTCTCCCGTCCCTGCATATGCCTCTTCCTCCCTTTGCCAGGACCAGATGGGCCCTCATCAGAGGGGCTCCCAGGTGGTAGGGGCTGCTCCTCCACACCACCAGCAGCAGCAGCACCAGCAGGATCATCATCATCATCATCATCATCATCATCACCAGCAGGATCATAATCATCATCATCATCAGCAGCAGCAGCAGCAGCAGGATCATCCTCAGCAGCAGCAGCAGCAGCAGCAGCAGCACCAGCAGCAGCAGCAGGATCAGCAGGACCAGGATCAGCAGAAGCAGAGTAATCACCAGGAGCACCAGCAGCACCAGCACCAGCAGCACCAGCAGGACCAGGAGCATGAGCAGGATGAACAGGACGAGCAAGACCAGGAGCACAAGCAGTACGAGCACTACAAGCAAGTCCAGGAACACGAGCAGGACGAGCACATCCAGGAGCACGAGCAGGACCAGCAAGACCAGCAGCAGCTTCAGCAGAGTACGCAGCAGAAGCACCACTGCCAGGAGCAGCTTCAGCAGAAGCTCCAGCACCAGAAGAGCAAGCCCGAGCAGCAGAAGCCCCAGCAGAAGCAGAGTCAGGGACAGGGGGTGGGAGGGTGGCCCTGTCCCTCTTGCCAGGCATGGCAGCAGTTTGCTGAGACTTTCGCTTCTTCCCCATGGTTATGGGGTTGCTGGCTGGCAGGGAGGCTGGCAGGGAGGCTGGCAGGGAGGCTGGCAGGAAGCCTGGAACCAAGGCTAGCAGGAAGCCTGGCACCAAGGCTGGCAGGAAGCCTGGCAGGAAGGCTGGCACTAAGCCTGGCAGGGAGGCTGGCACGAAGCCTGGCAGGAAGGCAGGCAGGCAGGAAGCAAGGCTGGCCAGCAGGCAGGCACCAAGGCTGGGAAGTAGACTGGCTGGCACGGAGGCTGGAAGGCAGGCTGGCAGCAAGGCTGGCAGGGAGGCTGGCCAGGAGGCTTGGAGGCAGGCTGGCAGTAAGGCTGGCAGTAAGGCTTGCAGGCAGGCATGCAGGCAGGGCAGGCAAGGACTTGATGTATCCTGCAGCAGGTCTTTCCTCCGAATGCTGGCCACGTGCGAGGTGCTTCCCTTTATATCCGCGTGGTTTACGCAATGCATCCCCCGCACATGCGCAATTAACGCCAGGCATCTGCTAGGCTTCCGCTGTGCATCCACTAGGCTTCCACTGTGCATCTGCTTCATCTGTTCCGCGTCTGCTTTGCTGAGGCCCCCCGGATGCCCTGCGGATGTGCCATCTGCTCCCATCCACTTCCATCCACTAGGCTTCCGTTCTGCATCCACTTTCCATCCGCCCTGCATCCTCCCCATGTCCGTGTTATCCGCTCCGGTTATGCAAATTTTTGTCCCTTTTGAGAGCAGATAACAATGGATGGAACATTTTGCTCGTCCGTTGTGTCCGTTTTGCATCCATTGGGCAGTGTGACAGGGCCTTTACGGTGACAGCAGATGAATGAGAAATTGGAAAAACCCTCTTTGGCATCAGCAGGTAATCAAACTGGAAATTAAAGCCAAGGGGGCAATAAAGATTTCTGAACACTGGAAAAAAACTATTTTTATGCTATAGGTGGGAAGGGAGAGGATAAGAATTAAGATTAAGATTTGGCTGGAGGAGATTGCTTGGAATTTAAAAGACTAGAACAAAATCATAACAAGACTTCTAAAAGATACATTTTAACTGGAACTTTGTAACTGAATTACAACCCCAGGAAGATAAAGTGAAAAAAAGAAGAAAGTGTTAAATGAAATAGACTGTGTGTATTTGGATTGCTTGGTGACTTTGGGACTTTTGGAAATTTTTAGTTGAATGATTAAAATCATCTGGGTCGTTTAAATTTTTTTTTTACAATGGCATCACTTGTGGATGAACTGAAAATGGAATTTATAAAATGTAAAGAAGAGGAACAAGAAGGGAAAGGCCTCTTTTGGCTCTGTTTTTCATTTTTTAGAAATGAAATTTTCTAAAAAAATTCCTACGTAGAAATTTTCTACATCTGAGAAACTACAAGTACAAGAAGATTGGGATGAAGAAGAAGCCATCTTTAATGCACAAGCAACTTTATCTGGGGAAGAAAGGGGAAAGGGGAAAAAAGAATGGAGAATTTAAGACTTAAAAAAACAACCAAAAAGGGAAAAATAAGGTGAAAAGTGAATACAATGTCAGAAAGCAACAGAAAAGAGGAATACAGAAGAGGGTGGAGATTAAGAGACAAGGGGGTAAAAAGGGTAGAGTGGAGAAGCAAGGGAGGAAAGAAGGAAAGAGAAGCTACAAAGGTTTGAATCAAGATGTAAAGAAACAGAATTTATTTAGAGATAATGGGCAAAAATATAACTGAAAAAGAGATTCTTCAAAGGTACATAAGACTGTATTGTTGTATTTGTATTTGAAATAATGTTAGAAAATTGGAACAACATATGATTATAAAATGGGATAAAATATTTAATGTAATTTACCAATTTTTTTAAATAAAATAAATGAAATGAAATATGAGAGAATTGAACTAAAAAGGAATGGGAACATTGTCATTACATAATATTTTAAAATATAAGTGAAATGGGGGGGGGAGTAACTAAGCAAAATCTATTAAGTGTTCCCATAGAAGCATGATACTTATTTGGAAAGGAATGTGTAAAATGTTTAAGACTTAAATGAATATCAATTTTAATGATAAAATTTCAATTGCTATGGATTGTTGTTTCAATTATATCATATATTTAATTTTTTTTCTTATTTTAAAATATTGAGTGTAGTTTTAGAATGTATTACGCAGAATCCGAATGAAAATTATGTATTATTTTAAGTGTTAAACTTAGGGGAAAGGTATAAAGGCGTCATACTCCAATCATTTATTACAGAAGAAATTTTGTGTTAATAAGAAAAGATAATAGACAGCTGAAACAGGACAGACAAAGGATATAAGTATAATTATTTAAATTGAGATGAAATAAATAAAATAGAAGTAAGAGAGTGAAAAGAGGGGAGAAGCTATACAGAAAATGTAAAATGGTAAAGCCCATGTCACACTGCACCAACAGATGCAAAAAGGATGTAAAATGTTAAAAAAAGCTTGCCATCCATTGGAAAATGCTATGCATCCGTTGTGTACTCACTGCATACGTGTTTCATACACTCTATCCTTTGAGCATCCGTCCACTGAGATTTCATCCGCTCAAGAAGTTTTGAGCTGCACAAAACTTTTTGAGCGGATAAACTTTCCACTGTACACGATGTAAATCCGTGACATACGAGCAACAAAGGTTCTATGTCCATTTATCATCCATTAAACATCCGCTGTATCCTCTCTGCATCCTCTGGGCATCCCCTCAACTCACATCCGCTGCAGCTGAAAACGGAAAGAGGGAGGAAACAAAAGTTACACAGAACGTCTACACAGTGTTAGTAGCACGGAAATAGAAAGGATGAGCAGTGAACGGTTTGCATCCTATATACATCCTCTCGGCTGTATAACATCCCTTTAAAGCCCATGTCACACTGCACCAACGGATGGAAAGAGGATGCAAAATGGAGAGAAACACTTGCCATCCATTGGTTAACACGATTCATCCGTTCTGTACTCACTGCCTCCGTTTTTCATCCTCTCTATCTGTCCAGCATCCATCGACTGAGGTTCCATCCGCTCAAAATGTTTTGAGCTGCTCAAAACTTTTTGAGCGGAAAATATATCCAATGCGTCCATTCTGCATCCGCAACGCATACGGGGAACATCCGTTCTACATCTGTCGTCATCCGTTACGCGTCCGCTATATCCACTAGGCACCCGCTGCACATCCGCGCAACTCGTATCTATTCCAGCGGAAAACGGACACAGGGAGTAAGTGAAATGGACGCGGAATGGACACACAGCATTAGTAGCACGGACAAAGAAAGGATGAAAGTGGATGCAGCTCGCAATGAAAGCATTTAAATCGGAAAAAACATTCGCAGAGGGGACCTATCTCAGATATTAAGGATGTCGAGAGGATGCCTAGAGGATGCAAAAGGACACCTAGTGGAAAACCTATATTGCCTATAAAAAGGGGAGGAACTCACCTGGATCTCACTTTCAGTCCAGCAGCCCTGCTGTGTAGACCTCTGCAGCCTTCATCTGGCTCTTGCTCTTCCACAGCATCCAGTCATCTCCACCATGGATCGTAACAAACTCTTTCGGTAGCCACCATCGTTCTGCAACAGTGCAAAGCCATCTACAGGCTCTTTCAACTGTTCTACAGGAAGAAAAGGAGGCGGCCAAGAAGAGTCTAGGTCCGAAGATGGATCAGGAGAAGAGCAGAGTACGAACTGTACAACAAGCTGATGGTGGAGCTGAGGAACGAAGACCCTTGTGCATTACAGAACTTCATGAGGATGCCTCCAGCCATGTTTGACGAAATTGTGGAGCGTCTGAGACCCAGGTTGACCAAGGCAAACACCAACTTCTAGCCCAGCCTTGACCCTGGGATCAAGGTGGCACTGACTCTGCGCCACCTGGCCTCCGGGACCACCTACAGGAGCATGCAGTGCAGCAGGGTGCCACACAACACCATCAGCATTGTGGTCAGAGAAGTGGTGCAAGCCATCATCGAACAATACCTGGAGGAGAGCTCTTCCAGTGCCCCTCCACCGAAGAAGGCTGGAAGAAAGTTGCAGAGCAGTGGTATCAGAAGTGGAACTTCCCCCACACCGTTGGAGCCATAGATGGCAAGCACATGGCCTGCAAAACTCCAGCCAAGTCAGGGTCCACTTATTTCAACTACAAGGGCTTCTTCAGCATCATCCTCTTCTCCATGGTCGATGCTGACATCAAGTTCATGTACATCGATACTTCAGGCAACGGCTCATCTTCAGATGCCCAGGTATACAACGCCAGTCACCTCAAGGAGGGGTTGGAATGCAACCTCATCATGGGCTTCCCAGATCCAGACCCTCTGCCCAACGACACACAAGATGTGCCCTACTTCATCATGGGGGATGACGCCTTCTCCCTCAGAACCTACCTCATGAAGCCCTACATTTCCAGATGCCTCACCCATGAAGAGAGGATCTTCAACTACAGGCTGTCCAGGGCAAGGCGGGTGGTGGAGAATGCCTTTGGCATCCTGGCCAACAGGTTCCAGGTACTTCTCGTCACCATGCAGCATCGCCCACAGACCGTGAGGAGGATCGTGGAAGCTTGCTGCATCCTGCACAATCTTATGTGCACCCGCTACCCAGTGTTGCAGAACAGGCTCGTGGATCTCCAACAAGGCAATGGGGACATGGAGCCTGGGGAATGGAGGCAAGGGCGAAAAATGATAGACACTAAGGATGTGCAAGGCCCCAACAGAGCCTCACGTAAAGGGAAGAAGCAACGCAACCTCTTGAGACACTGGTGCAACTCTCCAGCTGGAGCAGTGGAGTGGCAAGACAGGATGATAGATGATTAATGGATGCTTCCTTCAGCCTGTCTCATCACATTGATGAGATTGGGCCATGTATGTTGGGTGGGCTTCCAATGAACAGGGCATTTAATAAAAAGTTGTGTTTATGTTGACATGTGTGGATGATTCATTACATTATTATTGATAATAAAGGGCCATAGGTGTGACACCTGGGAGGGTGGACCATCCAGTCCCACTATGCTTGTACTGGAGGTTTATCTATCCCACAGCTATTACCCATACCAAAGGTATCCCTGCCCATCCCACAGGTATCCCTGCCCATCCCACAGCTATTACCCATCCCAAAGATATCCCTGCCCATCCCACAGCTATTACCCATGCCACAGGTATCCCTGCCCATCCCACAGCTATTACCCATCCCACAGGTATCCATGCCCATCCCACTGCTATCTTTACCCATCCCTCAAGCATGCAAAGGCTTAAACCATTTCTAAAAGTTTCCACCAAGACTTTATTGACAAAAATAAATGAAGCAAGTGTGTGAAGCAAAGAAAATCTTTATTAATAACAAGCTGTAAAAGAAAAATGACCCAAGTCAAGTGTCCAAAGCAAAAATAAAGTCAACATTTAGCCACCCAGTCTCTGGCACTCTTCTCAGTCAGTCTGAGGCATTCCCATCATCTCAGGGGTGAAGGTTCCAGGTGCTGTGGAGGTGGCTGCTGCTGGAGTGCTGGTCTGAGGTGCCACTGGGGTGCCTGGCCCCAAGAGGACAACAGGGGACGGTGTGTTGAGGAAGCTCTCAGAGAGCTGACTCAGCCCCGGGATGTTGAGAGCCCCTTCCTCCAGGACATGGGGTGTCAGCCCTAATACGGATGACAGATGTTCTGATGCCGTGCTTGGGTGTGGGGTGGAGGAAGGAGCAGTGTAGTGGGGCTGTCTGGTCTGCAGCTAGGTGAGGACTGGCGTCGGTGGCATCGGTGGCGTGGCTGACATCGGTGGCGTGGGTGGCATCGGTGGCATCGGTGGCACCGGTGGCGTACGATGTACCTGTGCCTGGACTCGGAAGGGCTGCCTGTGCTGCTGGACCTCCTGGTAGCCATAGCCTTGGCATGGGAGGGCCTGTGGAAAGCCTTGGAAGGGCAGTGACATCACCTGGGGTGGAGGAGCAGACCTGGACTGGGTGGGAGCAGGTTCATCTTGGTCTGGAGGGTTGTGAAGAAGATCAGTGATCCTGTCCTTCACCACCTGGTACTGTGGTTCCGACATGTTCATGAGGGTCTGGTTGACGTAGGTGAGGAAGGGCTTGCAGTTGGAGGATGGGGTGTCGGTGTGTACCAGCTGAGAGAGGAGATCTATGCTGCTCCTGATGGTGTCTCTTATCTCCAGCAGGACAGTGTGGCTCTGCCCCTCTGGTCTGCCTCTCTGCCTGCTTTCTGTGGAGGTGGAGCTGGGGGTTGATGTGGGTTGTTCTCTGGTGGAAGTGTCCACTCTTTGCTCCCAATGCATCAGGGGGCCCTCCACACATTCCGCCACGGGGAGTGCAGATGTCGGAGGGTCTCCGTCGTGGCACACTCCACAGATACCTGCCTGGACATAGGAGCTGACTCTTGGCCAGAAGAGAACTGGCTCTCTGCGGGCTGCCTGAGAAAGAGGGTTGTGAGAGGGGCTGCTCCTCAGTGGCGGATCTCACCCTCCAAGAAGCTGCACTTGGCCATCACGTAGGTCTCTCGGTCCGTCAGCTTGACCGCAGCCTTGCCAGATTTCTTGAGGTTCAGCTTCCCGTACCAGGTGTGCATGTGCTTCCACCAGCCGAGGAGCACCTCCGAAGTGTAGCCTAGGCTCTCCGCCTTCTCTCTCCAAGCAGTCTGCTTCCTTTTGGTGTCTCGAGAGAGCCTGTGTCCTTCTGCCATAGATATTTGTTCTCCCACACCTCATCCTCATGTTCCTCTTCAATGGAGTATTGCCTCCTCTCCTGTTCATGAATATGTCTCTTCCTCCCTCTGGCAGGGCCATCTGGGCCCTCATCAGAGGGGCTTCAAGGTTGTAGGGGTTGCTCCTCCACACCACCACCAGCAGCAGCAGCAACAACAACAGTAGCAGCAAAAGCAGGACCACCAGCAGCAGCACCAGCACCAGCAGCACCAGCACCAGCAGCACCAGCACCAGCAGCAGGACCAGCAGGACCAGAAGCAGCGCCAGCAGAGTAAGCACCAGCAGAAGCACCAGCACCAGGAGCAGCACCAGCAGAGTAAGCACCAGCAGAAGCACCAGCACCAGCAGAGTAAGCCCCAGCAGAAGCCCCAGCACCAGGAGCAGCACCAGCAGAAGCTCCAGCACCAGAAGAGTCATCCCCAGCAGCAGAAGCCCCAGCAGAAGCAGAGTCAGGGCCAGGGGGTGGGATGGTGCTCCTGTCCCTCTTGCCAGGGCTGGCAGCAGATGGCAGAGGCTTTCTGTTCTTCCCCATGGTTGTTGGCTGAAGATGTGTCTGGCAGCAGGTCTTTCCTCTGAATGGTGACCTGCTTGTGAGCTGCTTCCCTTTATATCTGCGGGGCTGACGCAATGCATCCTTCCCGCATGCGCAGTGAACGCTCTGCATCCGCTCTGCATCTGCTAGGCTTCCGCTCTGCATCCGCTTCATCCGCTCTGCATCCGCTCTGCATCTGCTCTTTCCACTGTGCGTCCACTTTGCTGTGGTCCCCCGGAAGCCCTGCGGATGTGCCATCCACTCCCATCTGCTTCCATCCGCTAGGCTTCCATGGAGCATCCGCTTTCCATCCTGGCTACATCTCCCCCCATCCGTTCCTTTCCGTTGTTGTCCGCTCTGGTTATGCAAATTTGGGGCACTTTTGAGAGCGGATAACAACGGATGGAACATTTTCTCGTCCGCTATGTCCTTTTAACAAACGTTTTGCATCCATTGGCCAATGTGACAGGCCCTTAAGGAAAAGACAGAATGCTACCAAGACTCTAGTTGGCAGTGCTACAAAATTTATTTAGCTTTCACTTTCCCCCTCTCCTTTTCCAGGCAAAATATAATAAGGATTAACTAAAAAGGAAAAAAAATATTTAAAAAATAACTAAAAAGGAGTCTCTAGCTTAATATGTTATAGAATCAAAAAGGAGAGAAGAATAAATGACAAGAAAAAAAAAAAAGAAATGTCCAGTTTCAAAATATGAAATAATATATAAAAATCCAGCAATGAAGGAAAAAAAATTATTGCTGTGACATCCTTGTTTAAAATCGCCGCTTAATCATTTCTGTCAAAACTTTTACAGATTCTTTCTTTTCTGTAGGGTGTTCTTTCAAGTCTTAAAATATATAAAAAAAAAGTTCTTACCAAACCGGCACACTCTCTCTTTCTGTTCTCTTCCGTCTCGGACCTGTCCCAACTTCAGCAGCTTTAATAGCTGCCTCTTTGCCGCTGGCAAAAAGAGCTTTTCCTGGATCTACCAGGGACTTTGCGATGTCCCTGGGATTGACAGGACGCGCTCTTTACGATCGTCATCTCTTTAGGACAGTTTAGATCCAAATGGAACGTCCAGGAGGAAAGATATCGGCAGCGATCTCGGACCACCAAGATCGCATTCCATATCATCACGATGCCAGCTCCACCCTCTCAAAACTCAAATGTCTTTATAGTATTACAATAACTTATCAGAATCAAATGTTAATGCAAGATGCTTTTTATTTTGTTCTTTGCTACCAAACAAGAAGTTTTACTTGTATATATACTGCAACATTGTGTCTGAGTTTATACATCATGCTTAGATATATTTTGGTTTAATATGATACATTAACATGCATCATGGTCTGTAGTCCATTGTTTATAAGAGTCTATCAGGCTACTACAATTTGTTTACCAAATAATAGGGGGAAATTATTTGGGAAATGAAACTATCCATGGACTACTTACACAATCCCAGAGAACTGGGATGAAATGGTATTTCTAATTCTAGAGGAGCCAGCAGACAGAACTGTAATGAGCAACCAGATTGAAGGTGGTAATTATTGTCAAATTATCTTCCATCATAATCTCAACTACTCCGTTTTTTCCTCTTTCTTCAAAAGTCTCAAAATTTTGTCCATAGATTTCCATTATACTTAGAATTAGTTGCTTTTGCTGGTTTTCCATTTCTGGTATCCATCTCCTTAAAGTTCTAGCTTCCTTTTTCTATTTTATAAATCCAAGGAGCAACAAACAACTGAATTTCATTTGCTGCCCATCCAACTTTAGAGTGAAAGATGACGAAATGAATATACTTATCTTCTTTGATGGCACTGAGCAATAGCTTCTACACCTAGTTAGGTGTAATTCAACAGAATCCATGTCAAAGGCTACCATTACACCATCATGTTTATAGAAACTGCCCACCACACAAGGAAGAGATGAACATTGTAAATCTGTATCTTCTCCTCAAACAAATCTTGATCATATGAAACTTGTACAGAACACTGTCAAACATTTTCCATTTAAATAAAACCCCAAAGCAGATTTCAATCCTTCGCAAAAAAAAAAACAAAAAACACCAGACTTTCTCATTCAGATAAGCCAACTTCAGGTAAGTGATTATTTTTCTCTGTTCACAAAATAATTACACAATAAATTTTCTTTTGGGAATACTGGACAGGTTACTTGAAAAAAATATATGGAACTTTGTTACTGTATATATGCTGACTGCAATGAGAATTATTTATGTAGAAAGATGCAACAATCCCCACAATGGAAGAATGGATGGAAAAATGATGCAGTTAACAGAGATAGCCAAATTAATTGCTTTAATTAAAAGAATGCATCCAGTTTTGTTTCTATTTTTCTCAGACCCTAAGGAACATCCTCCATGTAACGGAAGCAGCAGCAGTAACATTTGGGCATATATTCCACTTCACAATGCTTTATGCCCTCTCTAAGTGGTTTATGGAGTCAGCCTCCAACAATCTGCATCCTAATTTTACCAACCTCAGAAGGATGGAAGGCTGAGTCAACTAAATAGTTGACCAAATCATTTAGTTCACTAAATTGAAGACCTGGAAAAAAGAAAAGGCATGGGTTTTCTATGCAAAAAACAAAAAACAAAACCCTAAGTTGGGTCCATGACATTTTTAGGTGGGGCTGCAAAAAACACCTGTATGAAGCCTGTTGCCAATCAGTCACAACCTGAATTGTTACAAAGCAGGTTTTTTTTCTTCATAAATTTTCCCCATAGGTATTCTCATTTATAAGTTCTGATCTAGCAGTGAGGGTTGTTGCAAAAGTCTAATGACTCAGAAAGCAATAACATCCCTTTAATCAGCATTATTAGGGCCTTTTGATGTTGGGCAGACCCTCCTAATTCCGTTTGATAATTAATTCATCTTAGATTAATTGTTCTTCTGATTTGTAATTAATTCAGAAACCAATGTGGAGCCAGAGCCTGAAGGCTTCGAAGCATGCTTGCATGAGAAAAGAATTCCCATGCCATATGGCAAGGAATGGTGCACAAACTGATTATTAGAGATAATTTCAGCCTAAGCAGCAAGAATCAAATCCTCCCTATCTGTCATTGAATACATGGTAGTCAGTGGTGGGATTCAAATTTTTTTACTACTGGTTCTGTGGCCATGGCTTGATGAGCATGGCTTTGTGGGCCTGGCAGGGGAAGGTTACTGCAAAATCCCCACTCCCTCCCCACTCCTGGGTGAAGGTTACTGAAAAATCCCATTCCCTCCCCTCCCCCCTAATCTGCTTTCTAGCTCTGTTCTCCTGTGCAGGGCAACAAAAGAAGACCCAGCCGATCAGCTGGGACTTGGGAGGCAGAGAATAGATAGAGGTGGGGCCAGTAAGAGGTGATATTTGCCAGTTCTCTGAACTACTCAAAATTTCTGCTACCAGTTCTCCAGAACTGGTCAGAACCTGCTGAATACTACCTCTGATGGTAATCCTCTATGCCAGTGGTCACCAACCAGTGGGCCGCAGCCCACTGGTGGGCCACAGAGAAATCTCACCCCCAGAGCATTTAATCCAGGCTGTGAAGAAACACAAAGCTGTGCCACCCACATGGCCCACAGGAACCCACCCCTCTCACTCACTCCTTACCCTGTAAACTTGCCTGCTAAATTGCTATTTTTCCTTTTTTTGACCATCATCTGTTCTGCTGTGCTGGGAGATTTAGATTAGTTAGGAAGCAGGAAATGGTTGGATTTCTTGCTTTCTAGCTAGTCTTTAGATCTCCGGCTCAGCACAGCCAAACCTTCCTTAGGACTGAAGGTTTGCTTGCAAGCAAATTCACGCAGACTCACGGCAAGCAAATTTGAGACACTGAGCTAGCTGAAGACAGATAGATCACTGAATGATTCTGTGAGCAACTCAATCTGCCTGCTTTGCCTGATTTTGGGTAAGAGTTGCTCTTTTTTAGAAAAAAATTCCAATATTTACATGAATGGTGTGTTGTGAGTTAATTTTATGAGTTTGCTTGCAAGCAAATTTTATGTGACAGACCGAGCTAGCCAATGGCAAATAGATAGGTCTCTGAATGACTCTGTGTTTCTGTGAGATACTCAATCTGCCTGCCTGCTTTGCCTGATTTTGGGTAAAAGTTGCTCTTTTGAAAAAAATAAAAAATAAAATATTTACATGCATGGTGTGTTGTGAGTTAATTTTGTGAGTTTGCTTGCAAGCAAATTTTATGAGACAGACTGAGCTAGCCAATGACAGATAGATAGATCTCTGAATGAATCTATCATTCTGTGAGCAACTCAGTCTGCCTGCTTTGCCTGATTTTGGGTAAAGGTTGCTCTTTTTTAAATAAAAAATTCAATATTTATATAAATATTTATAATATTTACATACATGCCATGCCCAGCCAGTCACATGACCACCAAGCCACACCTACAAATTAGGCCATGCCCACAGAACTGATTAGTGATCCCTGGGATTTAAAATTATGAGTTTGGTAGTTCCTGAGGTCCAAAAGGTTGGCAACCCCTGCTCTATGCAGAGATATACCATAATTGTTAAAATTGTGCCCTTTTACATACTATGCAACAAGCAAATAACTAAAGAGACATTAGAAGCTTGTCATGAATGCTGCAGACAGAGCTCCTCCCTTGAAGGGCAGCCATGTCAAGCACATCAAATGGCATTTATGGAGAAAATGTTTTGGAAGGTTTGGTTAGGTGGATCTAGAGGAGCAGACAGATTTGCATTCTTGTGTGATTTGGAGCATTTCTGTTTATTAAATATAATTTTATTTTAATGGGCAGGATGCTGTGGGCACAAGTTGGGAAGGCAGTGCCTAAAGGCACCATGTTGTCAACCAGTGTCTTAGAAAGCTTTGAAGAGCAAGTAAGAGCAAGAAAGTTGTCAGAACTACAACTGAAGAGAAAAAGGCCATTTCGAAGGAAGGGTTTAGCATAATTGTGGGTGGATTTCATTGAGTTGCCCTAAAAAGAGATGAAATAAGTTTCCACACATGCGATGTTCTCAGAAAGGATTGCTCCGCCTCCTGAACTCTTATAATTTAGTAATGAAAAAGCAATGATATATACCTATTACATAGACATATGACCTGCTAATTATTAAATAACCTGCTAATCACCCTTAATGCAAACAATTGCTTTGGCAAGAGGCAAACTTTTCTTTTGCTATAGACTTCTGATCAGAGGGGTCGGAGTAAAAAGGGAGAAATTGTGGAAATGATGGCAGGAGGGACTAAGATCAGGTTCTGGAGTAAAGTTTTAACTGAGGCACAGAAAATAAAAGAGGCAGAGCTGCGTATTTAGACTCCTGAAAAGCAGAATCAAAACAACCTGATGATAGAGCAGGATAATCAACAATGTTCAGGATAATCAACAATGGTCAAGACAATCTGCTGACTGGCAAGAGAGGCAGCATTGTACTAAGGGCTATGCAGAAGTTACAAAGAGAATGCAGGTAGTCAGTCCTCAACATATGACCGCATTTGAGCCCAAAATTTCTGTTAAGTGAGTTTTGCCCTATTTTACTCTTCCCACAGTTGTTAAGTGAATCACTGCAGGTGATATGTTAGTAACATGATTGTTAAGTGAATCTGGCTTCCCCATTGATTTTGCTTGTCAAAAGGTGATCACACAGCAATGGCCATAAATATGAATCAGTTGCCAAGCATCTGAATTTTGATCAGATGATTGTGAGGCTGCTACAAAGGTTATAGGTGTAAGTCAGGGAATTAGCTGGATATCTGACTTATTCAACTTGAAAGCATAATGAAACATCCAAGCAAAGTATGAGGCAGGCAGTTTGAGATTCAAAATGAAGAGAGGGACAGCATTTGGAATAGCTACGTAGATCTGGAGAGAGAGAGAGTGTGTGTGTGTGTGTGTTTGTGTGTGTGTGTATGCCTTCGACTTAATGGTGACTCTTGGGAAATGCTGAATAAATCATTAGACCCTGAAAAAAAAAGCATCTTTGGGGAGACGGGAAGGGGGGGAGAATAAATGACAAAAGGTGCATCATGTGAATGTTGCTAAAAGATTCCTTGGATAAGATGCTGGGATATGGTATGTAACAGTGGTGGGATTCATTTTTTTTTAACTACTGGTTCTGTGGGCGTGGCTTGGTGGGCGTGGCAGGGGAAGGATACTGTAAAACCTCCAGTCAGAGGTGGTATTTGCCAGTTCTCTGAACTACTCAAAATTTCTGGTACCGGTTCTCCAGAACTGGTCAGAACCTGCTGAATACCACCTCTGGTATGTAAGCATGGAATTTGCCACACAACATTACAGGTGTATCTCATTGGACTATAAATTCCTGTGGCTGAAAGCCATGATCTGGAATGAAATCATTCAGGGACACAGTGCCAAGGTGAAGAATAACAGAAGTCTCCAAACTGAGGCTTCTCAGATGGAGAGTCATGACCCCTCTTGAAGCTCACAAGAAAGGAAGAAAGATCACATACATTATTTTTAAACCTGATTATCCTTGTGCAGGACTAAATGAGGGTACTGACAACAGCGCCCCTGGGCTTTGTTCATCACTTTGGCTGCAGAAGCCGGTATTGGATAGTTGTGGTTCCCTAAAAAAATGAGAAGGTCTGTGGTACATAGGTTAAAAATGAACAATTCAAAGGGGTACATCTATTACTTTTTTAAATCTGGTACCAATTATGTTACCTTTTATATACATGATACTGAAGAAGGGGTTGCACAGTTTTGCTTAAAAAAAATATTTACTGTTGTGCTGTACTGCAAACTTGGAAAATGCCTGACTTCTGGAAACACTGAGTAAGAGATTCAGTAAGGAATAAAATACTGTAGAAGCATAGAAACCCACAAAATAATGAACTTAAGTAGGAAAAGGCAATCCACTATGTCCAAAGATAGAGATGCAACATTGCTGAAAACTTGGACATCAGACACTTTGAAGTGGGGGGTCTTCCAGTCCTAAAAAAACATTACAGTCTTCAAATAGGGGGGCATATGCCTTTAAGTATTAACAGGAGATGTCCCTGGAGTTTTTCTGGCAAGATTTGTCAGAATGGAATTGCCATTACCTCATTTAAAGACTGAGAGTGTTAGCTTTGTACCAAAGGTAGGAGGCATCCCCAAGGTTGTAACTCACAGCCACCATTTCTAAAGTGATTCTTTTCAAATGTATAGAACGCTGAATTGTTCAGCAACAATGCTGTCATAAAATAGATTGACATTAATAAGATTCAGCTCAAGGAATATAGCACAATTTGTAAACAATGCAAACAAAAATCAATAATTTCTAAATGCCAGAGAGAAGTTGAGGCTCTAGATAAGCTTTAAGTTGGTGGGATGTATAATATATAATATATAAGCTGAATAGTCAAGACTTTGTTGATGATCCAATCTCTGCAAAGGACCTTGGAATACTCATCTCTAATTATCTAAATGCTAGAACCCACTGTTAAGCCCATGTCACATTGCACCAACGGATGGAAAGAGGATGTAAAACGGAGAGAAACACTTGCCATCCGTTGGTGAATGCGATGCTTCTGTTCTGTACTCACTGCGTCCGTTTTTCTGCCTCTCTATCCGTCCAGCATCTGTCGACTGAGCTTCCATCCACTCAAAAAGTTTTGAGCTGCTCAAAACTTTTTGAGCGGAAAATGTATCCAACGCATCTGTTCTGCATACGCAACACATACAGGGAACATCCGGTCTACATCTGTCATCATCCGTTATGCATCCACTAAATACGCTAGGCATCCGCTGCACATCCACGCAACTCAAATCCGGTCCAGCGGTAAACGGACACAGGAAGGAAGCAAAACGGACGTGGAACGGACGTGCAGCATTAGTAGCACGGACGGAGAAAGGATGAAAGCGAATGCAGCTCACATACAAAGCATTTTAAACAGAAAAAATGTCCACAGAGAGGACCTACCTCGGATATTAAGGATGTCTAGAGGATGCCTAGAGGATGCAAAAGGACACATAGTGGAAAACCTATATTGCCTATAAAAAGGGGGAGCAACTCACCTGGATTTCACTTTCAGTCCATCAGCCCTGCTGTGCAGACCTCTGCAGCCTTCATCTGGATCTTGCTCTTCCACAGCATCCAGTCATCTCCACCATGGATCGTAACACAGTCCTTTTGGTAGCCACCATCATTCTGCAACACTGCGAAGCCATCTACAGGCTCTTTCAACTGTTCTACGGGCAGAAAAGGAGGCGTCCAAGAAGTGTCTGGGTCCGAAGATGGATCGGGAGAAGAGCAAAGTACGGACTGTACAACAAGCTGATGGTGGAGCTGAGGAACGAAGACCCTCGTGCATTCCAGAACTTCATGAGGATGCCTCCAACCA
This sequence comes from Laticauda colubrina, assembly GCA_015471245.1. Classification (NCBI taxonomy): domain Eukaryota; kingdom Metazoa; phylum Chordata; class Lepidosauria; order Squamata; family Elapidae; genus Laticauda; species Laticauda colubrina. The sequence continues at coordinate 89,958,131 of BLBF01000003.1, read as the reverse complement.
TGTTTGATGAAGTTGTGGAGTGGCTGAGACCCAGGTTGACCAAGCAGAGCACCAACTTCCGTCCCAGCCTGGACCCTGGGCTCAAGATGGCACTGACTCTGCGCCACCTGGCCTCAGGGACCACCTACAGGAGCATGCAGTACAGCTGGAGGGTGCCACACAACACCATCAGCATTGTGGTGAGAGAAGTGGTGCAGGCCATCATCGAACAATACCTGGAGGAGCTCCTCCAGTGCCCCTCCACCGAAGAAGTCTGGAAGAAAGTTGCAGAGCAGTGGTATCAGAAGTGGAACTTCCCCCACACCGTTGGAGCCATAGATGGCAAGCACGTGGCCTGCAAAGTGCCAGCCAAGTCGGGGTCCACTTATTTCAACTACAAGGGCTTCTTCAGTATCATCCTCTTCACCATGGTCGATGCTGACTACAAGTTCATGTACATCGGTGCTTCAGGCAATGGCTCATCTTCAGATGCCCAGGTATACAACGCCAGTCACCTCAAGGAGGGGCTGGAACGCAACCTCATCGTGGGCTTCCCAGATCCAGACCCCCTGCCCAACGACACACAAGATGTGCCCTACTTCATCGTGGGGGATGACGCCTTCTCCCTCAGAACCTACCTCATGAAGCCCTACACTTCCAGATGCCTCACCTGTGAAGAGAGGATCTTCAACTACAGACTGTCCAGGGCAAGGCAGGTGGTGGAGAACTCCTTTGGCATCCTGGCCAACAGGTTCCAGGTACTTCTCACCACCATGCAGCATCGCCCACAGACCGTGAGGAGGATCGTGGAAGCTTGCTGCATCCTGCACAATCTCATGCGCACCCGCTACCCAGTCTTGCAGAACAGGCTCGTGGACCTCCAACAAGGCAATGGGGACATGGAGCCTGGGGAATGGAGGCAAGGGCGAAACCTGATAGCCACTGAGGATGTGCAATGCCCCAACAGAGCCTCACGTGAAGGGAAGAAGCAGCACAACCTCCTGAAACACTGGTGCAACTCCCCAGCTGGAGCAGTGGAGTGGCAAGACAGGATGATAGATGATTAATGGATGCTTCCTTCAGCTTCTCTCATCACATTGATGAGATTGGGCCATGTATGTTGGGTGGGCTTCCAATGAACAGGGCATTTAATAAAGAGTTGTGTTTATGTTGACATGTGTGGATGATTGATTACATTATTATCGATAATAAAGGGCCATATTTGTGGCACCTGGGAGGGTGGACCATACAGTCCCACTATGCTTGCACTGGAGGTTTATCTATCGCACAGCTATTTTAACCCATCCCATAGGTATCCTAACCCATCCCACAGGTATCCCTGCCCATCCCACTGCTATCTCAACCCATCCCACAGCTATCTTAACCCATCCCAAAGGTATCCCTGCCCATCCCACAGGTATCCCTACCCATCCCACAGATATTACCCATCCCAAAGGTATCCCTGCCCATCCCACAGGTATCCCTGCCATCCCACAGATATTACCCATCCCACAGGTATCCCTGCCCACCCCACTGCTATCTTAACACATCCCACAAGCTTGCAAATGCTAAACCATTTCTAAAAGTTTCCACCAAGACTTTATTTACAAAAATAAATGAGGCAAGTGTGTGAAGCAAAGAAAATCTTTATTAATAACAAGCTGTAAAAGAAAAATGACCCAAGTCAAGTGTCCAAATAAAGTCTACAGGTAGCCACCCAGTCCCTGGCACTCTTATCGGTCACTCAGAGGTGTGCCCAGTCTCAGGGGTGAAAGGTCCAGGTGCTGTTGAGGTGGCTGCTGCTGGAGTGCTGGTCTGAAGCACCCCTGGGGTGCCTGGCCCCGAGAGGACAACAGGGGATGGTGTGTTGAGGAAGCTCTCAGACAGCTGGCTCAGCCCCGTGATGTTGAGAGCTCCTTCCTCCATGCCATGGGGTGTCAGCCCCAGTACCGATGACAGATGTATTGAGGCCGTGCTTGGCTGTGGGGTGGAGGAAGGAGCAGTGTAGTGGGGCTGTCTGGTCTGCAGCTCTGTTAGGATTGGCGTGGGTGGCAACGGTGACATGGGTGGCATCGGCAACGTGGGTGGCGTCGGTGGCATCAGTGGCATGGGTGGCATCAGTGGTATCAGTGGCATGGGTGGCATCGGTGGCATCAGTGGCATCAGTGGCATCAGTGGAATCGGTGGCAATGGTGGCATCCGATGAACCTGTGCTGGTGGCTGCTGCCTGTGCTGCTGGACCTCCTGGTAGCCATAGCTCTGGTAGGTGAGGGCCTATGGAAAGCCTTGGGATGGGAGGGACATCACCTGGGGTGGAGGAGCAGACCTGGACTGGGTGGGAGCAGGTTTATCTGGATCTGGAGGATTGTGAAGCAGATTGGTGATCCTGTCCTTCACCACCTGGTACTGGGGTTCCACCATGTCCATGAGGGTCTGGTTCACATAGGTGAGGAAGGGCTTGCGGTTGGAGGATGAGGAGTCGGTGTGGACCAGCTGAGAGAGGATATCTATGCTGCTTCTGATGGTGTCTCTTATCTCCAGCAGGACAGTGTGGCTCTGCCCCTCCTGTCTGGCTCTCTGCCTTTCTGTGGAGGTGGAGCTGGGGGTGGATGCGGATTGGACTTGGTGGAAGTGCCGTCTCCCTTCTCCCACTGCGCCAGGGAGTCCTCCACGCGCTCCGCCACGGTTAGAACAGCTGTCCGCGGGTTCTCCATCATGGCATGCTCCACAGATACCTGCCTGGAGACAGGAGCTGACTCTCTGCCGAAAGAGGACTGGCTCTCAGCAGGCTGCCTGAGAGAGAAGTTTGTGAGAGGGGCTGCTCCTCGGTGGCGGATCTCACCCTCCAAGAAGCTGCACTTGGCCATCACGTAGGTCTCTCGGTCCGTCAGTTTGACCATGACCTGGTCAGATTTCTTGAGGTGCAGCTTCCCATACCAGATGTGCATGTGCTTCCACCAGCCAAGGAGCACCTCCAAAGTGTAACCCATGCTCTCCGCCCTCTCTCTCCAAGCAGCCTGCTTCCTTTTGGTGTCCCTGTAGAGCCTGTGTCCCTTCCGCCATCAATACCCATTCTCTCTCAGCCACTCCAGCACCTCATCCTCATGTTCCTCCTCGATGGAGTATTGCCTCCTCTCCCGTTCTTGCATATGCCTCTTCCTCCCTTTGGCTGGACCACATGGGCCCTCATCAGAGGGGCTTCCAGGTTGTAGGGGCTGCTCCTCCACACCACCACCAGCAGCAGCACCAGCAGGACCAGCAGCAGCAGCAGCACCAGGATCAGCAGCAGCAGAGTAAGCACCAGCAGCGCCAGCAGCACCAGCAGCACCGGCAGCACCAGCAGGACCAGGATCAGCACCAGCAGCACCAGCAGAACCTGAATCAGCACCAGCAGAGTAAGCACCAGCAGCGCCAGCAGCCCCAGCAGGACCAGCAGGACAGGAGCATGAGCAGGACCAGGAGCACGAGCAGGACCAGGAGCATGAGCAGGACCAGGAGAATGAGCAGGACCAGGAGCACGAGCAGGACCAGCAGGACCAGGAGCATGAGCAGGACCAGGAGCACGAGCAGGACCAGCAGGACCAGGAGCATGAGCAGGACCAGCAGCACGAGCAGGACCAGGAGAATGAGCAGGACCAGGAGCACGAGCAAGACCAGCAGGACCAGGAGCAGCTTCAGCAGAGTAAGCACCAGCAGAAGCACCACCGCCAGAAGCAGCTTCAGCAGAGTAAGCATCAGCAGAAGCACCACCTCCAGAAGTAGCTTCAGCAGAGTAAGCACCAGCAGAAGCACCACTGCCAGAAGCAGCTTCAGCAGAGTCAGCACCAGCAGAAGCACCACCGCCAGGAGCAGCATCAGCAGAGTAAGCACCAGCAGAAGCACCACCGCCAGAAGCAGCATCAGCAGAGTAAGCACGAGCAGAAGCACCACCACCATAAGCAGCATCATCAGCTCCTCCAGAAGCAGAAGCAGCAGAAGCCCCAACCCCAGAAGAGCAAGCCCGTGCTACAGAACCCCTAGCAGAAGCAGAGTGAGGGCCAGGGGGTGGGAGGGTGGCCCTGTCCCTCTTGCCAGGGCTGGCAGCAGATGGCTGAGGCTTTCTCTTCTTCCCCATGGTTGTGGGGTTGTTGGCTGGCAGGTAGGCTGGCAGCAAGGCTGGCAGGCAGGCAGGCTGCCAGGCAGGCAGGCAGCAAGGCTGGCAGGCAGGCAGACAGGCTGGCAGGCAGGCTGGCTGGCAGGCTGGCAGGCAGGCTGGCAGGCAGGCAGGCAGGCAGGCTGGCAGGCTGGCAGCAAGGCTGGCAGGCAGGCAGCAAGGCAGGCAGGCAGCAAGGCTGGCAGGCAGGCAGGCAGGCAGGCGATGTTTCTGGAAGCAGGTCGTTCCTCTGAATGGTGACCTGCTTCCCTTTATATCCGCGGGACTGATGCAATGCATCCTCCCCGCATGTGCAGTGAATGCTAGGCATCCACTAGGCATCTGCTAGGCTTCCGCTCTGCATCCGCTTCATCCGCTAGGCTTCTGCTTTGCATCCGCTTCATCCAATCGGCATCCGCTCTGCATCCGCTGTATCCGTTCCGCATCCACTTTGCTGCGCTCCCCCGGAAGCCTTGAGGATGTGCCATCTGCTCTCATCCGCTTCCATCCGCTAGGCTTCCGTGGAGCATCCACTTTCCATCCATCCTGCGTCCTCCCCCCGTCCATTCCTTTCCGTGTTGTCCGCTCTGATTATGCAAATTTTTGCCCCTTTTGAGAGCAGATAACAATGGATGGAACATTTTTCTCGTCCTCTGTGTCCTTTTTACAAACGTTTTGCATCCGTCGGCCAGTGTGACAGGGCCTTAACTACATAGCCAAAAAGGCATTAAGAGTTGTTACCCTCATCCTACGTAGCTTTTTCTCTGGTAATATCACACTAATAATTAGAGCATACAAAACATTTGCTAGACCAATACTCAAATATAGTTCATCAGTCTGGAACCCATATTACGTATCTGATATTAACACAGTTGAGAAAGTCCAGAAATATTTCACAAGAAGAGTTCTCCATTCCTCTACTCATTGCAGAATACCTAATGCCCCAGACTCGAAATTCTAGACCTGGAAAACCTAGAATTAAGCCACCTTCGGTCCAATCTAAGTATAGTCTATAAAATTATACATTGCAATGTCCTACCTGTCAATGAATACTTCAGCTTCAACCATAACAATACAAGAGCACACAATAGATACAAACTCAAGGTTAATCACACCAAACTTGATTGCAGGAAATACAACTTCAGCAACAGAGTGGTCAATGTCTGGAATACTCTACCTGACTCTGTAGTTTCTTCCCCAAACCCCAAAAACTTTAACCTTAGACTGTTTACTATTGACCTCACCCCTTTCCTAAGAGGTCTGTAGGGGGTGTGCATAAGTACACCAACGTGCCTACCATCCCTGTCCTATTGTTTCTTTTATTTTTCTTATATGTATCCATTTCATGTATTCATAACTATGTTTATACTCTTACCTGTTATCTTATAATCACTTGACAAAAATAAATAAAATAAAAATAAAATAAAATAATTCTAACAGGTTGTGAGAAAGACCAAAATGCCCGATTAGGAATGCAGAGGAAGAAGCAAAAGCAAAACAGAAGAACACAAGGAGATGAGAATTGTCTGATCCTCACTTTAAACATAAAGTTTGGATTAATCTCCCTGCAGCCATGCTTCAGCCTCCTGATATTCTCAACTCTCAGTATCAACACGGATCGTCTTCATTTAGCAAATGTCTCATTTAGCAGTTACAAAGGTGATGAACAAGTAGCTTTGCAAACCAATCCTCACATTTATGAAAGCTGCAGGATTGTAAAGCAAAGGAAAGCAGAAGTAAGATCCTAAGCACAGTTACAGTCATGGCATCACTTAGTGACACTTGACTTAATTGCTGAGTTGTTGGTCCCAATTATGGTCACTGAAAGAGGACTTTCTATATAGTAATGAAGGAAAAATTGGGTTGGATAGCTGGATCTTGGCATCCTGACTATCATGAGCCCTAATGATAGCAATTGTCTCCTCTAGAGGCCCGGTCCCACTGGCCAACGGACGCAAAACGTATGCATAAAGGACACAGCAGACGAGCAAAATTTCGGGGGTGGCTCCATCTGTTGTCATCCGCTTCAAAAAGTGGCAAAAATTTGCATAAACAGAATGGAAAAGAACGGAAAAGAACGGATGTGGCATGTAGCGGGGATGTTAAATGGATGTTCATCAGAAGCCTAGCAGATGAAAGTGGATGGAAGGGGATGACACCTCTGAAGGGGTTACGGGGGATAATTGCGAAGCGGACGCATAGCAGATGAAGCAGATGCATCACGTACGCCTAAAGGAAAGAAAGGGGATGCCGCGCGGATGTATATCGGATGCAAACTGTTCACTGCGCATCCTTTCTATTTCTGTGCTACTAATGATGTATAGACGTTCCATGTATCTTTTCTTTCCTCCCTCTTTCCGTTTTCAGCTGCAGCAGATGTGAGTTGTGAGGATGCCCAGAGGATACAGAGAGGATACAGAGGACTTTTAATGGATGATAACCGACATAAAACGTTTGTTGCTCGTATGTCATGGATTTACATCGTACATGGTGGAAAGTTCATCCATTCACAAAGTTTTGTGCAGCTCAAAACTTCTTGCGTGGATGAAATCGCAGTGGATGGATGCTCGACGGATAGAGCATATGAAACACATATGCAATGAGTACACAATGGATGCATAGTGTTTTACAATGGATGGCAAGCTTTTTTTAACGTTTTACATCCTTTTTGCATCCGTAAGTGCAGTGGGACCGGGCTTTTACCGGATTTTACACTTCACATCAGATACCATAGCAGCATCAACATTATCCTGTTAAGAAGTGAAATAATTCTTGTCTTCAATCCTCAAAGCTGCTGATATGAGCTACGTCATTTTTTTTTTTTTTTTGCAAGAAAATATTAGTAGCTCAGGGCCCTTTAAACACTAACAATTTTATGATGGTTTTCAAATTTACAAAATCTACTTGTTCAGGTGCATAATATAATAATCCTCAGTTAGCAAAATATATAGACTGCATATTCAGATGCACAAAAGGTGGGGGTGGGTGGGGAATGTGCCAAGGCTGCAGTTTAACATCTATGAGATTTGACCGTGTCGATGAAATCCACAGCCTGTGTGATTTAGTCAAATTAAATAAGCACTGTGTTTCTTTACAATGAGTACCATACAATAATAATGAAGCTGCAGTGGCTTTAGCATTGTTTTATAAATTAACACCTCTGATGGATAGAAATTTCATCTTTCTGGCCCGAATGAATAACACTAAATATGTTTGATAAATTGTTATTGAAGAGCATACTGTATTTTTAGTTTAAGTTCTTCCCTTCTTCAAAGATGGCCAGTTTAAAGCCAATGTATTCTTCAAAGCTGAAATTCTGTTTTGCAGGTTTTGGAATATTGCCATTTCTGATGACAGTGTTTGGCAGGGATTGTTCTACTTATTTATCACATTTAAATATCCTGCCTTTCCTCTAAAGACCTTAAAGGAAACCGATGTTTACTTCTCATACAATGTTAGTAATACCAAGGAATAAAATTTATTCTATAAGACTCGTGAGAAGGCCAGCTGGGTAAATCCACTACTGTAATAATACCAATCTTATTTCATTCTTCAACATAGTGACTAAATTAGTAGATAAGCAAAATACTGTGGACATAATATATTTAGATTTCAACAAAGCATTCGACAAAGTAGACTACAACCTATTTCTTAGTAAGCTAGAAAAAAGTGGAATAGATAGCACCACCACTAGATGGACTCAAAACTGGCTTGCAAACTGCACTCGACCGACTAGTCCTTAATGGGTCTTAGTCTACATGGAGGGAAGTAAGCAGTGGGGTGCCACAAGGTTCTGTCTTAGGCCCAGTACTCTTAAATATCTTCATTAATGACTTAGTTGAAGGAATAGAAGAGGAACTTACCAAATTTGCAGATGATACTAAGCTGGCAGGAATAGCTAACACCCAAGAAGATAGGCTCAAGATCTAGATGGATCTTGACAGACTACAACACTGAGCCATATCTAACAAAATGAAATTCAAAGTAGAAAAAAGTAAAGTCCTACACTTAGGCAAGAAAAACCAAAAGTACCCATATAGACTGGGTGAAACCAGGCTTAATAACAGTAATTGTGAGAGGGATCTTGGAGTCTTAGTGGACAACCATCTAAATATGAGCCAGCAGTGTGCAGCAGCAGCCAAAAAAGCTAATGCAATCCTAGGTTGTATTAACAGAGGGATACAATCAAGATCAAGGGAGATACTAATACCACTCTATAAAGCCTTATTAAGACCACACCTATAACCCTGCATCCAGTTTTGTTCACCACATTACAAAAAAGATGTTGAGACTCTAGAAAAAGTACAGAGAAGAGCAACCAGGATGATTAGGGGACTGGAGACTGAAACATACAAAGAATGGTACAGGAACTGGGCTTGGCAAGTCTAGTAAAGAGAAGGACCAGGGGAGACATGATAGCGGTCTTCCAATATTGGAGGGGCTGCCACAGAGAGGAAGGAGTTAAGCTATTTTCTAAAGCTCCTGTAGGCCAGACAAGGAATAATGGATGGAAACTGAACAAGGAGAGATTTAACCTGGAAATAAGGAGAAACATTCTGACAGTGAGAACAATCAACCAATGGAACAGCTTGCCCTCGGAAGTTGTGGGAGCGCCATCACTTGAGACCTTCAAGAAGAGATTGGACTGCCATTTGTCAGAAATAGTGTAGGGTCTCCCACTTGGGCTGGATGACCTACAAGGTCCCTTCCAACTCTGATTATCTGTTATCTGTATCTCTGCAGAGAATGACAGCTATTGCATTCTGAAAAGTCAGCAAGAATTCCCCCATTTCCAAGCCCCTTGATCATTGCTTGTGTGATGATATTGCTTGCTTATTTATTTTGCCTTAGCAAATGAAATGAACTTTGTTGGTCAATCATGAGTGGCTTAATGCTTTTGGTACATATCTGAGGCCCAGCCTCTGTCAATCTGAAGGCTTCACCTGACTTTGTGTGGTATATCAAAGGCTGACCTGCAAAAGTTGGCTAAACAAAGGCCCAAGAAGCAAGGAGATGAAGAAGAAATGATCAATGACATCACCTATGCCAAGAAACACTTCAGAGGCCCAAGAGAGATTTTGGTTACTTTTTTTTGGATCTCCGGCTTGTTGCTTAGTTTGTGCAATACAGATTCTGACAGTTATGGATTATTCAGTAAACCAACATGAAAAATCCCTTATATGTAATTGTTAGGATCAGGTGTGACCAGTGGTGGGATTAAAAAAATTTTTACTACCAATTCTGTGGGCATGGCTTGGTGGACGTGGCATGGCTTGGTGTGTGTGGCTTGGTGGGCATGGCAGGGGAAGGATACTGTAAAATCTCCATTCCCACCCAACTCCAGGGGAAGGATATTGTAAAATCTCCATTCCCTTCCCACTGCTGGTAAAAGATTGCCACCAGTTCTCCGAACTACTCAAAATTTCCGCTACTGGTTCTCCTGAACTGGTCAGAACCTGCTGAATACCACCTCTGGGTGTGACCCTTAACAATCCCATTTTAATTGGTATATTTCTTTTAGCACTTCTTAGCCACTAGATTCATGCATGAATGAGCAGTCATAAAAACTGAAATCATAAAAATAAATATGAGCTGCCATGTACATTAAATACGAGACAGATTGAGATGGAGTGACGGTTGTCAGGATTCTCCTGAAACTTTATACCTTTCCAGATCATCAGCCCATTCTAATTATTCTGTTTGCCTATTCAAAAGTCAGCTTGACAAATCCTTGAGAGAGAAGACTGGGCTCGTGCTGGATGCCTGATGGATGGATGGATTTTTTTTTTGATCAGCTTGATCAAGAAGCTTCCACAATCTAGCACCAGTTTGAGTTAGGAGGATCCACCACTTGGACTTTATTACTGTTATGTGAGTGAAACCTCCTCTGGAGGAAAGCAAAGGAGCCTCCTGTATCTTCTTCGTATAATTTTCATTCTCTTTTCAAAGCTTGGCCTCGCCGTTCAAAAATATATTAATTTCAAAGTGGAGCCATACGCTTCACTTGGAAACAGTCAGTTGGCATGGAGTAGATAAGTTTCAAAATGCCATCTTTGCTGGAAGGCAGGGTTTAATTTCACCATTTCTCCCTAGGGGGAGAAGGGGGGTCAGGAATCCTACCTCTGCCTTCTCATAAAGTTCTTTGTGACAAAGGAAGTCCTATTTATTATACAGGAATGCTGAAAGCATTTTTTCCACCCTCCTCTCTTTGATTTTTATTGCTTTAGCTTTGAGTCCTTTGTGCCTCGTAATTACACATTTTGCCCCATGCCTTGTTTTGTGGAATGACTAATGTCAAATATATGCACAAGGAAAGGGAAGTTTATAACTGTGAGATTAATAATTAGCAATTAGTGTTAATTAAGATAATTATTTCAATAACAAGATATCTAAATCAGTAGTAAACAAATCTCAAGACTATGTTGTGGGCAGTTAATGTGAAGGGAGAATGGAAGGAAATAGAGCAGTGATATCATATCACAAGATTAAAAAGAAATGTCAAAGGTATTTTAAAGAATTATTTTTGAGCCTTGGGGCATGATGGACATATCCAACTGGTTTTGCCTCTTGCAGAGAATCTTTACCCTGTGCCACGGATTGCAACACAGAGCTGAGAAGAGGTTTGACCTTGAAACTTAATCCTGCTCATTAAAAACTTCCATTGCAGTGAAATTGGCTGCATCTCCAATGGTGCTGGGGAAAAGCCCCAAGGGCAGAGGCAATTTGAAAGAGATAGAAATGATTGATGTTGTTGTTGTTGTTATCATCAAGAATTGTAATTAGGGCCAAAGACTTGGGCTGCATAAAGCTGAATGACCAGTAGAGAGTAGCAAAAAGATACCATCTAATGCTTATCCAGGGTTTTTGTTCCACCCAAAGCTTGTACAGATAGTTCTTGACTTACGACAACAACTGAACCAAGAAGTTGCTAAGTGAGAAATTTGTTTAGTGAGGTTTGTCCCATTTTACATATTTTCTGGCCACATTTATGAAGTAAATCACTGCAGTTGCTAAATTAGTAACGTGGTTGTTAAGTGGATCTGGCTTCCCCATTGTCTTTGCTTGTCAGAAGACTGTGACCCCAGACACTGCAGCAATCATAAATATGAGTCAGCTGTGAAGCATCTGAATGTAAACGATGTGACCATGGGGATGTTGCAATGGTCATAAGTGTGAAAAATGGTCATAAGTCATTTTTTTCAGTGCCACTGTAATGTCGAATGGTCACAAAATAAACTTTTGTAAGTCGATGACAACCTGTAGTCTTATTAATAATGTTTTCCCTTGCTAAATCTGTCACTTTTTTATTTTGACAACAATGCCTGTCATGTCACTGCTTCTGCTCCTATGATAAGGTGCCAACTCAAAAGAAACCATTGTTAACCACTTGTTATACTGGTTTAGCCTGGAATAGATTTTTTAGCCAGCTAACATGTTTATAATGGAAATTCTTTCAGTGGTAGCATTGCCTAATTACCAAAATACCACTACCTTTTAACAAACTATTAATGGCTGGTAACGACCTACTTTTATGGGGGGGGGGGGGGGAAAGCAACAATCCAGCCTTAGTAGGCTTGTACCTGGCTCTCTGTAGAAGAGCTTCACTAAACTTCACTCAGAAGCTTAAGAAGTTTTTATGCTTGGCCATATGACAATGATTGGAAGAATATGAAATGCAGTCACTAAAATCTGCAAAAGAAGTTGGCTTAATGAAAAGAGGAAGTGTATTAAGTAAGCCACCATGTTTCTGTGATGACTTCATCATGCATAAATAATCATTTAGCTATCCTGTTCCGGTAGTACAGTAGACCAAGCGAATAGAGTAAAACATAAGGAGCATAAAGAATTCAACTCTCTATTCCATACAGCTGTAACTATGGCTACCAAGATATCTCCATTCAATTGAATTATGTAGAGTAATTGTATGCAATTATGCAGATCATGAGAATAAATAATGGAACTGATTTGAACAGAAGAGCTTGCAGTTAATTGAATAAAAATAATAAATTTGAATAATAATAAAAATTAATAAAATTGAAAACAGGTACCTGAAGGACTTAACAAAGAAGTCTACAGGAATCTAACAGGAATATAGTTTAGAAAAGAATATAGAAAGAGTTTTTTTTTTTCTAAAAGAATCTAGAAAAGAGTTAGAAGGGACCTTGGAGGTCTTCTAGTCCAGCCCTTCTACTCCTGCTCAAGCAGGAGAACCTATACCCGTGATGGGAAACCTTTGGACTGGAGACTAAGGCATATGAAGAACGGTTACAGGAACTGGGCTTGGTTAGCCTAGTGAAGAGAAGGACCAGGGAACACATGATAGCGGTCTTCCAATATTGGAGGGGCTGCCACTGGGAGGAAGGGGTCAAGCTATTTTCTAAAGCACCTGTAGGCCAGACAACGAATAATTGATGGAAATTGAACAAGGAGAGATTTAACCTAGAAATAAGGAGAAACTTTCTGACAGTGAGAACAATCAACCAATGGAACAACTTGCCCTTGGACGTTGTGGGAGCACCATCACTTGAGACCTTCAAGAAGAGATTGGACTGCCATTTGTCAGAAATGGTGTAGGATCTCCTGCTTGGATGGGGGGTTGGACTGGATGACCTATAAGGTCCCTTCCAACTGTCTGCATCTGTATCTGTGTACCAGAGGTGGCATGCAGAGCCGTCTCTGTGAGCATGTGAGCCGTCACCTCAGCTCAGTTCTGCTGTGCATGCAGGGAGGCAGTCTAAATGCAGGAGGGCGGGGTGCAAGCATGGAGATGCATGCACATGTGTGGGGGCAGGGCAAATGCACAGGGGATGCACACATATTGCAATTTGGGGGTGCACGTGTGCATTAGGCAGTCAGTGCCGAAAAGGTTAGCCATCACTGACCTTATATCATTTCAGACAAGTGACTGTCTAGTCTCTTCTTAAAAACCTCCAGTGATGGAGTGCCCACAATTTCTGAAGGCAAGCTGTTCCACTGGTTAATTGTCCTCACTGTGAGGAAGTTTCTCTTTACTCCCAGACTGGTTCTCTCTTTGATTGGTTTCCAGCCATTATTTCTTCTCCTGCCCCTCTGGTGCTTTGGAGATTAATTTGACCTCCTCTCCTTTGTGGCAGCCCTTCAAATACTGAAATACTGTTATCATGTCATTCCTAATTCTTCTTTTCTTTAGATTAACCAGACCCAAAACCTGAAGCCGTTCTTCATAGTCTCCTGGCTTTTGATCATCTTAGTTGCTCTTCTCTGAACTTTTTCCAAAGTCTAAACATTTTCTTTTGTAGTCTAGTCTGGCTTTCCTAAATGGATGACTTTGGAAATACAATTTTAGCCCAGGATTTCACAATAAATGTTGAGAAAGTTCTCAATTTGCAATCCAAGCCCGTGAGATGGGCTTCTTTAATTTTTATACCAACCTTATTGCTTGTAGCCTTAGCTTTTGAGGACTGAATTTATTGATAAGAAGAATCCATTATCATATGCTTATTTCTTTCCATGAAACAAGACTAGAGAGATTAATTTAGGCATATACTCATATGTCAGTGAAATAGTGATCAATTCTGCTGTTCCCTCTTCCCTACCTGCTTTGCTTCAGTTGTGTCTGAAAATAGTTTAAAGTCATGCCTAAAACATGTAAAGTCCTTGCCAAGCAGATATCCTTGTTCTGCCCATCATGAAGTTGGTTAAGTAAAAAGACCGCTCCAGATAGTGATCAGTCCCTTGATTCTCAAATAAGGTCAAGTTTTAAATTATAGCTGGAAAACCCCAAACATTGAAACTAAGTTAATCCTAGGTAATAGAGTAGCATGCTGATTGGGTAAATGCTCATGAGAGTTTTAGATAAAGAAAACCTGTTTGTAATTAGAAAAAGGTTTGAGTCAGAAATAAACTTTGTGGGATTCCCCCTCCCTGCCGTCTTCTTCCAGTCTGCTACAAGACAGAGAAATACAGTAAGCAAAAATACAAAGATTGGGTGTTTTTTTTTTCTGTCTCTGTCCCTGTCTCTGCCTCTCTCGCTGTAACAAAAGATAATTCAGTGAATAAAAATGTTCCTGGTATGGCATGAGAACCTCAGACATTTAACTTTTTTAAAAAAGTTAAAGGCTGATTTGGTTACCTTCAAAAATGTCAAGAAAGAAAGCTGAGAGATCTGTCCCACTGATCTTGGCTGTGAGAAGTACTACAGTTTGCCACAGCCAAGCATTTGGAAGATGTTCACATAGAAAATTATGGACCGAATGTCAATGTACTTCCTTTCATCCGGGGTTAATTGCAAGCTAATCCTTTCCAATCTATTAAACTCTGAGTCATACTCTTCTCTTGCACCCCGGGTTTTGTAGTTCCTTCTTTTATTTATCAGCTACAATGCAATGGATGCCATGACTTTGGGTTAGTCATCATACAATAAATGTCTGAATGACAATGTCTGTAAAGGCAGGCAGGCAGCCATGCAGGAGGCATGGAGAATGGGGAGGCTGATAGACCTGTTTGATAGACTTGTTTGATGCCACCAGTCCACTAGAGGTCATTGTAAGACTCAGTCAGGCTCACATCAAGATTTCTCAGTAGTTTGGTTCAATAAGTGACTCCCTGTGTTCACTGTTGTGAAATCTGAATGGTATTTAGGAAGGGAGCTGTTGAGGGGAAAACCTCACTGTAAACATCCAACTCAGCAGTTAAAAAGACAAAGCATGCTGGAGTGACTCACAGAAGAGCTAAAAATAAGACAGCATTTATTGTAATTGCATTACATAAAACAAGGATGAGCCTGCATTTGGCACATTATTCATTTAATTTTATGTCCAATTTATATTCCACTGTTCTGTGCAATCGAATACTCACAGAGGCTGACAGGAATAAAAAGTTTTAAAATGTACATTCCCGCTGATTCAAAATTAATTAACAATTAAAACCCTGATCAAAGAGAGCAGTCTTATTAATTAAGAATTAAAAACCTGGCTGATCTTCCAAAGACAGAGAGCGGGAGCCAAGTATACTTCAGAGGGTGCTTTCCATCGGCTGGGAGCAGCACAGGAGAACAACACCACTCCCACGTATCAGAAAGAAAAAAGGGAAAAAAAGAACTGAAGCATCTTCAAAAGGACTCCTGCAAATCTGAACTGGAAGGCAGGCTCATAACATGAGACATAATTTGTCAAGTGGGAGCCTTTTCAGTATAGTGTTAAGGCATCAGGTTAGAAACTGGGAGACTCTGAATTTGGGTCCAGAAAGCCAGTGGGGTGACCTGGAGCCAGTCATTCTCTCTTATCCCTGAGAAGTAGACAATAGCAAACCATTTCTGATCCTTTTACCAAGAAAACTGCAAGGACTTTTTTTCAAAATTGACTTGAAGGCACAAAACAAGACAAAAAAGGTTTCTCAAGTAATCAGCACTAAGTTGTTCAAAGATCAATCCCAGCACTTCAAAATTGTGCCCAGTAAGAAGTTGGTGGATCTTTTAGTATAGGCCACACTGATCCCAGTATTAGTTTAACAGACTAGCTGCTGAATTTTATACCAGTTGCCACTTCAGAACTCTTTTACAAGGATATCAAATACTAAGTGCTTTGCAAAATGAAGAAACAGATTCAACTAATTCAGGAACAGTCAAAGCTTGGATCCTAAGTGTAAGGGTGTAAATAGGCCTCACCACAGCAGCCACATATGAAACTGAAGACAGCTGAGGATCAAAGAGTATTCCCAATTGCAGACCTGCTGTCTTGGGAAGATTGCAGCCCTCATCCAACTGTCTGAACTTCAGTCCATGTCCAGTTTCTTAATAACCAATGGCATTTCCCTCTAGTCTGGATTTAATTTCAGCTTGTTTTCCCTTTCCCAGCCCATAGCAATGTTAGCATTCAACAGTACAATTCACATTATCTTTATCAAAATGAATTTCATAGAAATGGGAATGTTGGGGCAAAGGCCAATTAAAATGAAGTCGGGGAAAGATATTTCATACTTCTTCATTTGGAAGGAATGCCCAGCTAACTCGTAGTTCAGGAAGATGAAATCTTGCAGAAACGTGCAACTTTATCAACACATTAAGGAAATTATTTTAATTCCTTGAGTCATTTTCTTAGTACAGGATGCAGGGAATAATGATCACCATGATAAAACAGATGAACTTATGGAAACCATAGGCAGGGAAGCCAACAAAACCTCATGCTGAGAATCACAATTTTCACAAAATAAAGGCATTGTTTCAGAAACAGGTAAATCTGTTGGGCAATGCTAGATCTATTCAGTGATTACATATTTACAGAGATTACAGATTAACAGAGTTGGAAGGGACCTTGTAGGTCATCTAGTCCAACCCCCCCACCAAGCAGACACTACACCATTTTTGACAGATGTAGCCCTTTTCAGGTACAATTCAGCAACAGTCTGTTTTCAGACAAAATGAAACACGTTTAAATCAAGCATTCGAAGTATCTGTTCATGACACTATATCGAAAGCAGGCTCTTTCAATTAATAGCCAATCATTTAAAAATTCCTAAATATATTTTGAAAAGACCATTATGTATAATCTTATTAGCTGATTTCTTTGCAGGTAGTATTTAATATCTACATCGCAGAAAAAGAATAAATGCCTAAAAGTGCACAGAAGCAGAAATCTGAAACAAATCTAAATGTGCAAGTTCTTTATTATGTTCAAGGGAAAGCACACATTTGGAAATGCAGCTTTATAGTCGAGATACCCATTTGCTACCTATCTGTAGAGATGCCTATTTCCTACCTTTTCCTTGTAAATAGGGAAATGGTACCAAACGTATTCTGTAACAAAAATTATTTTAACTCATTTATAACAGATTCAGTTTCTGGTTCTGTTTCCTTGTTGTGGATTCAAAACATAACAAATATTTAAAGCCAAGTCAAAGAAACAAACAAAAAACAATTGCAACAAGAATATAAATTGTAATGTAAACTGGTTAATACTGGAATGTGACCATAATAAAAATTATTATTATTATTAAACTGGTACACACAAAAAATATTTTAAAAGTCTTTTAATAAGTGTGTTCCTTTGCGCAGTGAAAGGTATTGAACTCAATATTGTTCCTTTTGGAAAAAAAGAAGTAACAATGGCTATAGTTTACTATTTTTTTGAGACCAAGGTTTCTGCCATATATTTTAATTCTGTTGTGCTCTAAATGGAGCAAGTGATCCCTAATAAAATCTGGTTCTAAACTATATATGGCCTTAAAAGCAAAATGCAGCCTTCTGAATTGTCCATAGAAACAAATAGAAGCCAGTGGAATTGATATATGATCTGAGACATATGCTTTGACTTGCAGCTACCAGACAAAAGTCTGGTCGCTGCATTTTGGACTAATTGAAGTTTCTAAACTGCCTTCAAAGTCATCCCCATGTAAAATACAGTGTAGGATAATAATCCAAGCTTGAGGTAAAAGCAACATGGAAGACAGAAGCCAAACTCCCTTTCATAGGATAAGATTGCAAATAGTTTATTAGCCAATGTTCATAACATGTTCTGCAACTCCGAAAGGAGCCTTAATTAATAGTCCCTCTGTCTTGTGTTATTTGTGATTTATTTCTCGTCTCCATTTTCACACTGATGTAGGCTGTAGAACTGAAAAAAAGATGAATAAAAGAAACACTTAAAACATGTTCGAAACATAATGGAACAGCATGTGCATTTTAAGAAGTTGACGGGAGGAATGTGGGAGGGATCATCCATAACCAAAGTAAGACCTGGACAGAGAGAGAAAATGGATCTGCTTTTTATCTCAAGGCAACTGCAAAATAATCTGAAAGCAGAAGATACTAAGAACTTCCCTTTGTTATGGCCATATCCATTCCTAATCACTTTGAGGTTTCCATTGCTACTCCCTCTCAGGCATAGAAGATGGACTTATCAGTCTGCCCCAAACACTAATCTATCCCATTGAGTTTCAGAAAAACCTTGGGCTTTTTCCTGATGGGCAGCTCATTTTCAGCAAATGTGCCTTGAATTTGACTGTTCCTGTGTGGACTTTCTCTGAATGATGATCTCAGAGGATTCCCTGATTTACCAAGATGCGCTGAAAGACAAAGCACAGAAAACAAATGTTCAGAGGGCCATCGGAGTGAGCCCATACTGGAAATGATACACGGCAATAAGAATGGCAAAATATAATTATTTTTCTGCTCAATCTACAGGGTTACTGTGAGGATTATTCTAGGTATCTGTCAAATAAAATCACTCAAATATGCTCTGAGCTGGAGTCTGGCTGGCTGAGGGAGAGAATCTTGCCATATTATTTGAGAGGACTTTGAGCCTGTAAATCTTGAAGGAAGGGACAGGATCCTCAGGACTGTAAATCTGGCAACCGATATGTTAGAATACAGGTAGTCCTCGAGTTACGATTGTAATGGAGCCGGATAGTGGTGAGATTCAAAAATTTTTACTACCAGTTCTGTGGGTGTGGCTTGGTGGGCGTGGCAGGGGAAGGATACTGTGAAATCTCCAGTCAGAGGTGGTATTTGCCGGTTCTCTGAACTACTCAAAATTTCTGCTACCGGTTCTCCAGAACTGGTCAGAACCTGCTGAATACCACCTCTGAGCCTGAACACAGCAATCAGAGTTGTTTCGTTAACAATCACAGTTGTTAACCAAACTAGTGGGTGCACTTTTACTGAAATCTAGAAGAAAACACTGGCTTTTGGCCAAACCATTGGAAAATATACTTACATGACCTCAGGGTGTTGCAAACAGCCATAAATGCAGCCCCATTGCCAAACACCCACAGTTTGGTTATGTGACCACAAAGGATGGGGGGGGGAGGGGGAAATCATCGGAATTTCAAATCTGGGCCATAAATTACCCCAAGTTTATTTTAAAGTTTATTTATTGGTTTATTTTAAAGTCAGTGTCTACATGTAATGTCCCCCCTGGTTATTCAAGGCCTTCTGGGAGATGATTTGTAGTTTGGTCCGAGCAATGATGAACTCATCCATACGTAATAGAGTAGTTCCATCTGCCTTGAAGATAGTGATATAATGCCTTCTTAAGAACCACCACTAGACCCAATCCTATTGTCTAATTTCTGATCAGTTTTCAAACTCCCATTTTGGTGAAGATTGTAAAAAATGTTGCATTTTCAGAAAGAAGTATATTATCTAAAGAATTATCTAAATTATCTAAAGAATTATCTAAAAGAAATTAGGCCTGACTATAGCATTTTTCACACTTAAAGATAACTTTTGTCAGGGGTGCTCCAATTATCCAGACTTTTCATGACCTTTCAGCAACTTTTGATATCCTTGACCATAATATCTTGGACTGGCTACAGGAGTTAGGGCAGGGGGTGGGCACAGTGTTACAGTGTTTCTTTTCCTATCTTTATGGACAATTACAGTTGATGTTGGCAGGAGGAGAAATTGAGCTTCAGACCCTGTAGGTTCTTCAAGGCTGACCAATCTTATCACTCTTATTCTGCATCTACCTGAAGTTGCTTGGCAACATCATTCAACAACAGGAGTCTAGTGTCATCAATATGCCAATGATACCAGTTGAAAATTTGAATACCTGGCCAGTCAAGTGATGTTGTCAAAGTCCTATTGTTATGTCTTGGAGCTGTAAATCATGGCTGGCTGGGGAATCCTGAGCGCTGAAGGCCCCACATTTTAAGCTGCCAAGTTTGAAAAACAGTGCTCTAAATTATGAGGTAATATAACATAATATTCTGTCCATTGGCAAAATGAAATATCAAGCCACTTTTGCATGCAAAGGATTTTGTCTGTAACTAAAATATGCCTCCTCTTCAATACAGGGAGGTCGCTACTGAGCTTCATTTAGGAGAGGGATGCTAGTGGTTTGGATCAGTTCAGGTATACCAGTAACCCCGAAAAACAGCTGTCATAGAATTGGTTCGGTCTGACTTGCTCTGAGGATCTTCAGTTGGGCCCTCCCACCTGTCTGTGCTCCTAGGTCTTTTTTATCCTCTCAGCTGTTCAGCACAGCAGAGTGGATTGCCCTACTAATCAGCTAAGAGGCGCAGGGGTTTTACTTTAGTCTTAGGACAGGCACGCACAGCAAAGCGCACAATCACTGAACTGGTTGTTATGCCGGTAGCATCCTACCTTTGGCTTCATTCATTGGAAGAACACATCATCATAATAGGTAGGTCAGTTTCCCTTTTATTATTCCCACTCCCCTGAATGTGTGGGAGTACTATCCCAAGAATTTCCAGCAAATTTGGTCACTCTCAGTAAAATGACTTGCATACAAGAATCTGCTTACAGAGAATTATAACTAGAATTCTCAATTTGATTGTGGTTTTGCTATTATTATGGTTGGGGGGAAATCTGATGGAATGATTTTTAGAGGTAATGTTAACAAGAAAGTTCTGAAGTTAGTCTTTCCGACTCCCATAATGAGTCCCATGGAAATCAGTGGCCCCATTCATGATTAAGGATGAGTTTAGAGCACAGAGCTTATTGCTCATAAAGTGCCCTGAGGCCATGTACAAAATATGAGAGTATCAACCATGATTCTATGTTTTACTTGAGTCCAGCTGTTCAAATGCAAATCTTTGTGGGTTATAGGTAAATTTTCCTCTAATTCATTAAGAGTTAAAGGAAGTCCTTTAGCCATTAGATTCCTGTCATTTCCACCAAAAAGGAAGCCTCTGGCATGAAACTAGATATCCACTGTTTTTAAGTCCTGCTGATCTTTGACTTTAAACTTCTGGACAGTATTAATTTCCATTTAATTTAAAAACATGCATGGCATTCTCAGCCTGATTGAGTTACAGAGAAAGAACACTAATATGCTTCCTGTTGCAAGTAATAAAGGAAATTGTTCCTTCCTTATCAATCTTTCAATTATCAATAGTTAGGTTTACCAAGAATTGAACATGGAAATATTTGATATCAGGATGTAAATTTTTAAAAGAAGGTAAAAATCCATGGCATTTCTTTTAAGAGAAGGAGAATCCGAAAACTCATGAAAGGTGAGATTGCATGGCTAGAATCCATCCTTTCCTTTTCTGGCATTTAATTCCAAGCTGCTATCTAACACAGCACAATTTGTCATCGTGTTCAACCATATACCTCTGAAATAACATTTCTAGTCCAGGATACAGAACAAGCCAAGGAAAAGTCAATGGGCCAAGTGATGGTGGAGTTAACGTCCAATTTAGAATTCTGGCATACTCTATGGAGTTGCTAGACTGGATTTCAAAAATGGATTTCTACACGAAGAAACTATTAGTAGCAGTTATCTCTGGGGTGTCTTTTGGAAGATATAAAAGCAGGAGGAATCCCTGACCTGTCCAGCTTGCATAAAATCCAAAGAGCCCTACCTTCTGCTGAAGATGTATCTCTTTGCCAAGACTTACAGATCTGTCCCTGGATTTCCTTTCCTTCAATGATAGCCTTTAACTTCATTCAGGGGAGGGATGGGGACGGTAGGCACGTTGGTGCGCTTATGCACGCCCCCTAAAGACCTCTTAGGAAAGGGGTGAGGTCAATAGTAGACAGTCTAAGGTTAAAGTGTTTGGGGAAGAAACCACAGAGTCAGGTAGAGTATTCCAGACATTGACAACTCTGTTGCTGAAGTTGTATTTCCTGCAATCAAGTTTGGTGCGGTTTACCTTAAGTTTGTATCTATTGTATGCTCTTGTGTTGTTATGGTTGAGGCTGAAGTATTCATTGACAGGTAAGTCATTGCAATGTATGATTTTATACACTATACTTAGATCGGACCGAAGACAGTGTAATTCAAGGTTTTCTAGGTTTAGAATTTCAAGTCTGATGGCATAAGTTATTTTACAAGGAGTAGAGGAGTGGAGAACTCTTCTTGTGAAATATTTATGGACTTTCTCAACTGTGCTGATAACAGATACGTAATGTGGGTTCCAGAATGATGAGCTATATTCGAATATTGGTCTAGCAAATGTTTTGTATGCTCTGGTTAGTAGTGTGATATTACCAGAGAAAAAGCTATGTAGGATTAGGTTAACAATTCTTAATGCCTTTTTGGCTATGTAGTTACAGTGGGCTCTAGTACTTAGATCATTAGAGATGAGTATTCTAAGGTCCTTTACAGAGCTTGGATCATCAAAAAGGTCTTGATTATTCAGCTTGTATTTCATTTTCTGGGGTTTTTTTTTGGCCAATATGTAAAACAGAGCATTTATTTGTTGCCATTTGTTTGACCATTCTGATACATAGTCAAGATCTTTTTGAAGGGTAGCAGAAGGGTAGTATAGTATAGTCATCTTCTACATATTGTAACACTTTTACCCCTGTTCATTTCAGAGTTCTTTCTGCTGGTTTCCAATTTCCATTTGGGGTGAAATCTCCAGTCAGATTTTTGAAGACCTATTTCATTTCACGTATATTATCACTGGAAATGGAACCATAGATTGTGGGGAGATGTGCTTTTACTTAGCCATATAGAATACTATGTCTGGCAATAGCAGCCTTGAACTATACAAACAGAAAATGTACAAAGATACAATTTGGTGCAGTTTTTGAGGAGGAGCCATTTCCAGTGTGGGAAATCCCCACTTAGCAGAGCTGCTGCGGCCCTAGTGAATTATTCAAGATCCATTTTAAGTAGCAAAAGGATTGATGTTTGGAATGCCTTGAAAGGGGGAGTGAGTAGGCTTTGTCTATAATCCCATCGTCTATTTTTCTTCACTGCAAAGTTCATCCTTCTTACATTTGGACATGAAAACTTTCATTAAACTTTCATGTCTTACTCCTTCTACCTGGGGTCCTTTTCACTGGAGGTTGATTTTGGCAACTTGTGTGTAGGAAACAAATAGGTACACTGCAAACCTACTGTATATCATGAAGAGACTGATTTTCTTATTTGCAGACTACACAATAAAATACTTTTAGTAGCACAAAAAAAATAAAGAGGATAAAAGAGATTACCAGCTACCGTAAGAATTTTTTTTATTCTACTATTATGCAAATGATGAAAACATAACAATATTTGTTCATTGGAAACACTGTCCCAATTGGCATATTAATGTTTTTTTTCCTTGGGCATCTCAGATCAGATGTGCAAATGGTACACCGAACTATCTTTTAAGGAGCACTGACATTAGCAGAAGATACTGGTTTGGAATTCCCTCTGTATCCTAGATCCTCTGGAATCATGCTCTAAATCATGGCTGGCTGGGGAATACTGAGAGTTGAAGGCCATACATTTTAATTTGCCAAGTTTGAGAAACAGAGCTCTAAATTAAGAGGTAATATAATACAGTAGTTTGCATATTGAGTTGGGATTTCTAAGACTGGATTTTGGCCAGGAAACTTATTTAGTAATCCTGAGGCATCCCTATTTTTCAGCCTGATTGTCTAGATAGGTTGTTTTGAGGATAAATCTGAGAGAATCTGTTACTGCCATCTTCACTATCACCAACAATATAATTTATTTTAATCCATTAATCATTCCAAAAGGCACAAAGCAGAAACAAGTTCCCCTCTGCATCAGTAACATTAAATATAAATACGGATTCTCCAGATTGCGTTTGACAATTCATAAATGAGAACTTTCCTATTTTGACAAACTACTTCAAATATAAGCAACTAACTGACAGTGCAAAATTCTGGATTGACTGAAAATCCAAATTTGTGGTCATTTAAATTACATTTAATTTCCTAACCAGAATGGGTCTGATCATGTTCCTTAATCAAAGTTACTTGTTAATGTCTGCCAAGTGCTGACCCAGCAAAGCATCATTTTTAACACACTGTGCATGGCCACATCTAAGATTAAGCGTAGCTAGCATTGTTTTCCTATATGGATGCCTAACCATGGTTTTGCTCTTGTTGATGAGCTGCGTGCTGATCAGCAGGTTTCTGCAGCAGCTTTGGAGTCAGAAACATTGTTTATTATTTCACTCCTGTTCCAAAGCTGAGAAAACATTGTTTATAAGAAACTTCAAAAGACTGTGTCACAGATATCAAGCCCATATTGTATGAGCTTTTGCCAAGTCAGATTAGGTTATTTCACATGATATTAGGTTTGACAAGTAAAGAGACTGTGAAAACCAGAACTCCAGCAAGGCGTGCCTCCTATAATTCTGAAATATGCTGAAATATATATAGATATTCTGTGTGTGCATGTACGTGCATATGCACATGTGTTTTACCATTTTCAACAGTAGCTGTACTCTGTACTCTAAGATTAGATTACTGTCTATATTTATCTTGTCTTCAAATGTGCCTTATTCTATCATAGACTTTTTCTAAGACCAAGATTCTTCTCTAATATGGGTAAATTAAATAGATTTTATTTTGACTTGCAAGCTAGTCCTTTCAGATTGCATGTCTCCATGGCTCTGCTGTGTTATTGTGCTAATCTTGAGGAGCAATGATTAAGGTGGGTTTTCTTTTGATTCTCAAAATACCTACAGACATAAAACAGGACATTTTTAGGGAAATATTTCACATGGAATTTCCCACCAACAAGTGAATTGTTGAATAAATAACATAGTAGACAATCAGTGGTGGGATTCAAAAAAAATTATTACTGGTTCTGTGGGCGTGGCTTGGTGGGCGTGGTGTGGCTTGATGGGCATGGCTTGGTGGGCATAGCAGGAGAAGGATACTGCAAAATCCCCATTCCTTCCCCACTCCTGGATACTGCAAAATCCCCATTCCCTCCCCACTCCTGGATACTGCAAAATCCCATTCCCTCCCCACCCCACTAACCTGCTTTCCAGCTCTGTTCTTCTGTTCAGGGCAACAAAAGAAGACCCAGCCAATCAGTTGGGACTCGGGAGGCAGAGAATAGTTGGGGGTGGGGCCAGTCAGAGGTGGGATTTGCTGGTTCTCCGAACTGCTCAAAATTTCTGCTACTGGTTCTCCAGAACTAGTCAGAACCTGCTGAATACCACCACTGCAGATAGTCTATCTTAATGTAGGGAGAATTAGTAATACCAAAGAGGTGCTAACAAGCCTAAAAAGCCTGGGAGCAAGTAACAAAGAATACAATGTTGACTTGAACTCTTTGTTGGATAGCAGTTCTCAATATTCCTAAGTAACCCAGCAAGTCAAGGGCTTCTAACTACTAGAAATGATGAGGGTAGATTTTGGGACCATTTAATTTTAAAACACATTCCTTGCCACAAAGTTGTGCTTTAAGAAGCAGAAGAATTGAGAAAGTTCAAGAGGTGGAGACGTAACAGACAGTAAATGTGTACTTTTACTGTCATTCACCCTTTTCATTCACCCTTCACTTTTGTTATGCTCAAAAAGACACCTTTTGAAACTAAAATAAAAATGCATCTATTTTGAAAGAGAAACTACCACTCCTTGGGAGGAACTTTAGGTTTAATTAAGGGCAATATAAGCATACATGTGCATTTCTATAGAAATGTGTCCTATAAAACTGAGGTAAATGAGAGGGAGGGCAAGAGAAGGGAGAGGAAAGTGATGGAGAAATATAGAGAAAAAAGAAAGAAAAAGCTAAGTTTTTCATGATTGCCCATATGAAAATAACTGCAATTCACTATCCCATCTCACCTTGAGCAATGCTGAGAAACCTTGGACACAAAATCAATTGATATTTTGCTTATTGACAGAAACTTGGAATAGGATAACACAGTGCAGCCAGCTTGGTGAGGGAAGAAGTGGCAGCAGGGGTGTGAAAATGGGATGTCCCAGCTGTTGCCTCCTTTCTGCCGCCCATCCAACCCATCGTTACCATTCCCAGCCTCTTTGGCCTGGAGCTTGGTGGCAGCAGTAGTGTGAAATGGGAAGACCTGGGCTTCTGCTGCCACTCTGCACTCTGCTCTCTCACCCAGCCACCAGCTCTCCATCCAGCCATCCATGGCAAGTTGTCCACAAGGGTAAGTTGGCCATGTAGAGTTGTCCTGCAGCGACTTGGCAACAGTGAGTTGACAGGGGTGACTTGGAGGTGGCAAGCTGGCAGTAGCAAGCTGGAGGTGATGAGCTGACCACAACAAGCTAGTTATGCTAAATTATCCTAGACCCACAGTGCCTAGCCATATTCTAGTTGATTGGAGAAATAGAAGTAGAACTGAGCTAAACATTTTTGTCAGATAGCCACGAAAGTAAAAATAGATAGATAGATAGACAGACAGACAGACAGACAGACAGATAGATGAAAGGGGAGAGAGAGAGAGATAACTAGAGATACAGAGATAGAGTGATAGAGATAGATATAGATAGAATTTAAAAAGAATTTAAAATGTTCAAAATATGGGACAAATATTTTAAAATCATAAATGTGAGAAATATAGTTTGTAACCATGTCCTTACATATTGTGTGAACTAATTGTTGACATTTATCCAGAGGGGTTAGTTTTTAGCCTGAAATACTTTGTATTCTTTATGGGTAAATTAACTTCTCTAATCAACCAAATTGTCCATATAATATTTTGGGGTAGCATTGGGAGGAAATTATCCAGCTCACTTCTGAGACAGGATAGAATAGCGGCTTAAAATGGTCACTTGACAATGGGGCTTCTTTAGGCATTCCATCTCTCTTTTCTTTTTTACTTCTACAACCAACATCACTATTGGGGGAAGTTATAGTTTCAAAAAGGGCTAAGGGGATTGGGGTGGAGTAAAGCCTCCTGATTATATCTTTCCTGGTGCTGGCTGTGATATGTCAAAACAATTAAAAGGCAGGATATGACAGCAGCTTCCTTTAGGGTGGCTAAATGGAGTTAGAAAACAACTTTTCCCCACAAACTGGGTCACTTGTTCCCAGGTCTGAGTTGAGGGAGGAGATCATATTAATGCTTAAATAAAATTTAAATATTTACTGCCAGTATACAGGAGTTGGTCCAGGGGTGGATTCAAATTTTTTAACAGCCAGTTCTGAGGGCGTGGCTAGGTGCGTGTGGCCATGTGACTGGGTGGGTGTGGCTTTGTCTTCTTTTTTTGCACTGCCATCCCTTTTTTGCCTCCTGGGTCTCAGGGAAGCCTCCTGGGTGAAGGTAAGACAGCAAGGGGGATCCCAGCACAGCTGATCATCGGAATAGCTGATGGTTGGGAGGGGGGGAAAGAAATACCTTAAAAAGTGACTGGGTAGGGGAGAATGCAGTCAGCACTATCGGGCATGCATGCAATGTCACACATGTGCAATAAGGACTGACTGGGCAGGGAGGGGAGAGGCAGGCGGAGAGAGGCGGGGTCAGCCAGGGGCATGATTTGCTGGTTCTTCGAACTGCACAGAATCATAACAACAGGTTCTGTAGAACCAGTCCAAACTGGTAGAATCCCACCCAAGTTGGTCAGTTAATGGAAGATGAATTCAGACAATCAGCCATTCTATGCAATCATAACATATTGGTTGTATGTCAGTTTGTTATAAATACAAGTAATCCATGTCCTATGATTACAATTGAACCCAAAATAGTTGTTCCTAAACAAGACAATTGTTAAGTGAACTTTGTCCCATTTTATGACCTTTCTTGCAGGAGTTGTTAAGTGAATAGTTGTTAAATTGGTAACATGGTTGTTAAATGAATCTGGCTTCTCTATTGACTTTGCCTGTCAGAAGACTGCAAAATGTGATCACATAACCTGGGACATTACAACCATCATAAATATGAACCAGTTAAGTGTCCAAATTTTGATCACATGATCATGTGGGTGCTACAATGGTCATAAGTGTCAAAAACTATCACTTTTTCAGTGCTGTTGTAATTTTGAAATGGTCACTAAAGGAAATTTTGGACTACATGTTACGAGTATGGTCTTTTGCACTCTTTGAAGGAAGAATAGGATTGAGAAATCAGGATGATATTTTCATAGGGTCAGGAATCATGGAATAGCAGTGGTCTATAATGAATAAAGATAGGATGGAAGATATGCAATACTTTCAATAAGAATTTCTGCCTGTTTTATCTGCAGAATAGGACACAAATTACTGGAAATCAGATGGAAATCAGAAATTAAGAAACTCTTGGTTGGAGACTATTCATGCAACTGTGATGAATACTTCTCCATTCCAATGTTTTTCATATAGGTTGGTCATGCTGTCTGGGAATGATGGACATCTAGTCTTAATACATATAGAAATCAACAGGTTAGGAAAAGTTATTTCCTTTCCATATTATCCATGCCTGCCTGTTTCAAAATTAACTATCCTTTTCATTCAATAAACAGAAGTCTGGTTGTAACTCAACTAGCAAATGAATTATACATTTTATTCAAGAAGCAGAATTCTGGGTTGGAAGATTATTTGTCAGAGAGAGGAAAGAAAGAGAAAGACAGAAAGAGAGAAAGAAAGAAAATTCTCTTCAGTAAGGAATGTAGAGTAAGGTCAGTGAGATACAAGCTACTAAGGCATATAAAACCATTACACATGTAGCTGTTACACTAGCATGTTCAGATGCTAATTATCACCCTTACATCCAGCTTAATCAAGTCTAAAAGTGTGACTTCACTGACTTATAAAAAAAGGACACAAGTGTTGAATTCTGGGGGTGATTCCACAAAGTTGGGAATCATGAAAAAGGTCTCGGCAGGAAGAAACGATTATGTTGGGATGTGAGAATTCACCACAACTATTATTTACAAGCTATACATCCAGCTGTTAATTTCAAGTTATCAAAACCAATCAGCATATCCAACTTCTCAAACAACATCTGATCACCATCATCATGTTGGCAATCGAGTGCTGACAAACATATATCGCAGAGCTGAATTTACTTAAGTATACAGCACTGGTTTCCTTCACTAAACACTAAAATGTGACTTCAATTATCAAGTCAGCTCTTACACAATGTTAGAATCTAGGAAAACAAAAATAGTCATGAACTCTTATTTGGAATGGAAAGTATAGCTGGGACAAAACAGAAAGTTAGTTTCGTGTGTTCATTTTCAGCAAAAGGAAATATAAATGGCCTTTGAAAAGGAAAGTTTGCAATAAATTAATTTCCTGATTAATCAAAGCCACATTCCTTCCACTGTAGCAAGGCTTGGTAATGTTTTGGTGGCCAAGGATACACTTGAACAGATTTTTATGGGGACAAAGGTTAAATAGGTAGGGCCTCTACTTATAGATTGACTTATTGGTTGATTATGTCATAAAGAATGCATTTATTCATACCTTTCAGATGCTAAACACCATGTACAAACACAGAAAATAGAGTAGGAAAATTAAACGATCAACTCTCAAAAGGACACCTACTGAGGCACACCGGTCCACCATCCACATCAAAAGCTCGGTGGAACATGATTGCTTTAAAAGCTTTCAGGAAGGCAAGCAGAGTGGGGCCTCCCTGAATTAAAGGGCAATGTGTAACACAGGAAGGAGGGGGCAGAGAAGACTGTAACCAAAAAGGCATGCCTTTGGATTCGCACCCTTTTCATCTCACAAAGAGTGAGGATCCTCAGCAGACTCTCTTTAATATCCATACACAAGCTGAGCTAAACAGGAATGGGAGAGATGATTCTGTAAGTATTAGGGTGCTAAGTTGTGTACAGCTTTGTAGATGTTAACTTACATCTTATTTGGGACTCAGAAGTCTTGTGGGCAGCAACGCAACAACCAAAGAATAGGTTCAGCGCTAACAAACCTTCCGCCCCCAACTAGTAAAGCTGCTTTTTCCTATTAGTAAAGCTGCTAAAGCTTGGATTATTTTATTTATCCAATTTGTACAGCTGCCCATCTCATGAGAAGTGACTGTCTTTATATTATGGATTATGGATATGTTTACAGTATTGTAGCATATTCGTTTGTATATGTATGGTTGTGTTTGTCATCACTGTAAATATTGATTGTGTTGTTGGTTATTAAATTGTAATCAAAATTAATTTTATTGGGTAAAAGTACAATTATGTATAATTATGAATACATAAATATGTATTCTTTTCTTTTTATAACATTGTGTATATATTGATGAGGGTGATTATGATGAATCAATGGCAGCTTCAGAGTTGTTTTTAAGAGTAACTTTATCTAAAGTGCATTGAAGTAGTGTAAGTGTGAGATGGTAATGGATGTATCACAGTTATAAGCGTGTCCTGGTCCAAGAAAGCCAGCCCCTGCCAAAAGGCTTCATCTGAGCTGGAACCACAAATCCAGAAAGATGGCCTGCATTTTCAATCAGAGTATGATTATATCCTAAATTAAGAAAATGGCAGAGCAGCTAGAGGAAGTGGAAAGGCAGAAACAGAAACACAAAGAATCTTACTACAATAAGCAAAACTAGAATTTTGAAGGCTTCCTGACACAGCAAAGAGAAACAGAAATTTACAAGATGCAGGATTCATAGACAGTACCAACACATACACACACACACACACACACACAAATGGTTAAGTGGAAACTCACACAGGCACCACTTCGCTTGGAAATGGAGAGAGAAATGTTTCTGAATTAAAGAGAGATGGAGAAAAAGAAGGCAGAGGAACACCATTTCTTTGAAGCTTATGTCAACAGTTCTGGTCTTTTAATGGTAGTGTTAAATGGATTAAATGGAGACTTCAGCAGATGATGGAGAAGCTAAGATATCCTATCTATAGCTGGAGTATGCTCTTTGGCAGGGATGCAAATTGTATTCCTTGGTTTCTACAAGCCATGGTTCTCCCAGAATTGGGAGTTCAGTTATGTTGAAGAATAGGTATTAGAGTACTTCTCCTTCATCTGATTCTGTCTGTAGGTAATGCCAACTGGCTGTTCCAGGCTATGAAACCCAACTCAGAACTAAGATTGCTTTAGGGATCAAGGAACACTATGCTTGCAGGTTGACAAAAGAAAGGAACTGAAGGAGTTTCTTCCAGCTCCTGTAAAACCTGAATATCTACCTCATTGGATATCCCTAACTGGCCTACTCCCACTCAAAGGTCATTTTGTTTGGGTTCATGCTCAATCTGTGATTTAAACATCTGGCTTCAAATGGTTCAAACAGGTTTCTAGATAATAAGGAGTCTGGCTGTCCACTTGTGGAATCCTCTGGAATGGCTCTAGCTATTGTATTGATGGAGAAATATGACATTGATGCAAAAATATTTCTAGCACATTTTTCCATCTAGGAAAAAAAAGGAGAGTAAAAGAGGTGGTGACTATTAGCAAAACAGAATCAGAAAGTGACAAAAATAGGAGAAAGGTTAGGTCAAGTGACTGATTTGGGCTCATGACTTTTTTCCTTTCCTGAAAACAATTGTAAAGCATTTGACTTGGATGGAATGATAGAATGATCCAGGAAGCATTCATGGTCCTTGCAACATTACCAAAATGTATTCAGATACCCTTTTGCTACACCTGTCATTGTTTAGCAAGACCCAGCAATCAGCAGTGCAAATAAAAGGGACAATTGCACAATTTTTGTATGTAATATCATCCCTGGGTTCTTTTTAACTTACATTTTATGGAAGAGACAATTGAAGGCATGCTAGATTTGTTCAAACTGGGGTTCTATCACAGTCTTTCTAGTGTGTTGGGGTGTTGTAAAAATTGTAAAATTGTAAAAGAGACCTGCTGTTTGGACTCAGCATATTTGGCCTGTTAGTTTGACCATAATATTAAGTTTCTGCATACACTGAGCCAAAAAGTGGTACAGTTTAGAATGCAGTACCAAATGAGTGAATATACACATTCAGAACTTTTGCATGTTAAAGATAAAGTCCAGGCAAAGAGTTATAGACTTTATTTTAATTTGGATACAACCCTGTCAAAATGTAAACATTTTTAAGCACCACAGATTTTAAAATGGGAAAGACGTACATATCTTTCTCATGAGTAAAATAGGGATGTATTTATTTAAATTTGTTTGTTTATTACATTTCTGGGCTACCCTTCTCACTGAGTTTTCTGGAATTGATCCTCTGGTGTATAAGTAATTATGATATGAATGAATCCAAACTTGTTCATTCAATATGGTAAGGAATCTATTCTGCAGTTCTGTAGTTCCTGACCAATTGATATAAAAAATAATGGAACCAATTCCATCTCTTCCATATGAAGTCACAATCAGATCTGCCAGTTTCATCACTAAAAGTACCTAGATTTTCAAAAATTGGCAAACAAACAAGCTTTGAATGGAGCCATAACAAAATAGCAGCAGTGGTAATCAAAATACCCAAAAGTAGTCATCTTCGATTGGCTTAAACAATTATTTTTGTTTCTCCTCCCATGGGTGGACAGACCTTGTTTAAAATGGCTGAAGGGAAAGCTGGGAAAGACTCCAGAAAGACAAAAACCAAGACGGTATCCTGTTCACAGAGAGACTATACAATTTCCTGTTGGTCACATTCACCAGCACCTGAAATCAAGGACAACAAGTCATAGACCTGGTGGGCATGGCTGAGGTTCTCAAGTTGACAGGAAGCCCATCTAAAGATTTGAAGGTTAAGTGAATTACTCCTTGTCATTTGCAGCTTGCAATAAGAGGTGATAAAGAACTGGATTCATTAACGAAAGCAGCAATTGCTGGTGGAGGTGTAATTCATAAATCTCTCATTGGAAAAAAGGTCAACAAAAATAGTTTAAAGGATTATGTATTAGAACTTTGAAAAAGCTATGTTGTCCATTGTTAATGGATTTTCAATTGGCTTCATCTGTGAAATACAATTTTGACTTTTTTAATCTTGAAAATGGAGGCCATCAAGCTTTCTAATCAAAATTCTGCATTGAAGTCTTAATGTTATTTAAGTGTTACATGGCTTCAGAGAAGCTATTGTCTGTAGTGGTTCCTGACTGTTTTAGATATGTTGGATTTTAATGGGA
Organism: Laticauda colubrina; assembly: GCA_015471245.1. Taxonomy (NCBI): domain Eukaryota; kingdom Metazoa; phylum Chordata; class Lepidosauria; order Squamata; family Elapidae; genus Laticauda; species Laticauda colubrina. Next base: position 89,925,350 of record BLBF01000003.1, on the reverse strand, counting down.
TTCTTGACATTGTTGCTAATCGGTAATTTTTAATGCATTGAGTACATCTAATCAATTATGCTATGAAATGTAAAACAGATTTGAACATCAGCATTGCTAATTAAATGAAATTATAAAAACTTGAATTATAAAGTTTTGGTGTTAATCTCTTGTAGTTAAGGTCAAAAAGTTCCAAAAGAGAAACAAAAATACCACTCTTTATGTCTTTGTACCGAACCTTAAGTCTGGTGAAGGAGTTAAATGAATGGATTGCTTTAAGGCAGTATGTGTGAACCATTTTTAAGTTGCTGAAAATGTGTATGATTAGTTAGGTCAAGTTCTTGAACAGTAAGCTATGCATTTATATTGTTTATTTGGTTCCAATTTCATGGAAGCTGCTGATCTTACTGAATGCTAATGTGCATGCACTGTGCCAGCACACATAGATTAAAACCCTTACAAAACTGTTCCAAGACCAATCACTATCAAAGGAATCACATTAAGCCATATGACTTGTATGGTTTTGGTTTAAAGTGTAAAGCTAAGCATTGTGACTTGCATGTCACATCTGACCTGAGATACTGTTCATGCTGTGCCTTCTTCTAATGTTTGAAACTAATCTTCAATCCTTGCAGCTGCGTTACTTCAGCTACCAGTTGAAATAAGCATTGTTTAGATAATTCCATTCAGTTCCCGGTATACTAATTTGAAATCTCCAATTGAACTTAATATATTCAGTATATGTCCTCTCTCTTTCTTCACTCACCTAAAAATATCTGTTTAGAATGTATGTTACTGACATTTTGTTTCTCATGTCCTGAGTTTCCTGGGAACAGGGCCTATAATACTTGAATTTACTGTATTTCTGCCTTATCCAATCCTGTATGTCATATAACAGATCATTAATTTGTTTACAGAAAAATGTATATTCTAAGTTTATTAAATTAAAACCAAATCATAAATTTTAAGTATTTCTATAGAGCATCAATTAGTTTAGATTAAGCTATTGCTAAAGATTTTTAACCATGATGTTTGTATTGATCCCCAATTAATGAGTTGGAAAAAATAAACAGGTATTTGCTTTCCTGTTCTAATGGGCATCTATAATGTATAAATAAAGTTACTGGGGGAAAAAAATTGGCAAACATGCATATCAGTTGTTTGTCAATGAACAGAAGAATGCAGCCTATGTCTTCACCCATTCATGGCCTTTTAAGTAGCTCAGCAATAACATGATCTCAGTTTTCTAACAGGCCTATGTGAGTTTAATCTTTCATAAACTAGTTTGCTAGTTCCTTGTCCAATTAGGTTCCTCATCCGGTTAGGAATATGCTTCCACGTGCATGAAGCCCAACTGGATCTGAGTGACTGTCTAATTTATAAAAGGACCAGATTATCTCCCCTGCTATGAAATGGAATGTCTTCCACACTTCAAGAATGACTAGAGACAATTGGATATTTGTGGAAATTTGAGAAGAGTTAAAGCTCACCAGCACCAGTGATCCTCTCCCTGGTTGTCCCTTAACTTCAGAAGGAACCTTTGTGGAGAAGGGCATTGGCTTTGAGGATGTTTGCATGTCTTTGAAATACAAATCCTACCCTTGGGGACTTTTCAGAAGCAAAAAAAAGGGGTGGTGGTGGTTTGAGCTGTTCCTTTTTTGCCAAAAGGGTCACTGGGAGGGGAAGAAATTAAAGTCTGACAAGGAGCATCCTTAGAAGCCAATTTCTCCTTCCTCTTACAAGCCTTTCAGTGGTAAAAAAAAAAAACACCCTCTTGTCTACAAACATCCAACCACAAAAAAATATATTTTCTTCAGGAGGTTAGTGGGCAGGAGGAAAAACAGCTATACTTCCCAGCAGATAAAATTGCATTTGCACAGTGCAGTCCTCTTCACTTCACCATCTTGATGTTCATGTTTTGCCTTCTTGCTTAGGATACTTCTGTTAAAATATCCATAATAGCATTACAGAAATATACTGTACATCAAGTATTAGAACAAAGCTGAGCCTGATTTAAAAAGGGAAGCAGAAACCTGCTGTTCTCATGAAAATATAGGGAATATTTTACCACTGAAGATTCCACTGTATTCTTATAACCAGTACAGAGGGTAGTATTTTCTGCTTTTTGTCAAGAATATGAAATACAAGTTAAAATGAGTTTAGATTTTTCTTTCAAAACAAAGATGGTTTTCATACTTGTAAGCATCATTTTCCCATCTTTTTGAGGTAGGTAGATTCTCATAGATGCACACATCATACACTAGATAAACAGCACTAGATAGCATTTATTTTTGAAGTGATAATCTATTTACTTGGACTCTCTCAGCCCAACCCACCACATAGGATTGTGACTGTGAGGAAAATAGAAGGAAGAAGATGTGTTCAATATGTTGGCCATTTTGAGTTATTTGTAAAAATAATAAAGGTGGGGTATAAACAAACAAACAAATAAATAAATAAGGAAGAGGACACAACATGATACCACAGCTGTTTTCATTAATAGAAATGTTGCCCCATCCTTTTGGCTGACAGGAGACACTGATCATTTCTTTTTAACTATTATAATAAGCTGCATAATAATATGAGCCAGAAGATCATATTGTGACAGGTCTTACAATTATTTTGTCCCAGGGAATGGAATATTCCTTTGAAATTGCAAGGAAATAAATATACTGTTCAGTAAGACTGTATGGAGCTTTGAAGAAGGCTTTCGTTTAATGAGGCTTTAGTCAAAGGGCTCCTTCAGGATGTGTCTCAATGATGTAAAGTTGATGCATCAGGCTTAAATCCTCCTTCAACCATGGAAACTCATTGGTGACTCTAAGCCAGTCCTTCTCATCTCCACTGCACAAGAAATTTATGGGAATAAAAAAAAGGGGGATATCTCACGTAAGACAAACATAAGCTTCTGTCTTCACCTGGGATGTAAATCTAAGAAGCAAATAAAAGAAAACTTCTCTTTGGAAAATCTGTCTGGAGTAGTTCTGCCATTTGATAAGAGGGATGTTTGCAGAGACTTATTTTTCTACAGAGCAAAATTGTCATCAAATTTTGAAACTTCAGTTCAAGGCATTGAAGTGGAGCATCCCAGTTAAAATTAGAATAGAGTAAAGTAGAATAGAATGGAATGCAATGGAATAGAAATCATATGAATAACAATACAAGAGCAAACAATAGATACAAACTTAAGGTTAATTGCACCAAACTTGATTGCAGGAAATACGACTTCAGCAACAGAGTGATCAATGTCTGGAATACTTTATCTGACTCTGTGGTTTCTTCTCCAAACCCCAAAATCTTCCAACATTAGACTGTCTATTATTGACCTCACCCCTTTCCTAAGAGGTCTGTAGGGGGTGTGCATAAGCACACCAACGTGCCTACCTGCCTACCGTCCCTGTCCTATTGTTTCTTTTATTTTTCTTATATGTATCCATGTATTTATAGCTATGTTTTTACTTATACCTATTATCTTGTAAGCGATTGACAAATCAAATCAAATCAAATAAATAAAAGTTCTAGTACTGCTTTACAAAGTCTTAATAAGAGCACACTTGGAATACTTATGATGATGAGACAAAAAGATGACGAGACTGTGGTAATAATGCAGAGAAGAAGAGCAGAGAAGAGGCTAAAACATACAAAGAACAGTTACAGGAATTGACTATTTCTACTCTACTGAAAAGATGAATTAGGGGAGACATGATAGCAGGGTTCCAATATTTGAGGGGCTCCCACAAAGATGAGGGAGTCGATCTATTTTTCCAAAGCACCAAAAGGCAAGAAAAGAAACAATGGATGGAAACTAATCAAGGAGAGAATCAACCCAGAACTAAGGAGACATTTCCTAACAGTGAGAGCAATTAACCAATAGAACAACGTGGCTCCAGAAGTTATGGATGCTAGAGGCTTTCAAAAAGAGACTGAACAATCATTTGTCTGAAATATTGCTTGGATTAGAAGACCTGCAAGATCCCTTGCAACTCTTAACATGACATAATTTTACAAATGGTGAGTCTGGATTGTAGCAATATCTCAAGATGTAGTCGCAGGGCTTAGTACAATCCTACTGCTTTATATAACTATATATAATATTCCCAGAAGATTATATATATTCCATTGTAGTGTGCTTAGGTGATGATTTCCTTCATTGCTTTATTAATATAGATTCTGCTATTTGCACATTGCTAATCACAGATTTAGCTGGGCAGAGAAATCACAATCTGTCTGCAGCTCAGAGCCTGATAATGTAATAATAAATCTTTAGAAAATCCAACTATGCGTGCTCCCTTCTTTTGTTAGCTGCATCTCAGCAAGGAGGAGATCAGCTGAGGGTTTTGCCAGAAGCCCTTTCACGTGTGCACCACCTAGTCTGTCTCCACACAACTTTGCTGAAGTTTCTCTTGTGTTGCAGTTCCAGATCAGGAGGAAGCTGTGGAATAAAGATCTGAGAAGTCAGACTGCCAAGGGGAACATGGACAAAGAATCCAGATAACTCTAAAAAAAAAAAATCAGCTAAAAAAAAATTGTTCTCAGAATCTGAAATACTTCTGCCTGTAATTAGTTTATCAGTGTAATTGTTTCTAATTAGACTCTAGAGGCACATCAGAGACTTGAATAGCTTTACAGAAGGGTGGGGGAAAGGCGGGAGGGAGAAGAACAGTCTCCACTCCCACGTTAATGACAATCATAACCCTCTAAGCTGTCAAGGAGGCTTCTGGTCTAATTGAAACCATTCTTCATGGAATGGGAGGCAAGATGATTTGTGAAAAAGACACCCTCAGCATGTAATTTTCTATGTAACAAATCTCAAAAGTTGGAAGCTCTTTGATCTTGATTCCTCTGTTATTGCTGTTCACACTGGGAAGGGTGCTTTAATGAAACAATCTCAGGGTAAATTACTGCCTTTGAAGTCCTGAAAATGTGCTGCCAACCCAATTTCTGGTTTTGTGGAGGTTGCAGCAGCAGTCACTCAAGGTTGCTTAATGGAGTACCAAAACTGGAACATCAAGACATCAAAGGTTAAGGTGGCATGTGATTAATAAGCCAAACTATTCATTTGTATCTGCCTTAGAGGCAATCTGACACGTTATTGTCCTTGGCTAATTTATACTTTGTGAGTACTTGCTGTTATTACTTATAAAGTCGGCCAAGGAGCAAAGTGAAATTTACATGGCGTGGGTTACATTTGTAAATTGAGACATAGGATCTAAGCCAGGGATGGGCTCAGAGCTTCAACAGAAACAACAACGTTTGTACAGCACTTCCACATATTTGAAGCCATCTGCTGACATTTGGAAATTAATTTGAGGGGTAGGCAATTTAATATCAGTTGAAGGCTAGCTGCATACACTGAATTAATACACAAAATGAATAAGCTGTCGGGGGTACTCTAGATGCGGATGGTGGGTGAAATTAAAACTACTATTTTTTTTTCTCTCTCTTTTTCTTTTATTAAGAAAAGGTTGCCAGATAAAGGCCTTTTGAAATTAGTCTGAGAGCCACATGTGAGTTGACATTCCTACCTTAAAACAAGGTAAGTCACTATTAACCCAACCTCTATCCAGTGGTGGAATTATTATTTTTTTACTACTGGTTCTGTGCGCATGGCTTGGTGGATGTGGCAGGGAAAGGATACTGTAAAATCTCCAGTCAGAGGTGGTATTTGCCGGTTCTCCAAATTATTCAAAATTTCCGCTAC
>BLBF01000003.1:89890954-89919660 GCA_015471245.1 Laticauda colubrina | reverse complement strand
GGGGGCCCTGTGATGACCATTTTTAACCTTCCCAGTCAGTGGTGGGATTCAAAAAAATTTGCAACAGTTCTGTGGGCATGGCTTGGTGGTTGTGGCTTGGTGGGCATGGCAGGGAAAAGATACTGTAAAATCTCCATTCCCTCCCCATCCCACTAACCTGCTTTCCAGCTCCATTCTCCTGTGCAGGGCAACTAAGGAAGATCTAGCCAATCAGCTGCGACTCTAAGGAAGAAAATAGATAGGGGCATGGCCAGTCAGAGGTGGTATTTGTCGGCTCTCCAAGCTACTCAAAATTTCTTCTACTAGTTCTGCAGAACTGGTCAGGATCTGCTGAATACCACCTCTGTTCCCAGCCAGCTTCTGACAAGCAAAGTCAATTTAGAGGAAACCAGATTCGCTTAACAATTGCAATGATTTGCTTAACAAAAAAGGCCCAAAAAAAAAGTCATAAAATAGGGCGCAACAATTTCCATTTCCAGCAATGGAAATGTTGGGCTCCATTCTGTGTGTTTACCCTATTTCAAACTTCATTGCAAAGAAAAGATGCAGAACTGTGAGGAAAAAGAAAAGTTGTCCCTTTAACAGGTGATCAGAAACCAAACCTTCAGGCTTTCCAAGTTAATATCATCCCTTTTGAAGATCTACACTGGTACTTTACCTGTGCCAAAAATTTAAAAATCCAGTGAAATCTTTTAAGAACAGATTAGTCTCTAAGTATATGGTGCTGGACTGATATATTTATTTTATTTTATTTACTTTCACTTGTCAATTGCTTACAAGATAATAGGTACAAGTAAAAACATAGTTATGAATACATGGATACAAAAAGAAAAATAAATAAAATAAACAATAGGACAGGGACGGTAGGCACATTGGTGCACTTATGCTTGCCACCTACAGACCTCTTAGGAAAGCTGTGAGGTCAGTAGTAGACAGTGTAAGGTTAAAACCCCTTTCACATAGCACCAATGGATGGAAAGAGGATGTAAAACGGAGAGAAACACTTGCCATCCGTTGGTTAACGCGATGCATCCGTTCTGTACTCACTGCGTCCGTTTTTCAAACTCTCTATCCGTCCAGCATCCGTCTACTGACATTTCATCCGCTCAAAAGGTTTTGAGCTGCACAAAACTTTTTGAACGGAAAATGTATCCAATGTAACCGTTCTGCATCCGCAACGCATACGGGGAACATCCGTTCTACATCTGTTGTCATCCGTTACGCATCTGCTATATCCGCTAGGCATCCGCTACGCATCCGTGCAACTCGCATCCAGTCCAGCGGAAAACGGACACAGGGAGTAAGTGAAACAGACGCGGAACGGACACGCAGCGTTAGTAGCACGGACGGAGAAAGGATGAAAACGGATGCAGCTCGCATACAAAGCATTAAAATGGAAAAAATGTTCGCAAAGGGGACCTATCTCGGATATTTAGGATGTATGCAGGATGCCTACAGGATGCAAAAGGACACCAAGCAGAAAACCTATATTTCCTATAAAAAGGGGGAGCAACTCACCTGGATCTCACTTTCAGACCAGCTGCCCTGCAGTGCAGACCTCTTCAGCCTTCATCTGGTTCTTGCTCTTCCACAGCATCCAGTCATCTCCTCCATGGATCATCACACACTCTTTTGGTAGCCACCATCATTCTACAACAGTGAGAAGCCATCTACAAGCTCTTTCACCTGTTCTACGCAAAGAAAAGGAGGCAGCCAAGAAGTGTCTGGGTCTGAAGATGGATCGCCAGAAGAGCAGAGTACGGACTGCATAACAAGCTGATGGTGGAGCTGAGGAACGAAGACCCTCGTGAATTCCAGAATTTCATGAGGATGCCTCCAGCCATGTTTGATGAAGTTGTGGAGAGGCTGAGACCCAGGTTGACCAAGCAGAGGACCAACTTTCGGCCCAGCCTGGACCCTGGTCTCAAGGTGGCACTGACTCTGCGCCACCTGGCCTCAGGGACCTCCTACAGGAGCATGCAGTATGGCTGGAAGGTGCCACACAACACCATCAGCATTGTAGTCAGAAAAGTGGTGCAGGCCATCATCGAAGAATACCTGGAGGAGCTCCTCCAGTGCCCCTCCACTGAAGAAGGCTGGAAGAAAGTTGCAGAGCAGTGGTATCAGAAGTGGAACTTCCCCCACACCGTTGGAGCCATAGATGGCAAGCACGTGGCCTGCAAAGCTCCAGCCAACTCAGGGTCCACTTATTTCAATTACAAGGGCTTCTTCAGCATCATCCTCTTCGCCATGGTCGATGCTGACTACAAGTTCATGTACATCGATGCTTCAGGCAATGGGTCATCTTCAGATGCCCAGGTATACAACGCCAGTCACCTCAAGGAGGGGCTGGAACGCAACCTCATCATGGGCTTCTCAGATCCAGACCCCCTGCCCAATGACACATAAGATGTGCCCTACTTCATCGTGGGGGATGACACCTTCTCCCTCAGAACCTACCTCATGAAGCCCTACACTTCCAGATACCTCACCCGTGAAGAGAGGATCTTCAACTACAGGCTGTCCAGGGCAAGGCGGGTGGTGGAGAACGCCTTTGGCATCCTAGCCAACAGGTTCCAGGTACTACTCACCACCATGCAGCATCGCCCAGAGACCCTGAGAAGGATCGTGGAAGCTTGCTGCATCCTGCACAATCTCATGCGCACCCGCTACCCAGTCTTGCAGAACAGGCTCGTGGACCTCCAACAAGGCAATGGGGACATGGAGCCTGGGGAATGGAGGCAAGGGCGAAACCTGATAGACACTGTGGATGTGCAAGGCCCCAACAGAGCTTCACATGAAGGGAAGAAGCAGTGCAACCTCCTGAAACACTGGTGCAACTCCCCAGCTGGAGCAGTGGAGTGGCAAGACAGGATGCTTAATGAATGCTTCCTTCAGCCTGTCTCATCACACGGATGAGATTGGGCCATGTATGTTGGGTGGGCCTACAATGAACAGGGCATTTAATAAAGAGTTCTGTTTATGTTGACATGTGTGGATGAATGATAACATTATTATCGATAATAAAGGGCCAAAGGTGTGGCACCTGGGAGGGTGGACCAAACAGTCCCACTATGCTTGCACTGGAGGTTTATCTATCCCACAGCTATTACCCATCCCAAAGGTATCCCTGCCCATCCCACAGGTATTACCCTCCCACAGGTATCCTAACCCATCCAACAGGTATTACCCATCCCAAAGGTATCCCTGCCCATCCCACAGCTATTACCCATCCCAAAGGTATCCCTGCCCATCCCACAGGTATCGTTGCCCATCCCACAGCTATTACCCATTCCACAGGTATCCTAACCCATCCCACAGCTATTACCCATCCCAAAGGTACCCCTAGCCATCCCACAGCTATTATCCATCCTAAAGGTATCCCTGCCCATCCCACAGGTATTACCAATCCCACAGGTATCCTAACCCATCCCACAGCTATTACCCATTCCACAGGTATCCTAAGCCATCCTACAGCTATTACCCATCCCACAGGTATCCCTGCCCATCCCACTGCTATCTTAACCCATCCCAAAGGTACCCCTGCCCATCCCACAGCTATTACCCATCCCAAAGGTATCCCTGCCCATTCCACTGCTATCTTAACCCATCCCACAGGGATCCCTGCCCATCCCACTGCTATCTTAACCCATCCCAAAGGTACCCCTGCCCATCCCACAGCTATTACCCATCCCACAGGTATCCCTGCCCATCCCACTGCTACCTTACCCATCCCACAAGCATGCAAAGGCTTAAACCATTTCTAAAAGTTTCCACCAAGACTTTATTTAATAAAATAAATGAAGCAAGTGTGTGAAGCAAAGATAATCTTTATTAATAACAAGCTGTAAAAGAAAAATGACCCAAGGGTCCCAAGCAAAGATAAAGTCAACATGTAGCCACCCAGTCTCTGACACTCTTCTTAGTCACTCTGAGGCGTGCCCAGTCTCAGGGGTGAAGGGTCCAGGTGCTGTGGAGGTGGCTGCTGCTGGAGTGCTGGTCTGAGGCGTCATTGGGGTTCCTGGCCCCGAGAGGACAACAGGGGACGGTGTGTGGAGGAAGCTCTCAGAGAGCTGGCTCAGTCCTGTGATGTTGACAGCCCCTTCCTCCAGGACATGGGGTGTCAGCCCCAATACCGATGACAGATGTACTGAGGCCAGGCTTGGCTGTGGGGTGGAGGAAGGAGCAGTGTAGTGAGGATGTCTGGTCTGCAGCTGAACGAGGTGAGGTGTGGGTGGCATTTGTGGCATCGGTGGCATCTGTGGCATCGGTGGCATCTGTGGCATGGCTGGCATCGGTGGCATTTGATGTACCTGTGCCTGGACTGGGAAGGGCTGCCTGTGCTGCTGGAGCTCCTGGTAGTTGTAGCCTTGGTAGGTGAGGGGCTGTGGAAAGCCTTGGAAGGGCAGTGACATCACCTAGGGTGGAGGAGCAGACCTGGACTGGGTGGGAGCAGGTTCAGCTGGGTCTGGAGGGTTGTGAAGAAGACCGGTGATCTTGTCCTTTATCACCTGGTACTGTGATTCCGACATGTTCATGAGGGTCTGGTTGACGTAGGTGAGGAAGGGCTTGCGGTTGGAGGATGGGACGTCGGTGTGTACCAGCTGAGAGAGGAGATCTACGCTGCTTCTGATGGTGTCCCTGATCTCCAGCAGGACAGTGTGGCTCTGCCCCTCTGGTCTGCCTCTCTGCCTGCTTTCTGTGGAGGTGGAGCTGGGGGTGGATGTGGGTTGTTCTCTGGTGGAAGTGCCCACTCCTTGCTCCCACTGCATCAGGGGGTCCTCCACACGTTCCGCCACGGGGAGTGCAGCTATCGGGGGGTTCTCTGTTGTGGCATGCTCCACAGATACCTGCCTGGAGACAGGAGCTGACTCTCTGCCGGAAGAGGACTGGCTCTCAGCAGGCTGCCTGAGAGAGAAGGTTGTGAGAGGGGCTGCTCCTTGGTGGTGGATCTCACCCTCCAAGGAGCTGCACTTGGCCATCACGTAGGTCTCTCGGTCCGTCAGTTTGACCGTGGCCTCGTCAGATTTCTTGAGGTGCAGCTTCCCGTACCAGGTGTGCATGTGCTTCCACCAGCCGAGGAGGACCTCCAAAGTGTAACCCAGGCTCTCCGCCTTCTCTCTCCAAGCAGCCTGCTTCCATTTGGTGTCTCGATAGAGCCTGTGTCCCTTCTGCCAAAGATACTTGTTCTCCCTCAGCCATTCCAGCACCTCATCCTCATGTTCTTCTTCGATGGAGTACTGCCTCCTCTCCCATTCTCGTTCTCGCGTATGCCTCTTCCTGCCTCTGGCAGGGCCATCTGGGCTCTCATCAGAGGGGCTTCGAGGTTGTAGGGGCTGCTCCTCCACACCACCACCACCAGCAGCAGCAAGAACAACAGTAGCAGCAAAAGCAGGACCAGCAGCACCAGCAGCACCAGGATCAGCAGCAGCAGAGTAAGCACCAGTAGCGCCAGCAGCACCAGCAGGACCAGGATCAGCAGCAGCAGAGTAAGCACCAGCAGCACCAGCAGGACCATGAGCACCAGCAGGACCAGGAGCACCAGCAGGACCAGCAGGACCAGGAGCACCAGCAGCACCAGCAGGACCAGCAGGACCAGGAGCAGTGCCAGCAGAGTAAGCACCAGCAGAAGCATCAACACCAGGAGCATCACCAGCAGAGTAAGCACCAGCAGAAGCCTCAGCACCAGGAGCAGCACCAGCAGAGTAAGCACCAGCAGAAGCACCAGCACCAGGAGCAGCACCAGCAGAGTAAGCACCAGCAGAAGCACCAGCACCAGCAGAGTAAGCACCAGCAGAAGCCCCAGCACCTGGAGCAGCGCCAGCAGAAGCTCCAGCACCAGAAGAGTCAGCCCCAGCAGCAGAAGCCCCAGCAGAAGCAGAGTCAGGGCCAGGGGGTGTGATAGTGGCCCTGTACCTCTTGCCAGGGCTGGCAGCAGATGCCACAGGCTTTCTCTTCTTCCCCATGGCTGTTGGCTGGCTGGCTGGCTGGCTGGAGCTGTGTCTGGAAGCAGGTCTTTCCTCTGAATGATGACCTGCTTGCGAGCTGCTTCCCTTTATATCCGCTCGGCATCTGCTCTGCATCCACTCCTTCCGCTGCGCGTCTGCTTCGCTGTGCTCCCCCGGAAGCCCTGCGGATGTGCCATCTGCTCCCATCCGCTTCCATCCACTAGGCTTCCGTGGAGCATCTGCTTTCCATCCTGGCTACGGCCTCCCCCCGTCCGTTCCTTTCCGTTGCTGTCCGCTCTGGTTATGCAAATTTGGGGCACTTTTGAGAGCGGATAACAAGGGGATGGAACATTTTCTCGTCCGCTGTGTCCTTTTTACAAACGTTTTGCATCTGTCGGCCAATGTGACAGGCCCTTAAATTTTTGGGGGTTTGGGGAAAGAACCACAGAGTCAGGTAGAGTATTCCAGACATTGGCCACCCTGTTACTGAAGTCGTATTTCCTGCAATCAAGTTTGGTGCGATTAACCTTGAGTTTGTATCTGTTGTTTGCTCTATTGTTATGGTTGAAGCTGAAGTATGACACGTAGGACATTGCAATGTATGATTTTATATACTATACTTAGATTGGACCGAAGGTGGCTTAGTTCTAGTTCTTCTAGGTCTAGAATTTTGAGTCTAGTGGTATAAGGTATTCTGCAACAAGCAGAGGAGTGGAGAACTCTTCTTGTGAAATATTTCTGAACTTTCTCAATTGTGTTGTTATCTCAACTGTCAGATACATAATGTGGGTTCCAGACTGATGAGCTGTATTCAAGTATTGGTCTAGCAAATGTTTTGTACGCTCTAGTTATTAGTGTAATATTACCACAGAAAAAGCTACATAAGATTAGGTTAACAACTCTTAATGTCTTTTTGACTATGTAGTTACAGTGGGCTCTAGCACTTAGGTCATTTGAGATCTTTGACAGAGTTTGGATCATCAACAAGGTCTTGACTATTCAGCTTGTATTTTATTTTCTAATTTTTTTTGCCAATATGTAAGACAGAGCATTTATTTGTTGAGATTTGAAGTTGCCATTTGTTTGACCATTCTGATATATAGTCAAGGTCTTTTTGAAGGGTAGCAGGACTGTCTGTGGTGTTGAATAGCTTTACATCCTCAGCGAAGAGAATGCAGTTGCTCTTAATATGAACACAGAGGTCATTTATGCAGAGTATGAAAAGAGTTGGTCCTAGAACACTGCCTTGGGGGACATCACTGTTGACAGGTATAGAATTTGATCGGACATTCCCAATTTTGACCATTTGTTGTCTGTTTGTCAGGAATGCTTCTATCCAGTAATGCAGGTGTCCAGAGATACCAAAAGATTTTAGTTATTTTATTTTATTATTTTTATTATTTTATTTTATTAGTTAGTTTATTTTATTTTAGTTACCGTGTTTCTCACATAATAAGGCCGGGCCTTTTTTTTTTTTTTTTTTTTGACCCCTGAAAAAATGGCTAGCCCTTTTCGGGGGTGATTTAGTTTCCTCCCGCACCTAGAGCGGCCCATACACACATACCTCTCCACAGGGCCATTTCTATCAGCCGATCAAAAGCTCCCTTGAAGACAGAGTCCCCAGCTGCTTCGGGGTGTGGCATGGCTGCCCCTGTCCCCTCGCCTTTAGGGCAGTCTCTTTCCAGCGATGGAAGCTCCCCAAGTGTGCTCAACAGTCACTTCGATCAGCCAGTAGAAGCGGCCTGGGGCGAGCGCACACACACACTCCCCTCGCCACGAGGCCGCTTCTATCTGCCGATCGAAAGCTTCCTTGAGGACACAGTCCCCAGGTGCTTCAGGCGAGGCATGGCTGCCCCTTTCCCTCGCCTTTAAGGCAGTCTCTTTCCAGCGATAGGAGCTCCCCAAGTGTGGTCAACAGTCACTTCAATCGGCCGGTAGAAGCAGCCTGGGGCGAGTGCACACACACACTCCCCTCACCGTGAGGCTGCTTCTATCTGCCAATCGAAGTGGCTGTTGACCGCACTTGGGGAGCTTCCATCGTCGGAAATAGACTGCCCTAAAGGCAAGGGGAAGGGGCAGCCACGCCTCACCCTGAAGCAGCTGGGGACTGTGTCCTCAAGGGAGCTTTCGATTGGCAGATAGAAGCAGCCTCATGGCGAGGGGAGTGTGTGTGTGCGCTCGTCCCAGGCCGCTTCTACCGGCCAATCGAAGTGGCTGGTGACTCTGCCTACAAGAGAGCTTCTATCGGCTATCAGGGTATTCCAGCCTAGGCTACCTGCAGGGCACTCCTAAAGGCAAGTTTTCTCCCCTCCCACTCCCACCCTCCCACCCCCACCCCTGCCCTTTCCCTCTATTTCTCTTCACCTCATGTAGTTCTAACGAACGATGTGAGAAATGGCGGGGAAATGCATGGTTTTAATAGGCCTAAATTTAGGGGGTGGGGCTTAATTTCACCTCATGCCTAGAAATCATGCTGGGCCTTCCTATTGGTGGAGGCTGTATTGTGGGAGAAACATGGTAGTAATTTTAGTTATTTGTTAGTGAAGAAAGTCAACTTGTCTATTTCATCTTCAACAACATGTTACCATTACTGGAAAATAGACACATTTCATCTACAAGTTTTCCTAATGAAGACAGTAAGAAACTCTTTTTAAATTACTTGTTTGTTTCACAATTTTTAATGGACTGCTCAGGATTTAAGAGGGTTAAATCCTCAGCAGTCTATTAAGAGACATTTAGATACTATGTGTTACAGTCATTATAATTTACAAGGATATCATTAATTGAATGTGAATAACTGCACCTATCATTTTAAAAGCTTGAAAATCAATATTAACTCTAAGCAAAGTGTAGATATCAGAAACTGTAGCACAATATAAGTCATAAAATTCAATTATTATCGGCAATAAATTCTGCCCATACTAGTAAAAGTCTAAACCAAATTTAGAAGTCCTATAAAATTAAAATATGTACTTTTCTACTTACAGAAACCCTAATTTTGGATGTGGCACAGATCCATGTATTAAACTGTAATATTGGAAAATATTTTCTAAACTGAATTAAACCCTATGTTGGAATTACTCCTGAAATACAAAATTATTCCAGACATTGAGTCCCACAATATAGTGAACTGTTCTTCCATAAAATTGATTAAACATCCTTTCCAATAAAAGGCATACAGGATCTTTGTAGTAGTTAGCATGTATAAAATTAATTCTGTGAAGTTTATGGGAACATCTGGTTTCATGAAGATTAGTAAAAAATATTACAGACTGAAGTGGGACTTCAACTTTTAAAATTAATTTTATTCTAGCATTAATATTTTTTCAAAATTATTGAGCTTCACAGCATTGCTACCATTTATGAAAAAATATCCAACCGGATTATTACATTTCCATCAATTTTTAGAAAATGAAGTTTTCTAATATTTATTTCAATTGTTTAGTAATTAAAACTAGGTTAATGTATCAGTTATAGAATATCTTATACCAATATTTTCTAGGTATAACATATAGTGTAAATGTAATATTCTTCTGTTCTAATTCCTACTGTTGCCTTTTAGGAAAAGCTAAAAATTCTAAGGAATGGAGGATCACAGAGGCCTTCAGGAATATTCTAGGATATTTTATTTTTCACATTTTGTTTCATTAGATAATTATCATTTAGCTGATAATTAATCTACAAAAGGATTCATATTTTTGTGAGTCTAACCTAAAATAATGATACTGAGAAAGAAGCAACACTACTGGATTGTTATCTGGGTTTAGACTGGACAAAGATAGATTAGATAAATTAGATTGCCTTACATTCACAGTTAACCCATATGTGGTCACTTGTGAACAATAAAATTCTCAGCATCTCTCAAGCACTTAATTATTCTTATTTTTCTTTGAATACCTTATCAACCTCAACGTATGTCTCAGCAAATGATTGAATTTATAATTAGTCTCTGATAAAGAAATAGCATAAAGCAATGAACCTTAGCTACATTTACATATGTTGTAAAACTGCAACTCCCTACTTCTTTAATTACAGAAAAGTCATTATTTACATTTATTGGTGACTGGGAAACTTTAATTAATTTTTTTGCATAAAAACAAAAATGCTTGCAATTTATGTTTTTAATGATTAGACCATGTGGATTATATAAAGAAGAATAATATGTAACTTTAGATAGAGAAATTAAAAACATATTTGTACTTATAACTACTGTGAAGAATATCAGAAGCCACATTCTTATCTTTTTTTCTTTCTTTTATATTTTTCTTCACTTTTCTTTTCTTGCACTTTTTGCTTTTGCTTTGGTTTTTTCTTTTTACTTCTTTATATTAGTTTGTGTTGATTTTTACCTTCTTATTTAAAAGTTTGATTTTTTTTTGTATACACACACACATGAATACACACTCCTCCCAGAAGTGCTAACTAATACATTCAGTGCTAGATCTGTAGAGGTATGTATTCTAATAAATGGATGGCCACAAATCTACCAGTCTTGCTTTAAAAAACCCAACTCAGTCAGTCAGTCAATGTTTATTACGGTACAAGTAAAAAATACTCAAGAAATATCTCGCTAAAAATTCTAGAATAAAATAATACAAATAACAAAATCTACATTAAAATCATAATTTGGCATCCTTTCTGCCAGTTGCACATAAACAAGAACATGGCCTAACTAGAAACCCAAATGAGGTATAACTATTTTAAAAGCAAAGTGAGCCAAAAGATGTTGACAAAATAAACTTTCAACATTACTGTATGCAAAAAAAATTGCATTTACCAGTTAATGTACTTAATGGCTCCATCTATACTTATGTTGGAACTACCAACATGAAAGCTGGCACATGAAAATATAAGTGGGACTATGTGCTTAGTTTGATAATGCCATCTTTATGACAAATAATGTTGTGCCATTTCAAGCAAGCAACCAAATATACCCATCATATTCCCATTCAGCTTTATGCTGACTGATGCAACAGGGAAAGATTTAAGTTATAAATTATTTTCAAAGTTCTTAAGATGGAAAAAAAAGTTTATAAGGCTACTTCTGTTAACACTTTTCTTATACTGTTATTGTTACTTTATCTTTTGCTATCTAAGAGAAAGGAGAGAGATGTACAGAATTATCTCTTTCATCATAATCTTCACATTTAATTACAGTGGAAATGAATCAGTGGGAGAAATCCTCTACAAACTTGACTTTATTTGAAAAAAAATGTGGATTTAAGGAATGTGAAAAATGTAATTTAATTTCTTCTCACACAATTTTTTTCCTTTTTTTCTCTATTTCCCCCAGTAGTCCTGCATACATCCCCAACGTACTCCAAAGAATTACCTATTCTTCTAGAGAGATGTGGGAAGTTTACAGGCCTTGTCTGCCCTCAAGAAGCTAAACAGGACCAGCCTGGATTTACATTTGGATGGAGACTTCTAGGGCTGAAAACCAGATCAGAAAATTGAGAAAAAAATCTAGAAGAAAACAACGACTTACTGTTTTCATAATGTTGCCAAATGTGTCCTTGTGGTCATCAGGAATCAAGGACAACTCAATGATATATTTTTCCTTTTACTCTTATGGAAGACTGTAGGGGGAGCAGGAACACTATCCTCCAATGGGCTGTTTTACTTGTAGAAGAACACTGATAAATAAATTCCCTCTCCTGCCTCGATATGCATTTATGATTCTAGATGCTGCTGGTTGAAAGAAATTTAATTAAACATAAATGTGGAAAAGCAAGGACAAGAAAGAGAAATTAGCCTTCATGGATATAGAATGCTACTACATATGTTCTGCTATTGTAAGCCAGATGTATGTTAATTTATTTCTTTTAACCTTCTTTGCAATGTTTTTAGTCACTGCATAAGTCTTATGTAGTTATGTAGTGACACCACAATATGTTATAGGTGCTTAATTGTCTTCTGTATAATTACTTACAGGAAAATAAGGATCACTAATAGAATGTGATTGGTCAGAATTGTGTAGAACAATTATAAACCATAACTCAATCAACACCTCATATCATATGAGGCTATTGCTTTGTACAACTAGTATCTCCATGTTATTCTGCGCAATGCCACGATAGATGCATAGAAAGTGAAAGGTGTCTAAACTTGACATTATAACCATTGCCGCTTGTCAGCCTTTCAAGATAGACCATGTTAGGAAACCAATGCCATGTAGTTCCTTACTACTACTACTATTCCTGTACTGATAATTGTCAATTTATGACTGTAACTAAGTCTGGAATTACGGTTGTTAATCATGCTGGTCATTGTGTGGGCCATCTATTCTAATTTTAAGATAGATAGATAGATAGATAGATAGATAGATAGATAGATAGATAGACAGACAGACAGACAGACAGACAGACAGACAGACAGACAGACACTAAGTAAACATCATAGTTGTACAGCAAACACAGTAGTTATGAAGTGAACACATTTTGCTAAAAATTGGAAGTAAACACTGGTTTCCAGCAAAAAAAAACCCACATAAATTGTAAATCATAGTCATGTGCCCCCAGGATGCTGCAGACCACCATAAATATTGGTCAGTTGCTGAGTGCCAAAAATGCAATCATGTGACTGGGGAGGCAAATGTCAGAACTTCAAATCCAGGTTGTTAGTACTTTGGGGGAGCTCATTCTAACTTAATGGTCATTAAGCAAGGACTACTCGCAGAGTTATAACAACAGAATCTTGCAAGTCTGAATACATTGCTTACTTCACTCCCTCCTCATATACTTTATCTGTATATCTGATCCTGGACCAAGAAAGTAGCATGAGTAAACATCTAAGACAAGAGGCTTGTCTTAGATGTTTACTCATGCTACTTTCATGAATAGGCTCAGATCCCTTTTATTTGACATTGTCTTTGTATTGGATCTTCCAACTGTTCTTCATTTCTTCTGCCTTCTATGCCACCACCATCACTTTTTAACTCTCTGGCTGTTCATGGCAATTTGTGATGATTTAGTAATAAGACTACAGAGGTGGTATTCAGCAGTTCTGACCACTTCTGGAGAACCGGTAGTGGAAAATTTGAGTAGTTTGGACAACTGGCAAATACCATCCCTGACTGGGGATTTTACAGTATCCTTCTCCTGCCATGCCTATTAAGCCATGCCCACAGAACTACTAGTAAAAAAAAATTGAATCCCACCACTGTAAGACTGCCAATCAAAGCTTAATGCAGATTCCAGTTTATATTCTAGAAGGTGGGAAAACTGAGAGGATTTAGAAGTTGTAAATGGCAGCTATGGGTCTGAGGGTAGCATGGAGTCTGCACCCCAGGAAACCTCCATCTGTCAAGAAAACTGGTTTATGAATTATTATATATAATATACCAGGGAAGGGAAGGATAAGTAGCCTATATTGTAGTTGCAATATTAATCTGAAAATAACCACTATTAAGTCATTTAGTAAAAGTTAATCCATTTCCTCATTTAAATAATAACAAAGTGACTTGGCTATTCTACCTTTTTCCATATTCCACCTATATATAATTAAAACAAATGAAACACAATAATTTCCAAATCAGAAAAGAGATTGGGGGATCCTTTAGCAATATCCCTGCATTTATGGAATTATAACTGACTTGAAGAACAAATATAATAATAAGTTGCTTTCTCTTAACTCTAATTGTTATATGGATAAAATGAAGGGAAAGTTCCATGTTCATGTCATATGGAGCTTTCCCTTCATTTTATCCACATAATAACTTGTGAGGTAGATAGGGTTAAGAGAAAGCAATGTGCCTGAAATCATCCAGAGAAATCTGTAATTAAATGACAATCTGAATCCCAGACTAATATTTTAACCACTAAACTAATCCGGTCTTATCCATACAGAATCCATATTGTATGAAACATGTAACAAACCCTGAAACAGTGAGGAAGATGGAAGAGAAAACTTACCAGGATTTGCTTTTGAATATTTTTTTTTTTAAAAAATAGTTCTATTTGGACTTCTTCTTGGAATAACTTGCTCCTCATCAATTATATTTTGTAAAAGAATCTACTGATTTTTAAAAATCCAAGGGACTCCTCCTCCCCTTTAATCTCAAAGGGCTACCTTATTGCATGCTGGTTCCTATCAGTGCAAAATGAGATTAGTACATGGAATAGAGCATGTGAAAATGACAGAATTAAGTGAGGCAAGGGAGGGGGAGGTAGTATTCTAACAAATAGACATTTGTGTGTGTGTATGTGTGTTGTGCTGTTTACAGCATGAAAGAAAAGATCCTTTTACTCAAAAGCAGGGAGAATGTTTAATCACTGTCCATCTTAACGAGGGCAGTTTTCTTCACAGTTTTAGAGAACTGCAGACAGTGGCAAAATGTTATCTGAGGTCCATAGCCATGGGCATAGAGCAAAGAAAGTGAATTTGACGACCTGGCTACATCTGGAGTTTATCAGCTCTTTTCCTGGTTAGTATTACAGTAAACAATTATCTGCAGATCAGGAGACAGCAAAGACTTTAAAGACCCAAATTACAGAGAAAGACAGAGAGAAGGAGAACAGAGGAGATAAAAAGGAGTCTATGCATCTTATCGTACTAATGAAATCAACCTGACAGGCATGCCAAGCTGCAAGGGTATTACACTGTCTGGTATTAAATGAGCAGTTACACCACTGGCTCCTGTGTCAAATAGCAAATGGACACAAAAAAAGATGAAAAATGCCCAGCAAGGTCACTGAAAGTGATTGATATGCATCTGCAAGACAGCTGGTCAATTTTAAAAAAATCCTCCTCAACAGAGTTGCCTGGATAATGACATCTGTATTTTTTTTTCCTAATGAGAACTATAAGACTGAGAATTTTGCACAGTGCCTTGGTAAGTCCTAAAATCAAGAACATGGTTGCACGCACAAAGAGAGAGGTATCTCTGTCAAGCATAGTTCTGTTCTCTGATCATAGATATGGTCAGTCAGTTTCTTGAACTTCTGAAGACTTCAGAGAAGTGAAAAATGAAAAAAGTTTGATGAAAAGTTTTTTAAAATTCCCAATGTTTTGCTATTTGTGTCTATTTCTTTCATTAAATTGGACTAAGTTCTGATTTGTTGGGAAAAGCCAGCACATATTATCAAATATAAAAAACATTTAAAGAGGAAAAAAATAAATAGAAAAAGAATATCAAGCTACTTATGTGGGTGTCAGATTGCAGAAAATACAGGAAGACAGTTCTAGAAGCTGGACTGGAGTGATAACTCATGTGCTGTCCAGCCAGTGTATGGAAATTGGATAGTTAGTTACCAATTGTGAGCTGTTCCCTTAAGGAAATGCATCATGGTAAATGTAGTTAAGGTATCCTGGGGAATGTAGTCCATATCACATGACCATATCTGTAATCCTGATTGGTCACTAAATTGACCCTCGATAGGTTGGAGGAGGTTTCCTCACTCTTGGCTGAACTCACGGATTCGTGGTAACTGTTCAGTACTTCTATCGCTACGAGATGGGAGAAAAAGGATAGGAGATAACCATCTTTTTACTGTACAGAATACAGAACAATCATCTAATGTAGAAAAGAGACATTGGGAAAACCTTATTGATTACAAATCATGTTCATTTATTTTTCTGAACAAATTTTTAAATTGGACAGTCATTGACAATACTTATTAGACTGCTGAGTTTAGAATATAATGGGAATCGGAAGATTCTTATCTACTGTTTTACCAGCTACTCATCTTTTTAAGCTAAATAATAATAGCAGTTGAAAAGCAGAACTCAACCAACAGTTTGAATGTAGCTCAGACAAAAGTTGGTCAGTAAGGATTATGCCAGTCTTCGCTGTGAAAAGACCATTATAAAATACCAGTGAAGCATGGCAAATGCCTGTGTCACATCAAGACCATAGAATATTCTGGGGGGCATGTAGCATGTGGCATATCTAAAGTAGTTTCCAGATTTAGTCTCTAGTTTTAAAAATGGCTCATGTTCTGGTAAGTCAGTTTAATATATGTCTGTGAAGATTTTTAATCATCAAGGTCAAGGTTGTCCCAAAGGTGTTGTTCTAGATTTCACAGTCAATTTGAAATCTGGCATAGCCCTGTGGCTTGGGTCAGGTGGGGTGCAGCAGTGATCAGGATTCACCAAATCCAAAAGTCAATGCTCATCTCTCCTCACTCACAACAAATGCTGGTGAAGCAGCTTTATTCAATCTGCTGGCCTTCTGAAGTTTTCAACTACACCTCCCACCCTCCCCCTCACCGAATTCCCAGCCTGTTTGAGTCACAATAACAGAATTTCATTCTGCTCTTTAATCTTCCTGAGCTCTTTTACTAATTGCTCTATGAAGAATCCTAATATCCTTGGAATGAAGAACATATTTGATGTCGAGGTGCTGGGTGTTCCACAGCACAAGGATTTTAATACCAGAGTGGATGAGATTATCTCACTGGAGGAAGACTGAAGGAAGACTGAAGTACTTAAACATCTAACTTAACTAAAAGTGATCTTTCAACTGTCCCAGAGAGGACAACATTTTTTGAGGCAGCCCTCAAGGTCTGGAGATTCCTTTTAAGATCATCAAGCTCATTGGCCCAGGATGATTGGCTACTAATCCTACATCAACCAGAACGTGTTAAAATGACCCTTCCTACAATCTTGTATTTTTCCATTGCTTCATAGGCTTGAAGTATAATTCGCAATTCTTTTCCTGTTGTGCCACATCTTATCTTGATCTTTCTAATAGTTTTCAAGTAGCAACATTTTCTATGGAGGATGGGAAAAGGAGCGAAAGATCTGAAGTATATTAAGCTGGTGTTACACAATCTGTTTACATTGGCCATTTCAGATTCATAATAGGAGGGATTCTTGCCAATATGTGCATTTGTATTCCTGTCATCCAAGCACAATTTCTTGCTTTTACAATAAATAAATTGACAGATTGTCATTTAACATGCAAACAGCTTTGTCAAGAACATAACTTGGATAATTGCCACCTGATTTTTTAACCTCTTTTTGAAGGAGGGCAAAGTGTTTGAATATGTTATGAACATCCCCAGTCCAGGTCGTTTGGGTTACATAGAATCTTTAGGTTTAGTGTGGCTGACAGTCGAGCTTTGGAACCAAAACAGCCTTGTTCTCCTGTTAATGGCTGGAGATTCTGACCGGGATTCAAATTTTTTTACTACCAGTTCTGTGGGTGTGGCTTGGTGGACGTGGCAGGGGAAAGATACTATAAAATCTCCTGTCAGAGGTGGCATTTTGCCAGTTCTCCAAACTACTCAAAATGTCCACTACCAGATCTCCAGAACTGTTCAGAACCTGCTGAATACCACCTCTGTTGCTGATTCCTTCCTGGTTCTGCAGAACCAATCCTGAGATTTCCCCTTGTGTTTGTGAGGTTATCTGGTGATGCCACTAAAAGATAAGTCTGAAGCTTTATATTTCCTAGTTAGCATGTTGAAAATAAAATAAAAAAACTATCTTGTAGTTTAGTGTGCAAAAGCATCCACAAAAAGTCAGAACCAATAAAACCTTTTTTCTGGGTCTGGACAAAGAAAAGGAAACCCAAACCAAATTAAAATGAAAAAAAAAGCATGGTATGCTGTGCAAATATAATATATAATTGACTAAAAGGTACTACAAACACAATGTATGGTATTTGTGATCCACATTAGTTAGTGCATGTTGATATAGATGTCTAAGGTTGAAAATAGCATGTAAATATCGAATGAAATACATAAATTTAATTCCACATTATGGTTGTGCAGAGATTTCTAACACCCAATTCATAGTAGTTCTACCAAACCATATTGCTTTGGCAAGTTGACAATTAAAAACACAAAATGAAAATAAGTAGCGCATTACTAACTATGTTCCGCAATATACAGAAAGTATGTAGAACCAAGCGCATTTAGAGGTCTTGAAGCAAAGAACTTCAAGCCACAGAAACAGGTAAGGGGAAAATTATAAATTACAGAAACTTTTCCCAATTACTTTAATTCCCAACCACCATAACCATGCTGTTAAAAAAAATAAGACAACTGTGATTCAGTGCAACAAGTTAGGGAAAAAAATGACACAAGACAATCAATTCCAGAGGAAATTCCATCACTATCTCTGTATAAGTCATTCCTTGACCGATAAATTATTAATGCTGTCAAGTCTCTTAACTCGTAGCAGCCGTATTGATTCTCACCAAAATGATCTGTTTTCAACTTGACCTTTTAAGTTTTTCATTGGAGCGTTCATTACTGTTATAATCAATTCCATCCACCTTGTTCTTGGTTCTCCTTTCTATTTCCTTCAACTTTTCCCAACATTCTCAAGGGAGCTTGATATTCACATACTAAGTTCAAAATTTAACTGTATGAGCCTGGTCATTGGAATGAACTTCTGGGTTGATTTATGATTCATTTATTTAGTCCCCCTCTCCACCAGCAATCCTGCCAAATTCAAAGCATCAAAACTCTTTCTATTCTGCTTCTTCAAAGCCCAGTTTTCACAACCATCTTCAACTTTCAGATCCAAAGAGTGTCTTCCATAGAGTCTTTCTATAAGCTTAACATAGATAATTAGCCTAAGATAACATAGATAATATGAGCCTAACATAGATAATTAGCTTAGCAGAGAGAGAGAGGGAGATTTATATTAGAATAGAACTTTTTTAGAATAGTTCTACAGTATATTAGAATATTTCTTTTCAATGTTCCCTATATTGGAAGGTATCAATAGCACTTATCAGTAATATTCATTATTCCCAGCTGCAGTCTGAAATAGGTAATGGTGATGTGCAAAATATAATTGTATAACATCTCCATACTCAACCTTATCTTCTGTACTAAACTAAATGAAATCAGATACTTCTAAACTGATTCAGAGGATTTTGATGCCTTTGTGAATGGGCAGAAACAGCTTGTTCTGAATTGGTTTGGAAATCCAAATCTAATCCAGTCAATTTGATTAGGACATGTACATATCAAATCGAATTCTCTTCACATCAATGATTTGAATAGAATTTGATTGGTTTTCTGAATTGAATCTATAATTTGAATCAGATGTTGCCTGATACAGATCTAGTGTGTGATACTTCAGTGATTTGGCTGAACTTCTTATTACACCCTGAAGATTTTTCCACAGGAAAATCTTCAAATGAACTTCATTATGACTGTTTCCTAACAGCTAACAGTCACTTATTGTTTCAATAACTGATTAGATATGAAGTTTGATATGAGAACTTACACAAGCTGGGAAAGAAAAAATAAATGGATTTAAGCTTTTGCAATTGTGCACATAAGGATATATGCTTCAGTTTCAAACAGCTGTGGCAACACTTTCTGGAAACAGTTTCAAAAAGCTCTGCAAGGTATATTATTGCATATGATTTTTTCCCACAGCTGGATTCGAACAAAATAACCCTAGTAATAACTGATTTGGTGAACTAGACTACATTATATAAAAATTGTGTGTGACTTATTTTGTATGAATAAAAATGCTAATGTTAAACTTTACCGGCTTCAACATATAATCTGATTTATGCTATTACATTAGAAATAAGTACTTACATACTTTTGCAATCACTGCTTGATGAATTCAGTGTGCAAGGTGATCATGAAAATGGTTCTAACATGCACTGCACTCAAGCTAACTCCTACCCTCTCAAACACAAAAATTTTTGCTACTTGCTTGATTGGAGTTCAGCCTTGAAAAGTCAAAAGCCTTTATAATCTGATTTGTTGTTTGGAAACAATATGTGTATGTATAGATTTGTAAACAATCAACAGTGCAAATAATTGAACACATTCACAAATAAAATTTAGATTCCATAAATATCTCTGAGTGTGTGTATTTGCATGTGTGTGTGTGTGTGTGTGTAATATCTTTATATCTTGCTCTCTGTTTTTTTAATGGTTTAAACAGACTCCTCCTTTTTCTTTTCTCCCTACGGCTGTTGTCAGTGCATTTTTCTTAAGATTTCCCAGGCGGATATGTCATCTTGTGATACAGCCCAGGGTTGCAAATGTCAGATCTTGATGTTTGACGTGGTGCATCTATTCCTTGGAGAAATATCACCTCAGGGAGGGGGGGGGGGGGTGCCGAGACTTGCATACTGGCATTTCTCAGCAATCACACACATAAACCTTTAGCATTCTGAAAACACACCCAGGTAACTTAGAGAACACAGGGGTTGCAGCTGTCTAAAAAAAAGGAGAGTTTGCAACAATAGCATCTATTCTCCTTCAACTAATATTGCCTGAGAGGAAGCTTTGAGAGTTGAAAGGAATAGAGATATTACAGCAAACCAGCTTTCACCATCTTGGTGCTCTTTAAAATTGCTGCGACTAACACTTTCAGATTTTCAGCTGGGAGAGTAAGTTTTTTGCAGCTGAACCTGCTGCTTTTAGGAGTTTGCAAATCTTCTTAAAACTTCTGGTCCTTCATTGGGGACAGCTTATATTTGCTTCTCTAAATTATACCTTGGTTTTACTATGGTTATATTTCTCACTTTTACTCCAACTCTTTGTTTCAAGAAGGACATATATATCATTCTAGACTCATTGGTTAATTGACATATTCTATACATTCTTTATATAGGCCAGTGTTGTGCAGCCAAGGACCTCCAAATGCTTCTAAACTGCAAATCCCAACATCTCTCTCCCCACTGATTTGTAAACCACTCAAGTATATTTAGCATTGAGAACATTATGGCCATCCAAATGTTGTTGAAAGAACGGCCATTTATGGATGGCCATAAAGTTATCAACTTAAATAGGCCAGGTTAGGCCTATATTGTGCTGGATGTAAACCCAATTAGTATATCTAATGGAAAGCTTTCAGTGAGGGAAGGTTCAAAGCTATGCCTTATAACAATTAGCCTTACTCATTTTGAGTCAGATGACAAGATGTTGTTTCTAAGTGTTTATTACATTCTGCCAAAGGGATCTTCTTTTGTAGAAGAATGCTGGTCAGATCTGAACAAGTTTGCAGGGCCAGTTGGGTTTGGGCAAGAGAATGCTGGTATTGAGAGATGCTTTAACCTATTGTAAAACAATTGAGTGATTCCACAATCTCATTTTAGCTTCTTCTCTGACTGGACATTTCAACCACATGCCATATTTTAATCCTCCTTTCTCAACCACAAAAAGTTTCAGCAAGGAACCTTGATTTTTCTTGAAAAAGTTTGGAAATTTCTTGCACCTAGTAGGAGAATTGTCTCAATCCTGAACATATATGTTTTATGCTTATTTCGCTTTTTTTGTTACAAAATGCTTTTTTGTTCTGTTAAATCATTTAACATAAGTCAGTAAATCTTGTAAACTGGATTTGTTAAAGAGAGTACATTTTTCATATAATGACTTATTAGATTTTTAAAAAGATATTATAGATTCTAGGCTGTGTATATATTTTTACTGACATCTGATCAACATTTTTTCTTGTTTCTTGTTTCTTTCCTGTTTTTTTGTCTTTAAGAATAATAATAGAAGTGTGTCTGTGTAATTGGAAGAAAATAAGGAATTAAATAAACAATATACAGAGATGCATTTGTGGTAATTGTTGAAAATATTAATGAATCCAAATGTTTCTTTTTTTTTTTCTTCTTTTTTCTTTTTTTATGATATCACAAGAATCACAGTTTTACACTCTCCCTACCTATATTCAAGATCATGTAGACTGGATGAAAAAAAGATTAAGTACACAGTTCCTACAGTAAACTTCATGACATTATTTCTGTGATGCAATCATAATGTTCCAGAAATTATATATGTGATGAAATCATCCACCATTGTATTGTACAACTATGTAAGTGCCTTATGTTTCTGCAGGGAAAGTATATAAAAATCATTTAACATAAGTCAGTAAATAAATATCCCATGTATAAAAATGACTCTGGGTATATAGAGCTAGTCTGACTTTTACCAATCTAGTTCCAGACAAATACAAAATGTGAAAATAAATATTTTAGATGCTATTTTCTCCTCAAAATAACATGAATCAGAACAGAACACAGAGTTTAGAATCAAACTTAGTAGTTTCATTTTCTTTTTAAAATGACCTAAATTGAAATATTTGGCGAAATTCAGATACAGAGGAAAAGCAATATAAATCATGCATTGTATGACAACTTCTCTTGAAAATTAATTCCCAAAGTGGCAAACCTCAGTTCTTTTTTCCCTTTAAAAGCATAAAAAAAGAATATGTTTGGCAGGGGAGGAAAGCTGAATGAACTATATTTCTATTTCTGATTCTGAAATGTTATGAGGTACAGCACAACAAAATAGACAGAACCTTAGGAGGGTTTTTTATGTGTTGGGATATCAAGTACACTAAATTGCCACTAATTTGCCTCCTACAAAATGATTGTTTGGGGAGGGGGTGATCCACCATCAGAAGCCATTGTCTTGGTCTCAAAATTCTAAATGTGCCCACTGCGCCTCCCACCAAAATTGGGGATTTCCAATCTTTAAGCGCTATTTTTATTGACTGAACTCTGAAATCCTTTGTAAAAATAGTTGCAGCCAATCAATCAAAAAAGGCAATATCTGTAGCCCAATGCTACAAAAGGGCTGTGCTTGTATGGCATTAAAAAAAAAGGTAAAATGTCCCCCTGTCTAGTTCTGCTCGACTCTAGGGGACACTGCTCATCTCCATTTAACATTGTCCAAGCCACTTTCTTGATCATGTGGTTGGCATAACTTTACCCAGTGGTACCTGGAATATTGTTATCATACTACCAAAGTGGGACTGCTAGATTGGCAGGAGCTGCGGCAAGAATGGGAGCACACTTAGGTCTCAAACTGCCAACCTTCCAATTAAAACAGGACCAATGTCTTAACTGCAAGGCCACCTACATCATATAACCTATCTATAGTTAAAATAATCCTAATTTCACACAAGGTGCAAATGCAGTCTGTATATCTATCGATGATTTGGTTGATTGAATCTGAACAAGCATATCCACCTGTGGTTGGTTTTCCAGTGTCTTTCTTCTCCCTTAACTGGAGAAGTAAGGAATTGAACCTAAGCACTCAAACATATGCTCTGTCACAGATCTATGATATCTGACGTTCATATATGGATCACCAACTAATAGTTGTGATTGTCCATCAATAAGCTGATGTTTTGGCTATAGAGTTCCGAGAATGATTGATGCAAAAAAGACCTCAAAATACAAAACTTGTATAGAAGTTTTCCTTCTCATATCCCTGGTTCACAATTTTCAAAGCCAGAGAAATCCAAAAAAAGCTAAAGGTGTTGGGTTAATAATTCCTAAATAATAAAGTGGAGGATGTTTCTCCTGAGCTTGGAGAATCACTGCTCTTTATTTCAGAGTTTTAGGATTGCATCTTAAATTCAGATAGGTTCTGAATAAAAAGGAAAAAAATGGTGTAAGAATTAAAACAGGTGAAAGCAATGGACAAGAATGCTATTAAGCAGATTATCTCCTGAATGCATGCCCATTCTCCTTCCTTGCTAAGTACATGTTATATAAATTAAAAAGAGAAAAATTCAACTTATTGTGCAGCCTTTTATTCATTATTACTGACTTGTATTTTAAAGGATCCTACTTTAAAACAACAAAGTCTTCTTAAATTCAAAGACAGCTCCTGGTGACATCAGGGATATATCCATGAAGTTTTCTTGGCAATGTCACAGAAGTAGTTCCCAGTGCCTTTTTCCAGGATGTTTTTCAAATTACCAGTTTAGCTTATAGCTAGTTTACTCTTTACTTAAAAGTAATTTTTAATGAAGTGCCTAAGGAGATGTTAGGATTACTGTATCTGTGGTAAGGTTTAGTCATTGCAAAATAATTGTTGTTGACTTTTATGGAAGTATTTTATTTTCATTGAGTTTCTACACAAAAACAGACAACATGCACGCAGATACACACCCTTTTCTCCATCAGCTGAAAGTAGGGAAGTGTACAAATTAATTATGTAAATATCTGAAATCACAGCCATACGAGCACATTCCAGTGCAGTTTGGGTTTGTTTCAAGCATGTTCGTGGAATTGTGCTATTCTGTTGTCTGCTAGAACTGATAGATTAATAATAACTTATTTGGAACAGTTAAAAAAATTCTAAACAGGAAAGTTTGAAAACTGCTAGCAATGTAGTTCATCCTAGATGAACTTGATGGTCTCTAAATGCCCTGGAATCACATTTCCCATTATTTTTAGAGCTGAAACCTCAACTCATCCAGAAGGGAATACGTTGAAGACTGATATAGTGGTTATTATTCATGAAATGCCTGAGATTTTCTCACATAAACTGGATAGTGAGATTTTCCAAACACATTTTTATCATAAAAAAACTAAAACCAAACTGTCAGATTTGAGCATGGGATGTGATGGTACAATCCACTTAGAGTTTCTTTCAAGAAAGGATGACTGAAATTAAGGATAGTTCTAGAAGACCTCTTGTGTACATATAAATTGGAAATATTTACAGTGCTTGGTTCATGATGTAAACTATTTTTATTTCTAATTAAATCCTATCCTATATTTCTGCACCAAGAGTATACAATTTAATAGAAGGTATTTGTATGTGCATTTGTGCTTCAAGTAAGTGTTGACTCCTTGACCCTCGCAACTATCTAGTCCAGTTTGTATGCAGAATTTTTGGCAAGATTTTTAGAAATGGTTTTCCATTACTAGCTTCCTAGCACTGTGAAATCGTGACTGACTCAAAGTCAGCCAGATGGATCTGTACCTAAGGCAGGACCAGAACTCCCTGTCTCCCAGTTTTATAGCTTGGTATTTTAATCAACAGTCCAAGCTGGTTCTCAGAATATAAAATACAATTGACAAATCAAAGCATTACAAAATAGACACTGTTATACCATAGAGTAAAGTTTTCAATTTTCTGTCGAGAAAAATATATGCAGTCTAGTATAACACACCATAAGAACCATTCTGGTGCAGTGGTTAGAACACAGTATTGCAGGTTAATTCTGCTGACTGACGATTGCTAGCAGTTCAGCAATTTGATTCTCCCCAGGCTCAAGGTTGATTCAGCCTTCCAGCCTTCCGAGATAGGTAAAATGAGGACCCAGATTGTTAGGGGCAATATGCTGACTCTGTAAATCACTTAGAGAGGGCTATGAAGCACTGTGAAGCAGTATGTAAGTCTAAATGCTATTGCTATATTTTAAAATGTGGAACATATTCATATTTAAAGTACTGTCCCTAAGCTGTGTGGCCAGGCAGAAGACTTATATATTCCTTAAATATTTCCTTTAAAAGGATCCCTTAAACGACAGGAGTTGCTCAAAAACTTCATGTCAGTAATAGACTCATAATAAAATATGTCAGCTTTTCATAAGCAATTTCAGATAGAGGTAGCCCTTGACTTACGACCACAATTGAGCCCAAAATTTATCTTATTAAGTGAGATATTTGGTAAATTTTCTTGCCAAAATTGTGAAGTCAATCATTGCACTCATTAAGTTAGTAAGTAAGTTAGTTAATCTGGTTTCCCCATTATTTTTGCTGGTCCAAAGGTCACAAAAGTTGATTACGTCACCTCTGGGACTCTCCAACTACCATAAATACATGCCAGTTGCCATAGGGATGCTGCAACAGTGATAAGTGTGAAACATGGACGTCAATCTTTATTTTTTTACTGCCACTATAACTTGAACAGTCACTAAATGAACTGTTCTAAGTTGAGGTCTACCTATATTGTCTGTTTCATCTGAAGTGAAAAACATTCTATAGATCTGTCTTTTATCTAGAATGGCTTAAACTGTAGTAGGTTCCCTCCTAGTTTACTAGGCTCTGTTACAATTGCTACTTTGCAGTAGCAATGCTGCTTGTTTGCTTGCCTGGTTTTATACACAGTCTTTTCAAAGCTGCAGGAGCTGGCTCTTAAAAAATTTTCAGTAAAAATGCTTCACCAAAGGCAGGAGTGACCTTGTTAACATCAACCTTGAAACCTTTCCCAGCTCCTGGTGAGCCTTGTAATACTGAGCCAAAAACATTTCCCCCAAGAAGCCTCCGCAAAGAGGCTTCTGTGTTTTCTCAGGGCATTTTTTTAAAAAAAAATATTCAGTTTCATTTGGTACATTTCCAAATTAATATATGTACATTACGTATCTTTCTATCCTTCTACAGCCAACTACCCCTGCTTCCTGAAATAATCGTTCTGTGAGAAGCTCCCACATAATGCTTTTCCCTAAGCTTTTGGTGAGGTGCAAAAAAAAAGAAATTGTCAGCCACCAAAAAAGGCAATTGTATAATAGAAAACAGATCATTTCTACACACACAATGTGACTTTCAACAGAGCACCACTGCATTACTCTCTTGTTCCTTAGGTATAGTTTTACTGGGGGAAGGTTTTCCTCCGACTAGGACAAACCTATTTGGAATGGAAGCTGCACTTCAGAAGAAATAAAAATGTGCAACCAGAGTGGATTATTTAAACCTGACCCAGACTGTCACTTCTCAATTTTAAGAAATTAGGAACAGTCCAACTATTTATTGCCCATTAGGGAAGCAAAACAAGTAATAACCACAGTATAATCTTAGCTTTTCCAACTATTAGCCTGGTGTTAAAAACTGGGTAGAAAAACAGATCACTTTACCTAATAGCCATTACAGCTCTATTATCCTATAATATAATTTTAAGTTGTGCCAAAAAAAGAAAACACCTATCATTACAGAGGTGTTCTTTTTCTGGTTTCATAATTTTTCCCTCCCAAAACATGTTTTCTAGCTGAAGCTTGTTTGAGGCAAAGTTTTGTCATCCAGAACAAAAGAAATTGGCACCAGCTGTCACCACTCACATATTACAATCTTAACCTACTTCATAGTTTGCTGAGCAATAATTAAAAATGGACTTTTTTTTGAGGCTTGTTCAGCCATTCTAGAGAGTCTTGATCTGAATGGATGCCAGAAGAGAAAAAAGTGTCATTCCTTGGTACAAAAGCATAGGTATTTCTAGACTTAGCAAATCAGCAAATGTGTGCCACAAGGGTGTTTTTCAGGTAGCACAGCAAGATCAAAGTTAAGGATATCTGCTGCCCTTAAGATCAACCTTCCTATTGTTATTAGGCAGCAATCCACATAGGGCTGTTGGTCAACATTAGTCTTTAAGACTTGTTTAGTAAAACTCATTACCTACATCCTGCCTCATTATGCTTATTACTACTGCTAGAACTACTGGGACTATTACTACTACTGAAAATGTGCTCATTGCCAACAGTGTTGTAGGCGCCAAACCCAGCAATGAAGCTGATGATATTCACAATCATCATAATTAATGTGAAGGAAAAGAATAAACAGTATATAACTTTTGGGCTGTGATCTTAGGGAAAGGATTAGTACTCAGGAATGCAAGCCTGCAGTCTTAACACTAAAGCTCAAAGCAAGTTCCTAAGATATACAGTATGAACAACTTAGCTCCATTTCAGGCTTGGAGGAAACTGTGATACTTGAACTTGCTATTGAATCTGAAGACCAGTGGCAATTTGCTGATGCTCAGACCTGCACTATATAGAGTACTGGGCACCTCATTTGAAATTATCATAAAATAGAACTATAAACTGAGTAGAATAAAAAAATCTAAAAGATCAAGATGTCGAACATATTCCCTGTAAGAAAAGGCTAAGCGGTTTGGGTCTCTTGAGTTTAGTGCTCATGTACCCACATACCCACTACTAAGGGACAACATATTCAAAGCAAATAAATCATACGTGGCAGGGAGAAATCAAAACACGTATTTATAACCATTGCAGTATCCTGGGGTCATGTGATCCCCTTTTGTAAGCTTCTGACAAGCAAAGTCAAGGGAAGCCAGATTCACTTAATACCTATAATACTAACTTAACAACTGCAGTGATTCACTTAACAACTGTGGCAAGAAAGGTTGTAAAAGTGCAAAACTCACTTAACAAATGTCTCACTTAATCACAGAAATTTTGGGCTCAATTGTAGTCCTAAATTGAGGACTACCTGCACTTAAGGAGGAAAAATAGGGCATGTATAAAAGTTGGGAGATTCTTGGGAGGTCTACATCACAAAAGAGTTTAGCAGTGTGAAACAGCTGCTAGAATGGCTAACAAAGAAGTGGCTTGCATTATAAGAAGCATTGTATCAAAGACATGAAACCACATCTGAAACTCTACATCTATTCTCGGTACCATATTTCCAGAAGGATATTGACAGATTCAGAACAAGGTGATAAAGATGACACAAGGGCTTGAGAACATATTCCATTTGGATACACAGAAAAAAATATGAGGTGTTCAATCTGAATATTGATGGGAGAAATAGATTATCAGAAACTGTTTTCCACTGCTATTGAAACAAGGACTAGGATAATAGGTGTAAATTACTATCTTAATTTCATTTTAATTCCCTGATCTTAGGAACTATAGTATGGTGAGACAGTGGTTGTGAGAACTATATCTCTGAAGGTTTTTAAGAATAGGTTCGATAGACCAGTGGCTTAATTGTTTTTCTCTGCATATTAGATGATTGGACTATATGAACATTACTACCCCTTCCACTTCCATAATTCTAAATTTCTATGATGGCTGCAGACAAGGAAGGTTTTAAAAGAGGATAAAATTTAGGCATCAGTAGCTTTAAAAATTCCTTCGATTAGAAATGGCAACCATTGAAATACCAACCAAGAACAAAGAATGGAAAGTGTGTGTGTGTGTAGCAACGTTTTGGCAGAATCACATCTGCCATCATCAGGCTTTTGTTCTACAGAACAGATGGCAGATGAGATTCTGCCAAAACGTTGCTACAACTTTAAAAGCATACAAGTACCCGCGAAAACCTAAGAAAACAAATATATATATATA
>BLBF01000003.1:89823765-89885954 GCA_015471245.1 Laticauda colubrina | reverse complement strand
CAAAACAGACAGAAGAAACCAGAAACACCAATCAATCAAACTCCAAGTCCAATGAACACAGACCCAGGCTCCTAGCCAATCAGAATGGACCAGCTCCATTAGTCGAACTTTTTAATAGCCTGGGGAACTGTTCTGGGAGATTAAAAATCTTCCTATAACACCTTTATCATTAAGTATATGAGCAGCTTCATTTCTTCCTATAGATGCTTAAATATAAACATGTAATTTGAAAAGATTTCTTTTGCAAATTAACATGTTTCCTTCTGCAGAACCCAGAATTGTTGACAGAGCAGGGAAAATGTATAGAAAAAAGCAAAGGTAAATACCATTTGATGGTGAATTATAGAAAGTTATATGGAGGTTATGAAAAAAACAATTGCCCAGAAAGCTTTGGAATGTCTTTTACTGGTAATTTTTTTTACACAGAAGAGCATTATCAGTGTTACAGAGTTCATGAGTTCTTATATAACCTATCACTACCCACAAAGAATGTCATAGGCAGATTGTGGGATAATGCAATACTTAAGAAAACCTTATATTTCTTATAATTAAGAAATACTTAACAAAACCTATTCATGAAATTTCTGCCACCTCTGTAGAGGAACATAAGTATTCCAGATATGAATCCAAACCCTATTTCTGAAATGAGGAGTAAGATCATATCACCTTTCTGATTATTCATCTTCAACTGTGGGCATCTCATTGTAGAGTTTCCATGCGATGTACTATACAGTTGCTATATGCTTCTTTATACTACAATTGGTAGCAGCTCTTTACAGATTCAGGCAGAGATCATTTTACATGATGTATTGTAGACCTCTAAGATTGCAAATGGCAATTACATGATGCCTAGCCACTGCAACCATTGCAAATACATCCCAGTTGTTAAGCAGCTGGATTCTGATCAATTGACGATGGGCACACTGTGACTGTCAAAAGCCTGACGATTTGTGGTAGGTCACTTCTTTCGATGCGATCATAATTTCAAGCAATCATTAAATAATTGGTCCTTACAGGAATTTTACAACTTTTTTCATAACTTATTTCCAGGTATTATTCTTTGTTTTGTTTTGCTGTACACTTGATTGCCGTGCCTGTGGCAATATTTTAACAATTGACATAAAAATAAAATATTTGGGTTGAATATTAGGATGAATTTCCTTATTGAACTATTAAGACAGTAAAACAATCTACCTAAATGATAGACTGGATGTTTTCAAACAGGTATTGAATGGCCATTTGACTGGTATATGCCTGAACACAGGTTGAAATAGAAGACCCAGAAGGTGTCTTCCAACTCATATCTCATAGGTGGTTAGTAGCATCAAGTTTCTGGGTATACAGCTAACGAGTAGGTTAGCTTGGTTGCTCAACACTGAGGTGCTGGCAAAGTAGGCACAGCAGCACCTGCATTTTTTGTGTCACATGAGAAAAGTACATCTTCTTTCCCCTGTCCTTACTACTTTCTATATTGGGATGATCAAGAGCCTGTCATATTGCATTAGTGGTTTGGAAGCATTATTGCTTTGGACAGGAAGGCAGTGCAGAGAGTGGACAGCAGAAAAGATTATTGGTAGTTCATTTCCTTCTGTCCAGGCCAATAAGAGCTGCTTGAGCAGGGACCACTCTCCATTACCAGTTTTCTTTGTTACCTTCCAGGAAAAGACTTCATGGTGTTCAAAGCAGAACATCTAGATTCAGTCAGAACTTTATTCCATATAGTATCAACCTTGTGAACTCTCAAGTTTCTTCTTTCTGCTATGTATTTAAAATGGACAGAGGGGTGTGTGTGTGTGTGTGTGTGTGTGTGTGTGTGTGTGTGTGTGTGTAAAATGTGTATTATGTATGAGTATATTTATACTTTCTTTTGAGAGCAGGCGACAGAATTTTTTTAAATGTATGCCAATATGCTCACAGTAAAAAATGACAGTAAACATTATCTTATATATTCTCATAATTATATAATTATCATTTATGAAAAATCCAGTAAGACTCCCAGAGAAGGATGTGTGTGTATGTGTTGGTGTTTCACTTTTTGTTTATTTTTTCCTTGTTTCTGTAAGATCACACCCCATACTTTTCTTTAGGAAGTTGCATGTGGTATGGTAGTTTTTAAAAAATCACCTTTTCCTCTAAGATAGACATCCCATGAATACATATAATGGATTTGTTCTAAGGATAGTTTTTAATTAAAGCAACTGAAATTTAAAAAGACCTTTTTTTCTGTAAGATATTTTGGTTCTTGTTCCATCAGTACAAGGGGTCCCCAATCTATGGGCCGTAGCCTACTTCTGGTCTGTGGCCTATTTGCAACTGGGCCATGTGTGCAGAGCCCAACTTATGTGAGAGTCGCAAAGGCTTGTGGTCCCACAGAGGTGATATTCAGCAAGTTCCAAACAGTTCTGGAGAACCGGTAGAAGAAATTTTGAGTAGTTCAGAAACCCGCAAATACCACCTCTGACTGGAGATTTTACAGTATCCTTCCCCTGCCATGCCCACCAAGCCATGCCCACAGAACCGGTAGTAAAAAAATTTGAATCCCACCACTGGTGGGATTCACACTCATGTGAGCACCACAGGCCCTCATGGCCCCACTCACATGGCATCATAAATGCTCTCAGCCCCACTCACACAAACAAAGGGTGCTCACACACATGCATGCACCTGCCCTTCCCACAAAACCATCCCTCTTTCCCCCCCACCTCCCTTATTTCAGGCTGCCAACCTGGAAAGGTTGGGTAACTCTGATATAGGTAAATAAATACAAATGTTTGTGCCTAACAATGAATGGCAACTTTTATACATAATTTGTAGTATTTCAAAACATCTGTTTTTACAACATGCAATTTCAATTTAAAATGTCTCAGGATTTTTTTTAAAAAAAACTTTGATCCATGAAAAAGTTTTGCTGTCATAATTTCACAATATTGCAGCTAGTTGTAGGTCTTAGATTGGTATGGTAAGCTCCTTGCAACCTTCAAACATAAAAATGATAACCTTTACTCCTTCTTTTCCTTTTCTTTTCTTTTGGTATTTATCTATAGGATTTTCCAATTATGTCTGACTAATTTTGCACAGAGTCATTATTTGAAGCAATTTGTCTAAGTATGAGAGGCAACACCTTCCCCTTTCTGGAAGGTAGGTGGAGAAAACATCATAACCTGCTCTGCTTTGGCATGAGTTATTAAGCGGTCACAGGAGCTCAAACAAAGGGGGAAATGAGTAGCTAAGCCATTACATGCCAAAAGAAGATGACGACGATGAAGACTTCTTCCAATGCTATCACAATATGAATTAATTATAGATAAGATCAAACTTGGATTTTCTTTAAAGTTCACTTTTTCCCAGAGACATTAATGACAAGGTAAAGGCTGGGGGGGGGGGTTATTACTCATGTATATAAAGGGTTTTTTTTAAAAAAAAATCTTGGCTTCAATACACTGGAAAGATGTTAGTTATGAGAGCATCAAAAGGTTCAAAAACAGGCTCTGGGACATGGTTTTATTTTATTTTATTTTATTAGAGAGTACCAATTCAGAGCCAACTTCACCTCACTGGGATGACTCTCAAAGCTCTAATTAAATTATCTCCATTGGGACAATTACCACTTTCATTGATAGAATAAGCCAGTTTGAAAACTGGTTCTTTCTGCTGCAAAACTGAAATGGGTCTGTGGCTGAAGCCGCTTTGTATGGTTTCCACTGGTAAGCTATAAAGCAGAACTAGGACTGAAGGAAACCTGACTCATTGTTCTGATGACACAGAAAAGAAAGAACTTCAACCACATCTCATCAGCTTTGCTCTCTGCCCTATGCAAAACTAATATTCCTCCAACAACAAGCATTTTCAAAATAATAGTCCTCTGTATTTAAGGCTAATCAGAGCGGGCGCCATCCAACTTGCAAAGGTAGCAATTTTCTTTCATTAAAGCCAAATAAGGAGAGAGAACTTTGGTATTCCCCAGGGCAAATTACAAGGTGTTAATAATAACAGTATAATGGCAGCAATTTTCTAGCTTTGCCCAAACTTATAATCTACTCTGAGTGCCTCATAGGATTGTCTGTGAGTTTACATAAAGCCCAAGTATTAGCCCCCCAAAATTGTTAATTTTTACATCATGTCTGCCTTGATGTTTGCAGTGATGTGGTAATTGTTCTCTCCCCAATGAGAAACCTCTTCACTAGCAAGTTGCAACATGATCATTCAGAAAGGCCTTGCTTCTTGTTCGGCAAAATGAATACTGCATACTGGAAAGAGATGAAACATCCCTCTCAATGAACTGGGCAAACTGTGAGCACAAAAGTCTGAGATGGAATTTCTCTTACCACTCCTACCTGCAGAATGAATTAGCTTAAGTGATTACCACAGGACTTCAGACAAAAAAACAAATGTGCCAATTATCCTTGTATCCATCTCCTAATTACTTGCTGAAATCCTACTAGGACACCATGATCGAATGCCACATGTTGACAGAACAATGACTCATTAACTGTATTTTTTTCTCATCTTTAATGCACCAACATACCAGGAGTTACATGAGATGGAAGGGGAAAAAAACCTTTCTTTTTTTCTTTGTACATGCTCACAGGACATAAAACTGCTCACATTTTTCTTGAATATGGAATATTCAAGAAAAAATGAATATGGAATAGACTGGAAAATGAATAAAGAAAAAAATCATTCATTTTGTATCTTTATGTCACCTTATTTAATTTTGCCTTTGGCCAAGATATCAGTTAAGCCAAACTTCAACATTCTTGCTCTTCTGATTTTTAAAAATATTCAGAAAAGGCCTGCCCAACATGCAATGATTTATAAAATTTTTAAAGAACATTTATTAAGATATATGCATAACCAAAAACTTTAAACAAACAAAAATGCTTATATTAGGAAATGTGATTTAAAAAATCTTTAAAAAAAATTAAAATCTGAACTGATTTTGAAAAATGGGGGGGAAAAAACCCTGAAAGACACTGCCATTCACAATTTGTACATCCTAGGACTGTGGTAGTATGCTAAAGATTCTACAGCCTGATGATGACAATAATGTTAACATGACAATCACAACAGTCATATATTACCCAGCTTTTTTTAGTCTGGATTTATCATGAATTACCATAAGAAGCATGAATTTGTGGTTAAAAACTTGAAAATTGAGATTTTATATATAATTATTTGAATTAACACACACTCATGTATTTGACTTAAGAAATTGTAAGGATATAGAAAAGTCTAAAAAAAAGGCTGCTCTATTAGAAGAAGTTGTTTCTTCAGGCATTCTTCAAATATATCCATGGATATATCCATACCTAACACCATTGCTACTCAATGTGTTAACCTGAATATAATTATAATTCCATGTCATATTTACAAACTCAAAGCATCCAAAGTCAGTTCAGAGTTGGTGGGGAGCTAAATAAAATAAAATAATTGAGGAAAGACTGAAAGCAACCCCTAGTATTCCTCAATATGGTACACTTTAACCATCATTATCATCACCACATGCATAAATAGATGTTCCCAATCTTAAGCAAATCTTCTAAGAAATGATTTGATTTGACTGAATTACCCAATCAAACAGTTTCACAGATCAAAGCTTAGACCTATTTTAACACAACAGAATGGCTCCAAAATAATTGAGACATTGCATGGCTTCTCTCAGATTCTTAGTTACAATTTACATTTAGCAATTTCAATTCTATATACTGAGAACTTGGACAGGGTTGAGAGGCGTAATGCATTCTGACATTGGCATAGCAATCAGCCAGAGAGATTTATCATTTTATTAGATTTTCTGCTTATCAGAGATCTTATTGGGTGGCAAAGCTAGTATTACTTTAGCTTCATTCACTTTCCTGACTTTCAGCTTCTTTAATATGACTACCCAGAAGCCATACTTGTAGCTCTTTAATGCTTCTGAAATATTCCACCTGTGTGCTGGTCCTGCCAACACAACTAGGAATTCAATACACTTCTCCATATGTTGAATAAATATTCAACATATTTATTCAAGGCTAACTATTTTTTTCAATCAATGCAACTAAACATGTCTTGACAATAAGTGTCACATTACCATGTTCATG
Source organism: Laticauda colubrina (assembly GCA_015471245.1). NCBI lineage: Eukaryota > Metazoa > Chordata > Lepidosauria > Squamata > Elapidae > Laticauda > Laticauda colubrina. The sequence goes on along the minus strand of BLBF01000003.1, from coordinate 89,879,871 downwards.
CTCTAAAACAAAGGAGAAGGGAGGTAGGAGATATGAATGCTATAAATACCAATGTCAGTATATTTTATTGTACCTTTATCTATTTTTGTGGCTTTACATCTTATTGCTTCTGCTGTCTCTCCTAACTAATACAGAATATTGCCAGCAAACCACATCTAAACTACTTCAATTATCTGTTCAGGAGGAATCAAGCTTTACTAATCAACTATGCTAACTTCCCAGAATCCAGAAACCATGGTGATTAAAGACCATAACACTGTATTATTATCCCAGAGGGGCAAGCCAAGTTTTTATCCTTCCAAGTTCTACTAAGAGATCAAATATTGCCAGTGTGTCCTGCCCAGCCACTTAATCCATTGAGGTCTAGCAAACCTCCTGATATCTCAAAATTTCCAATGACCAGAAGCAGCAAGTACCAGTATATGGCACTCCTAAAAAGCAGTGAAAAGTTCAAAACTAAGTGTTCATAGGATTTTTAAATTTTTGTCATTTTATATTGACAGGGGGTACTTTTGACAGTATTTTGATCAGTTTCTCTACTGTTATTTGCTAGTTTGAGGACTATTGTGCTATCTTCTGTTTTAAAATATGTAGAGCCACTTTTTCAAAATGTTGCTAATTTAAAATCCATGAAAATGTTTACCTGAAACTTTGTAGATCTTTTCTAAAGGGCTTACCATTCCTACTATTTACATCTTATTCTGCCAAAAATGAAACAGATTTTAGGCATTTGGAATTTTCCCCATGATACCTTATGGTCATATTCTTATATGAATTCGGTGTTTGGATTTCAAAGTGGCTTAAATTGAATTGATTACAGCTGAACCTTAAATCACAAACTCAAATTGGACATGTCTTTGAATTTCTGATTTGAATCTAACCAGGGCTGATCTGCGTAAATCTATTCAAAAAATTTCCCCACTTAATAAGTACCTTTTTATGTACAATATGTATAGTTCTCATTCACATATGGTAAATTCAAAATGTAAGCAACTTTCTCAATAAAAATTACTTGGGATATATTCATCTAGTTCTTTACACAGAGCAAGAGATAGATAACCTATCATACTATCAGGTTATCCCTTGAAGCATCTAATTTAATTACATTTTAAAAGATGAGATTGTAGTTTTATATTCTACTATGAGAACATGTAGCTGGTGTTTATGCATATGGCCTATTTTATACTGATGCATAATTTTTTTCCTTATACTTTTCACATGAGTTTCTTTTTGATAAATACTTGCTGACTGGCAATTATAAATATAATTTATCTCCAGCTATTTCTTTAAGAAAATGTTGGTGGTAAAAATTGTTTTTTACTTTTGATGTTTTATAATTGCCTCCTTCAATTGAATTTGATTTCTGGTGACCATATGATAATTGTATGTGGTCTCTGAAACAATTTTGAAGTGTTTTGCCATTGCCATCTTTTTCAGTTGACCAGTCTAGCCTATATATCTGAGATTTCTTTTTGGTGTCCTATCTAAACATTAATCAGAACCATTTTAATTTAGCTTTGTTTGAGATCAGGCATCAACTAATAATGTTAAGTTTGTAACTTAACATTCCTGATGCTTTTGTTTATAACTTTACAAGTAGTTCATAATTTGGGAGAAGAATACTTGATGGATGAAAAGATGAGATATAATAATACATGTCTGAGCTAAAAGATTTTGCAAACTTGTTCAAATGTTGGGCAAACTTCATACATTTCAAGCTTTGAACTGTCCTGGAGAAACAAAATATCCATCTGAAGGGCTACCAATCAGGATTAGTAGTTTCACTTGCCTTCACTACATTCTTCCTGTTTAGGAGTAACTACTATCATCACACCTTCAATAACCAGTAAAATTAGTTACACCTGAAAGTGTTTATTTTTCTGGAATGACAAATGCACTTGGCAGGAAGACATAACCTTGTTTCCTAGCACCTGTAATAAGACAGGTTGCAAAATATTATTATGTAGTTATATCAAGCCTATAACTTATGGTTATGGGGGAAAATAATCATTTTACTGGATGATTCATGCACATCATAATGAGAAATTAAACTTGATCTGTCTTTATGCTGTTAAATAACACTATCAAGTAATATGTTTCATGTAATGCATTAAACCACCCTCTGGGCTGCACTAGATATCCTGGTGCTAATAGGGGGGGGGGGGATGAAAAACAAATGCAAATAGCATCAGCTGGCGGGGATGACAACTGGATAATTATTAGGATCCCAGCTGACACAAGGGAGGAATTTAACCTTCTCTACTGATACCTGCAAGTCTGAAGGAAATAATTTGACTGAAGGTTTATTTGCATTGGAGAAAAGCCATTATTGGTGTTAAGAAAATGCAGATTTTTTTTACAAATTCTTTGCCAAAAGTCTATGGCAATTAGCTTCCATGACTAGCTCCATGGCTCCTTAAGAGGAAGAAATTGCTAGAAACGTCTGGAGGAAGTTGGAGGATTTACTCATTTTTTCCTCTCTGCTCACAAATTTGATATAAAATATCTATCATATGTATATGGCTCCGCAACTCATTCAGAATGTCACTGGACAGCATGTATCAATGAAAAGCCACAACTGTTTGCCATTGGCTAATTTTGCCAAAAACTGAAAGTAAATGTTGTAAAATGCAATCACGTGACCTCAGGATACTATAAAAGGATATACTGTAAATGCAGGCCAGTTGCCAAGTATCTGAAATGCAGTCACATCATTATGGTGGGAAGGACCAACTCAGAACTTTGGAGCTGGGTCAAAGTATTCCTGGGGAGGTCCATTGTGACTTTGAACAGTCACTAAGTGACCAGCTATAAATCAAGGACTACCTGTAATTACAGTCCAGCAATTAATCATACCAAAAGAAAAGTCTTAGGAGGGACAATCAGCATAGTTTCTGGAACAGTAACTCTTAACTCCCTAACCTTTTCAATTTCTGTGTTATGCATATTTACTGGGAAATAGTTTATGGAACTCAAGTGGGATTTCTTTTTTTGTGCCACTAGAGTTCTTCAACAGTGACAAGCCTGTAAGTAAAAAGAGTTTTTAGTGTTAACTGATCAAGAAATGGAATCTGAACACTGAATTATAACATAATTCAATGAAAATATTGACCTACAACCTGATTAACATATTTGGGTAAGCCATAGCATGAATTTTTGGTCTTGGTTTAATTCAATATAAACTTTGTAACAGAGTTATATTTGAAACTAACTAATTTAGAGTATTCCACAAATCATGTATCATGTGAATACTAAAACAGGCAAAATCTGTGTTTTGGAATAGATAAGAAATGAATCTATCAGCCTTTCAGATATGGCTTGGCTTCTGCACTTGGAGATCAGACTCCAGTGGAAAGTCTGTTCAGTGGTAGCACTGAATGTTATAAAAGAAATGTAACTCTGCCATTGATTTATGCTTTTTAACATGCTTTATATGTCATTGTTTTTATTTGCATTGTTAATTGCTTCTGAGTGTTGCTTTAAGTATTGTGAGCCACGCAGAGTTACATGTATGATAGCAGTATAATAAACTGAATATATATATTCAATATATATAAAATATATATATAAAATATATATATTCAATATATATAAAATATTTTAGCTTTGATAATGAACTTCTAGTTGAGTAACAATGCAAAAAGAAGCAACCAAAAGTGAAGCTGGAAGGATACCCTTGTGAACAAATAAAAACATTTAGAAAAATAGGGATAGGGCAGTTACAGAATGTATTAGGCAGAGGAGATATTAAATGATCGATTTTCTAGCAGAAATCTGATTGGACAGCTATCTAGGCATTTAAGACTTCATTACCAAGAACTTCACTGTGGGAAAAGAACTATGTTAATCAGGGAGAGACAGTAACATTTGATTAAAAGCTGCAACTTTTCATGAACTGCAGCCCACTAGATTGATGTGGGATTTAAATCAGAATGCTGTAGTGTGAAGAAAGGAGAGGAGAGGTTGATTATAAGATGCAGGTCACATGTAAGATAGATTGCACGTGCTTTATCTGTGAATTGTTGTAATGTGTTACTTATTACTTGCAGGACACAGAGAGAATGAATTGATGGCAAAAGCCATGGAAAGTTAACCAGAACTGTATTCTTACTACTGGATCTGACATGATATCTTATGCATGTAAAAGTTATCTTCACCATGCCAGATTGCCAGTTTATAAGTGAACAGTGCCAGTGATCATATTTAATTATAATAAATATTTAACTAGAATTTTGTAGATTTGAGAAAATACTCACATATTTTGTGTTTTCTATGTTTTTGCTTTATTCAGTCAACTAGAATATTACATCAATGGCACTTCTGTAGCAAATAAATTGTGCCCTGATTTAACAAATGAAAACTTACTAGGCAGCATGTAGAATGATTGAAGCTGTATAATGAATAAAAACAAAGTTACATTTGACCTGACTCTTAAATATTTACAGTACATATACATGCTGGTTATGACTGGAATGGTACATTGAGCTCAAGAAATTTTTTTTGCAATAGAAGCTAATTTAGTGGTAGCTTCACTAAACTACTGACTTAGTATGAATTTAATTACAAAATTACACTTTTCAAACGACTGTAGCCTTATATGTTCATGTCCCTCTAAAGTGGCATTCTCCAAACCATTTGAAGGCAGGATAGAAAGAAGAAATGGATAGAAACTAATCAAGGAAAGAACCAACTAAATAAAAATTTATTGACACTTAAAACAATCAGTGGGCTTCTAGAAGTTGTGGGTGCTCCAACACTGGAGCCTTTTAAGAAAAGACTGGACAACCACTTGTTTGAAATGGTAGGGTTTCCTACTTAACAGAGGGTTGGACTAGAAGACCTCTAAGGTCCCTTCCAACTGTTATTCTGTTATTCTGCATATCACTTCCAATGTTGGGACCAAATAGATGCCTATAGAAAATTCTAAATGCAGTTGTTCCCATTTTTCCATCTCTCATAACAAGCATCAGTACTGCCTCTAATCATTGAGGTTCCAAGATTATCCTCCATGAATTATTCACTCACATCCAAATTATAAGAAAGCATAATATTATCTATTTGATTGTCATATAGCCATTAACTGTCTTTATGTAAATATGTATGTTTAAAACCATGCATGCTAAGTAAATCAGGTGACTCTAATTTACATTTTCTTGGCATTCCCCTAGAAGTGACCATAGCTGATTTTCCAGGAGAAAATTATATGTCTGTTTTTAATTATAAGAAGAAAAACAAGAGGTAAGCCCCTCCTCCCACTCTGCCAACTCTACCTTGTTGATTTCACAGGCATGGGTTTTCAATGGAGCATTAATAAAGCTATTTTCATATATTTATTTTCCATAACCCTCCTTGCCCTAAAGATTTTTTAGGATGTATCACATCAAGGAAAGAGGACCATCTTACTCTTGCCTGAACATCAGTTTATTTATGACAGAGAAGGCCACAAGTTCAACCTTGTATTCCTAACAGGGCTAAGCAAACAATTTCTGATCACTTTCTAAGCCAATCTAAACAGACCAAAGGCCTAGTACCCTAATTCTCAGCCATTACCAGAGTTCAAGCTTGGGCTGTGATTTGTCTCTGTTCCCCAATCTCATTTTAGCAATGATTTTCAGGCATATATGAAATATAACAAAATGGTGCATTAATATGAGGACTTTTCGTATGGGATTGACCTCTTTTCCCAAAGACTTTTTGAGCAAAATATATTGGTACACTTTTCAAAAGTCAAACTTATTTATTTCTTGACCAGGAAAAAGAAGAGGGAAAGTACATAATGCATCAGAAAAGGTTTGTTGGTGAAGGGTAGGAAAGGAAGTGAATTTGAATCAATAAACCTGCTTATTCAAGGAAAAACAAAGCAGCTTGAATGAAACCAGGTGCAAAGTAGTTGAAATGGTTTGACTCTCTTTGGAGTTTTTGCTTTTAATTAAAGAAAGGGAGAATGTAGTTAGGGCAGATGCATGTATGTGCTATTTCAAAGAACAGATAAAAGATTATAATCAAATAGTTTACTGTTTGAAATGGATTTCTAGTAGTGTCATGACTGATAAAGTGTAATCTCTAAGGCTGTTTTACTCTAATTAGCTCAGAAGCTTATCCTTGATACCTGAAGAACTGTAATCAGGGTGTTCCTTTTTTAATTAACAACCTTGTTGAATTGCGATGTTTATTTTTTCATTCTGTTGCCTGTCATTTCTCTTACTTTATTTTAAAACGAAATGCTGTGTATTTTTAAAGGAGCACTTCACCTAAAGCAGAGTTTATGGCATTCTCTCTGTAAATCAGAGATTTGGCAAGCCCTGGTCTCCATTCTAAAGTCTCTGGCTCCAGGATCTAGTCATCTACCAATAAACTGATTGAGGGACTTCTCGGAAAGTCATTAGATTTCCATTGCCAAATGCAACCAGAGCTGAGTGATATGAATCAGGGTCACTAAAAACATGGAAGCATAAAGCTATCAATTTCCTCCAGTGATAATAATTGGAAAGATAAAGAAAATTGTATTGTTTCTTTCCTTTTCTCACTGACCTTGGTAAAAATATAGAGGGGAAAAGAGGGTAAGAAGGAATGGAATCAATACCTAAGACAACAGAGGCATAAGCAACCTGAGCCTATAGTAATTTGTGACGTTTTCTATATATGAGCTAAATGGGTGCTCTTAGACAAAGTTTATTTTTTTAATAAAAAATTTATTTAAGTTTTCACAAAGCATATATGTTCCTTCCGGAAAGAAGTGTGTGAGACCGGGTTCCAAACAACTCTTTATTTCAAGTCGCAAGGCAAAAAATACGGAACATAGCCCAAGCCGCGGCAGCCCTTTAAGCCCATGTCACACTGAACCAAGGGATGCAAAGAGGATGTAAAATGGACAAAAAAGCTTGCCATCTGTTCAAAAACGCGATGTACTCACTGCCTCCGTTTTGCTTCCTCTCTATCCGTCCAGCATCCGTTTATTGACGTTTTATCCGCTCCAAAAGTTTTGGCCTGCCTAAAACTTTTGCACGGAAAATGTATCCAGTTTGTCCGTTCTGCATCCGCTATGCATCTGCTATGCATCCGCTATATCTGCGAGGCATCCGCTACGCATCCGCGCAACTCCATCCGCCCGGACGCAGGGAGGAAGCGGAATGGATGCAGAACGGATGCAGAACGGATGCCTAGCAGATGCAAAACGGAAACAAAGCGTTTAAAACAGAAAAAACGTTCGCAGAGGGGACCTATCTCAGATATTAATGATGTCTAGAGGATGCCTAGAGGATGCCTAGAGGATGCCTAGCGGAAAACCTATACTGCCTATAAAAAGGGGGAGCAACTCGCCTGCATCTCACTTTCAGAACAGCAGCCCAGCGGTGCAGACCTCTGCAGCCATCATCTGGCTCTTCCTCTTCCACAGCATCCAGTCATGTCCACCATGGATTGGAACAAAGTCCTTTCGGCAGCCACCATCGTTCTGCAACAGTGCGAAGACATCTACAGGCTCTGTGAAATCTACTGCGAGAAGAAAAAGAGGCAGCCAAAAAGAGTCTGGGTCTGAAGATGGTTTACCAGAAGAGCAGAGGATGGACTGTACAACAAGCTGATGGTGGAGCTCAGGAACGAAGACACTTGGGCGTTCCAGAACTTCATGAGGATGCCTCCAGCCATGTTTGATGAAGTTTTGCAGCGGCTGACACCCAGGTTGACCAAGGCAAACACCAGCTTCCGGCCCAGCCTGGAACCTGGCCTCAAGGTGGCACTCACTCTGCGCCACCTGGCCTCAGGGACCTCCTACAGGAGCATGCAGTACGGCTGGAGGGTGCCATCCAACACCATCAGCATTGTGGTCAGAGAAGCGGTACAGGCCATCATCGAAGAATACAAGGAGGAGCTCCTCCAGTACCCATCCACTGAAGAAGGATGGAAGAAAGTTGCAGAGCAGTGGTATCAGAAGTAGAACTTCCCACACACCGTTGGAGCCATAGATGGCAAGCACATGGTCTGCAAATCTCCAGCCAACTCGGGGTCCACTTATTTCAACTCCAAGGGCTTCTTCAGCATCATCCTCTTCGCCATGGTCGATGCTGACTACAAGTTCATGTACATTGATGCTTCAGGCAACGGCTCATCTTCAGATGCCCAGGTATACAATGGCAGTCACCTCAAGGAGGAGCTGGAACGTAACCTCATCATGGGCTTCCCAGATCCAGACCCCCTGCCCAATGACACACAAGATGTGCCCTACTTCATCGTGGGAGATGACGCCTTCTCCCTCACAACCTACCTCATGAAGCCCTACACCTTCAAATACCTCACTCGTGAAGAGAGGATCTTCAACTACAGGCTGTCCAGGGCAAGGCAGGTGGTGAATAACGCCTTTGGCATCCTGGCCAAGAGGTTCCAGGTACTTCTCACCACCATGCAGCATTGCCCAGAGACCGTGAGGAGGATCATGGAAGCTTGCTGCATCCTGCACAATCTCATGCGCACCCGCTACCCAGTCTTGCAGAACAGGCTCGTGGACCTCCAACAAGGCAATGGGGACATGGAGCCTGGGGAATGGAGGCAAGGGAGAAACCTGATCGACACTGAGGATGTGCAAGGCCCCAACAGAGCCTCACATGAAGCGAAGAAGCAGCGCAACCTCCTGAGACAATGGTGCAACTCCCCAGCTGGAGCAGTGGAGTGGCAAGACAGGATGGTAGATGCTTAATGGATGCTTCCTTCAGCCTGTCTCATCACACCGATGAGATTGGGCCATATATGTTTGGTTGGGCTACAATGAACAGGGCGTTTAATAAAGAGTTATGTTTGTGTTGACATGTGTGGATAATTATTACATTATTATTGATAATAAAGGGCTATAGGTGTGGCACCTGGGAGGGTGGACCATACAGTCCCACTATGCTTGCACTGGAGGTTTATCTATCCCACTGCTATCCTAACCCATCCCACAGCTATTACCCATCCCACAGGTATCCTAACCCATCCCAAAGCTATCCTTACCCATCCCACAAGCATGCAAAGGCTTAAACCATTTCTAAAAGTTTCCAGCAAGACTTTATTAAAAAAAAGAAATGAAGCAAGTGTGTGAATCATAAATAGACTTTATTAACAACAAGCTATAAGACAAAAATGAGTCTCTGGCACTCCTCTTGGTCGCTCAGTCTCAGGGGTGAAGGGTGCAGGTGCTGTGGAGGTGGCTGGTGCTGGAGTGCTTGTCATCAGCTCCTCCAGAAGCAGAAGCAGCAGAAGCCCCAGCCCCAGAAGAGCGAGCCCGTGCTGCAGAAGCCCCAGCAGAACCAGAGTGAAGGCCAGGGGGCGGGATGGTAGCCCTGTCCCTCTTGCCAGGGCTGGCAGCAGATGGCTGAGGCTTGCTGTGCTTCCGCATGGTTGTGGGGTTGCTGGCTGGCAGGGAGGCTGGCAGGAACCAAGGCTGGCAGGAAGGCTGGCAGGAAGGCTGGCAGGGAGGCTGGCACCAAGGCAGGCAGGAAGGCTGGCAGGAAGGCTGGCAGGGAGGCAGGCACCAAGGCTTGCAGGAAGGCTAGCAGGCAGGCAGGCACCAAGGCTGGCAGGGAGGCAGGCACCAAGGCTGGCAGGAAGGCTGGCAGGCAGGCAGGCACCAAGGCTGGCAGGCAGACATGAACCAAGGTTGGCAGGAAGGCTTGCAGGCAGGCAGGCACCAAGGCTGGCAGGCAGACATGAACCAAGTTTGGCAGGAAGGCTTGCAGGCAGGCAGGCACCAAGGCTGGCAGGCAGACATGAACCAAGGCTGGCAGGAAGGCTGGCAGGCAGGCAGGCACCAAGGCTGGCAGGCAGACATGAACCAAGGCTAGCAGGAAGGCAGGCAGCAAGGCTGGCAGGCAGGCTGGCAGCGAGGCTGGCAGCAAGGCTGGCAGGGAGGCTGGCAGCAAGGCTGGCAGGCAGACATGCAGGCAGGGCAGGCAAGGCAGTCGATGTGTCCGGCAGCAGGTCTTTCCTCTGAATGGCGACCTGCTTCCGAGCTGCTTCCGTTATATCCGTGGGGCTGACGCAATGCATCCTCCCCGCATGCGCAATTAACGCCAGGCATCCATTAGGCTTCCGCTGTGCATCCCCTGTGCATCCGCTTCATCCGTTCGGCATCCGCTCTGCATCCGCTCTTTCCGTTCCGTGTCCGCTTCGCTGAGGCCCCCCTGCGGATGTGCCATCCACTCCCATCCGCTTCCATCCGCTGGGCTTCCGTTCCGCATCTGCTTTCCATCCGCCCTGCGTCCTCCCCGCGTCCATGTTATCCGCTCCGGTTATGCAAATTTTTGCCCCTTTTGAGAGCGGATAACAACGGATGGAACATTTTGCTCATCTGCTGTGTCCTTTTTGCATCCGTTGGCCAGTGTGACATGGGCTTTATATAGCTGCTTGCCTGCTGGTTTGTGGCTAATGAGACTTGTTTAACTCTTCCCGCCGTTTGGCAGCTTCCCGGATTGGTTCTTAGTGAACCAATCCGTAAGTGGCCTTTTCAGCCAATCAGAACGAGGGACTTGGAACCTACCAAGTTCCATACAGAACAATATAAATACAAATAAAATATCTTTTTTTGAGAATAGCGTGACCCCGGGTTATCACTTCTCCATACAGACATAAACTCAATACATATTTATCTTATACATTCTAATTCATATTTTATAACTATTTTCACAATTTTTTCAATAGCTTTTCCCTTTCTTAACTTCTTGTAGCCTTATTTTAAATTATCTCATTCCTTTCTTAATTCAATTACATATCTTTTTCTAATTTTAAAAATTTTTCTCATCAATGTCTTTATACTTTTGTCTGTCCTGTTTACAATTTCATATTATCTTTTCTCATAAAACATATTTTCCCCTGTAATTACTAAACTGGAGTATAACACCTTTGTATCTTTGTATCTTTTTTTCAAATCTTGTTTAAAATTGAAGTTGCACCTTTACAGTTATAACATTCATTTTCTAACTATTTTATAGCACATACCTATTTTCAATCAAATTCTGCTCGATACATTCCCTTAAAAATACACACTAAATTCTTAAAAGAAAAAAGTATATATGGATATATATCTGTGTATATATGTATAACAATAGTAAATGGAATAATTATTCAATTCAAGTACAGCTCTGCCATTAATATTAATAACTATCTTTTACATTTCTATTTCTTTTAACAAACATTACCTAATAATATCAGTTGTCTTTCACTTTAATCATCTATATTTCATATTTTACTTATAAAAAACAAAACAATAGTTATAAACAGTAGTCAATAAAATTATTATTGTTCAAATTCATCTTGTCAACCGATAAAAATCTTCCATGCTTCTTTTCAGTTTTTTTAACTTTCTTTTTAAATCATTGAGAGCCTTATTCTCTTTACAAACAAATATTCCATTTCACATCAATACAATTTTTTCTACCATTTTAATCATCTAAACATATTTTCTAACCCTTTTCTATTTCTAATACAACAATGATATCCCATGCACCCTTGCAGAATCCTCTCCTTAGGTTAAATTTTAACCACTGTCTCTGTGTCTTTTAAATAGGTTTATATCTTTAATTCTTGTACACTTTACCTGTACCTCTATATCTTGTTTCTGTCCTTTGTAGCTTCTTTTCCTTTCCCTCTTCCCTCTCTTCTTCTCCCTCCCCTTTTTATTCCCTTTTCTATCTGATTCTCCCTTCTGTGATCCTCCTTTTGACACTGTATTTTCAACTAGAAATAGCTAATTAATGTCAAAGTGGATTAGTATCAATTTCTTATTTGAATCTCTTTTTCTTAACATTCTAAGTCAATTAAAACTGTCAATAATATGAGAGGAAAAAAAGCCAATTCTCTTTCCTTTCTCTTTCGCCACTTAAGATCTTTTTTAGGAAAAGCATTAATCTTTAAAATTCAGTTTCCAGGTACCTTAAATAGATGTTCTCCATTCAACCTGGTCAGTCAAACTTTCTCCTTTAAACTTCCTCCTGCACAATGTTGTCCGGTTGGGTTCTTCTTTGAGGTGGCCATTTCTGACCACCACTGCAACCGCCTTTAGGAAAGGGAGTAATGGCCAGCCAAGGAGGAGAGATGCAGATCTCCTCAACCCTGCTGATGGCTCCCTCTTCTTCACCACCTCTAAGGAGTGGCTTCAGCCCCGAATCCGGGTGGCTTGGGGCACTCCAGCAGCAAGCATGGTTCAAAACCACGCACAATCACAGATATTGGTCCATCGCCAAAGAAGCCTGAACCAGAAGTCTACAGACAAAGTCTCTTAAGACACAACAAAGGCCAGTTGGTAGCCATAAACAGGTTTCAGTACAAGAAAACAACAGCAGTGAATCATCTTTTGTCCTTCTTAGCCCATGTTTTGTTGTTGTATGCTACAACTGGGCCTAAAAGAGAGGAAGAGGGCTGACTTATTTTTACATTCTATCCCATAATTCAATGAGTTGATGAGGAACAGGAATTCATTGAAGAGTGAATGTTTGAGCCTTTATCTTATGCTTAGTTTATTCATGTGGGAATACATTTATGTCTCACATGACAATAATGCAGTTACATCATAAATATGCTTATGTTCCCCATATCATAGAAGCATCTTTAGACTCCATTGTCTTGTTTCTGAGGAAATGAACGATAGTAAAGCACTGGTACCTTTTAAAATTCTGACCATTCATAACTAAGGGGCCTTTAAAAATGATCAAGTTTGTTTAATTTATATTAATAGCAATCAATGATTTGTATTTTTAGTGTAGTTTGTTAACCATATTCAGGATTAGAATCACAACCAAAGTGCAGTGGTGGTATTCTTCCAGTTCGGCCCAGTTCTGCCAAGGTGGTAGTGACGATGAGCAGCAGAGATCAAACCGGTTCTTTCCAACACTCTTTGTTGGGCCCACTCACCTGCCTGGACTCCCATACTAACCTTTATACCAACTGTGCTGTGCGTTTGAAGCACAACTGTGTTGTGCAGCACAGCAATTGCCACACGACAGCTGCTGAAGCGAGGGAAAGTGCAGGATTGCAGGAGTTGAGTCAAAATGCCTCTGCACCTGCACAAAGTGCGTGTTTGGCACATGTGTGCACATGTGCAAAGTGTGCCACCAGGCCACGCCCACCGAACCAATGGTAATAATTTTTGAAACACAACTACTGCCACTGAAACACTTAGAAATGGTGGCTAAAGAGAAAATGTATAGTTTAGTTTAGTTTATTGTCATTGCACCTCATGCAACAAAATCAAACACCATCTTCAGTGCACATCATGACCATGACCATGAAAATAAAAACAAACACACATTCTTCACCCTTCACACATTGAATTGGAAACCCCCAACACCACACCAACACTGCATTATACAGCAGAATTCAAAAGAGCTACTGCCCTGGGATAGAAGCTGTTTCTCAGCCTATTTGTCCTTGTTTTTATTATTCTGTTATAGTTCAAGAAAAGGGTTTCCAGGATCTTTGAGAATGTTTTGAACTTTCTTAAGGCAGCAGAAGCTATAAAGCTCTTACAAAGAGGGGAGAGGGCAACCAATGATCTTCTGGGCAATGACGTTAACCCTCTGGAGTGCTTTCCTATCTGCCACTGTGAAATTGGCAAACCATACAGAGGTGCAATGAGAGTTAAAATGCACTCTATGGTGCAGCAGTAGAAGGTCATCAGCAGTTTTTAATTCACTTATTGTTTTCTGAGAAGTCTCAGATAATATAATCTCTGCTGGGCCCTTTTGACCAGGGCTGAAATGTGAGCACCCCAGGTCAGATCGTCTTTTAGGGTAACACCCAGAAACTGAAAACTGGCCACTTGCTCCATTCGGTCTCCATTGATAAGCAAGGGCTGGATGTCTGATCTGTTTCTTCTATAATCCACTATAATTTCCTTGGTCTTATTGGTGTTGAGGACTAAGTTATTATTTACATACCACGAAAGCAACCGGTCCACCTCATCTCAGCAGGCAGACTCACCCAACACCCCCCCCCCCCCCGGAGATAAGTCCCACCATTGTTGTATCATCTGCAAATTTAGCAACAGTATTACTAGCGTGAGTGAGAATGCAATCATGCACATAAAGAGTATAGAGTAAGGGACTCAACATGCAACCCTGTGGTGTACAAGTGTTAATGTGGGGATTGTTGAACCACCTCAGATATAATAATTCTCATTTGATACTTAAAATTGGCATAGTCCTCACAGAGAGATTATTGTTCATCCTCAGTGGCTGACTGCACCTGTTCATTTCCAAACATCCCTTAAGACAATCATATATTGCACATATATGCACATCCCCAGTGGAAGCTTACTACTTCAAAGAAAGGGATATATTTGCATAATTCCTAAATTCTGTTCTGTTCCACCCTTTGTTCTGCTGTGCCTTCCCATGGTTTAACACCAAAATCCTGAGACGTTTGTTTTAATTAACTTTTCCCATAAGATTTTTGATTCTTTTCCACATTTTTTTGCTTTTTCTTTTCTCTATTTTGTCTTGCTTTATCAAAGTATATATGCCATAAAATATATGCATAATAGTGACTTTACCTTTTATTGTTGCATTTTGATTATTAATATTAGCATTTATTAATAATGCTAATGATTAGCAAATACTAATGTTGAAGCTGCCTAAATAAAATAATGCATTGGCCTTGAAGGAGGTGGAGAAAAGAAATTGCTGAGTATGCCACAACAGGAAACATTGATGTCACTGAATTAATGATGATGGTGATATTCAAAATAAATTGGTTCCTGAATTTATTTTAGTATGGTTGTGATTTTCAAATGTATAATGTGCATACTAATTTTTATGAGAGCTTTAACATCTCTTTAATTCAAAATAAATTTAAAATCAGTTAATTCACTTTTAACTGATAATTTCCAGATTCTACACAATTAAGAATTCAGAAGTTCAATAGAAGATAACATTTGAAGCTCAGGGTTGAACTATGTGTCCTTGGTGTTCTGAGCTTGGTATATATCCATGGCCTATTATACTTCAGAATCGTCATCCTGACATTAAAAAATACTTTTCAAATTGACTTGCATAATATATGATGTAAATATATGGAGAGGCAGGATAATTGTCTAAGTTAAAAGGACTTATTTAGTCATTGTTTAACTCATTTGAGTCCTGTACTCACTTTCATGGAAGATTTCCAGCCCTCTGGGATTTAACAATGCTCAGAAAAGATGATTGGACTGTTTAATGGCAGAAAAGCCTATATTTACACTGACAATCTGCTAACAGTAAAATAAAAATTTCATCAAGGACCAACAAGGCTGAGAAGTCCACAGAGCAATAGGCAGTTCAAGATAAAAGTCCTATAAAATGAATCACTGTTAAAATTATCCAATTTGGGAATTCAATAAACAATGCAAATGAATTCAGTGCTGTCTAGACTGCAAAAATATAGCCATCTAGATTAAATGAATGCTCACTGAAATAAAAATGTTATCTTTCTCTCTTTAAGCTGTAATCTCTTATTGGAACATTCAATCAATTAGCATTGCTGTTGTCAAAACTTGCTCTAAACAAAAGATGAGAGAGGATGCCTGGGGGAAAATCTTAATGGCTAGCCAATTCTGAGCCATGTATGTTAAGGTGGGGAGCTCACCCCTGCAAGAAATGTCATGTTTTACCACAGTGCAGTGCAAAGCTAGTGTCAGGGGAAGAGGCCCCTTATCTGCCGCTAGTCATCGCTGCAGCACTAATAGAATGTCAGCTAATCCTCAAGAGGAAGAAAAAAATAGTTTCATGCCTAGAGCAAAAAGAGTCAGTTTTCAGTTTAGACACTCTCCCCTTCCTCCTTTACTTTTGAAAGTAGAGGATTAGCAAATATTTTAAAAGTACAGAGGCTGTTGGAAAACCACAGTGGGATATCAAGAGCCAAAAGCTACAGCTGCCATTAAGAGGAATTAGAGGCATGTCACTGTCAGTTGGATTGTGGCCTCTGATTCTTTTGCAGCAGACTCCCTCCTCCAACTGACATTTTCTAGCCAATCAAATTTATGAAGAAAATACACTTGTTTCAAATTTAGCAGCTATGAGCGGTGCATTCTTGATGATGAGCTTGTGCAACTCTAAGGAGAGGTGAACACTAGACTAAGTTTGTCATCTTTACCCAACTGCTTCTATTTATTCAAATATTAGGTACAAGGGGGGGAGCATGCTACAATGGCACTGAAGCTATAATGGCATTGAAAAAAGTGACATGATTGTTTTTCACTGCTACAATTTTTGCAGCATTCCCATGATCATGTGATCAAAATTCAGATGCTTGGCAACTGGTTCATACTTATGATCTTTGTAGTATTCTAGGGTCACCTTTTGCAAGCTTCTCACAAGGAAAGTCAATGCGGAAGCCATCTTCCCTTTACAACTGTGTTACTAATTTATCAGCTGCTATGATTCACTTAAAAATGTGGCAAGAAATGTCATAAAATGGGGCAGTTAACACATGTCTCACTTAACAATGGAAATGTTGGGCTCAATTGTGGTCGTAAGTTCAGGATTACCTGTATAGGTTGAAATTGACTAAAAATGTCAGGTATTCAGAGTAATTAATTTGAGATAAAAGCACCATTTTAGACAACTGCAAAGACAGAATGGAGTGCAATTGCCAACCTGTTTTCTCTCCTCATTAGAGAGAGGTTGGTTTGTTTCTATTTGTACAACTTCATTCTTGACCCAATTTGAAGCCTTTTCGTCAAAGGCCTTGTTCCGTCCGGAAAAAACGTGAGGTAGACCGGGTTCCAACAGCAATGTCTTTATTTCAACTATATACAGCTTGTAGCCAATGGCAGTTACTTGATTTTGCCGCCTTTCAGCGGTTCTCCTGGATTGGTTCTTAGTGAACCAATCCCATGCAGGCCTTTCTGGCCAATCACATTTGAGACATTTGGAGTATACCATTTTATACAGAACACCCCTCCCCCCTTAGTTTAGTCCTACGTGGGTGACATAGTGGCGCAGGTAGGTGGGGCTTCTTCTGACTCTACTGGACTTGCGCAGTTCATTTTCACTGGAGACTTCAATCGGTTCGGATGGGGTTGCTGTCTCTCTGGCTCTTCTCCATGGAACCGCCTGGAAGGGTGAGTCAGCCATTTTGCTACCGCTTGAGTTGCTCAGGCCGGTGGTTTTGCCGCTCCCTTCTGGCTTTCCTGGGCAGGTCGAGCTGGCTTGGCTGGCCCCTTCCAGGACGGGTTTCTCTTCGTCTGGATTTTTCCCGCAAGTCTCATCTAACCGTAAGTGTTCTTTTTGCTCCTTTTGATTGGTTAGATGTTCTGGATTTATTTTTAAAAGTTCTTTATTATTATTTTCTTGTATTTCCCCCCCCCTCTTTGGTTTTGTTTTCGTCGATTTTTATTATTTGGGGTTGTGTATTTGTATTTCGTTCAATATTTCGGGAACGAAGCTGGTCTATGTGCCGCTTCCATTCCCTGCCATCGTCTACGGTTCGGTGGTGGGCGGGGGGCTGTTATTTGTGTGATTGTGGCTGGAAGCCATAGAGGGTCCCCAGTGAAATTTTTTGCGTCGACTAGGTCGCCGATTTCAAATGTGTGGAAACGGCTGGAGGAATTGGGGGGTCTTTCCAAAGTGTAGTTTGGATGTAACCTATCTAAATGTGACCTAAGTTTTCTCCCCATTAACAATTCTGCTGGGCTCTTGTTAGTTACAGTGCTGGGGGTGATATGTTGGAGGGTGAGTAGACGGTTAATTTTATCCTGGACATCCCCGAGGTCCATTTTTTCTAAACCCTTTTTAGTAAACCTGACCATTCTCTCGGCCCTACCATTTGCTGCCGGGTGGGCTGGCGCAGTTAGTGCATGGCGTATACCTAGGGAGGCTAGGTACTGCTCAAATTGTATAGCAGTTGAGGCCCGTTGTCGGACACTAGGACGTCCAGCAATCCATGGGTTGCGAATAGTTTGTTGAGTTGTTTAATAACCGCATCGGTTGTCGTAGATGACATTACTACAACTTCCAACCAATTTGAGTATGCATTTACGACAATCAAAAAGGTATGCCCTCTAGTAGGACCTGCAAAGTCAATATGGATCCGAGACCAGAGGCCTCGTGGGGTCTCCCAGTCCCTTATGGGTGCTTTTGGTGGGGAAGGTCTGGTTTTCTGGCATTTAGTGCAAGTAGCAACCCAGTATTCAATATCCTTATCTAAACCAGGCCACCAGACATAGCTCCTAGCTAGGCTTTTCATTTTTACAATACCAGGGTGGCCCTCATGAAGCATGCCCAACACTCTAGTTTGTAATCTAGCAGGAATTACCACCCGATCACCCCACAATAAACAGCCTTTTTGAATTGAAAATTCAGTCTGTCTGGTCCGGAAAGGTTTAAAGTTTTCAGTTTTTTGGTTTTCTGGCCAGCCTTTGCCTACCTAATTTAAAATGTGGGCAGTCACTGGTCCTTGGCAGTGGCTCTGGCGACATCGTTTGCAGATATTGGCAGTTCGGGGCATGTTTCTATTTACAGGGTGGTCATTGTTGGCGCCAGGTCTTCCTCTGTCATTGGCAGCGGTGTTCGACTTAATGCGTCTATATGGGAGATTTGTTTCCTGGGTTGATGTGTCAATGTGTAAGAGTATGCTGCTAGGAATTCTGACCATCTAGTCATTCGCGGGGACAAGATGTTCGGTGTAGGTTTGTTTCCTGCCAGAATTCCTAGTAACGGTTTATGGTCAGTTACAATGGAAAATGTTCTTCCATAGAGGTACTCATGAAAACATTTCACTCCGGCGACAATTGCCAGGGCTTCTCTGGTTGACTATAGTTGCGTTCTGCTTTAGAAAGAGTTTTTGAGTAATAGGCGACGGGTGCCTCTCTCCCATCAGACAGTTGGTGGCTCAGGATGGCACCGACTCCAAACAGTGAGGCATCGCAGGTGACCGTCAATGGAAGCGTGTTACTAAACTGGATAAGAACGGTGTCTGAGGTTAATAATTTTTTTATTCTCTGGAATGCCTTTTGTTCTCTATGACCCCAAGTCCAATTAGTTTTCTTATCCAGAAAACGGTGTAATGGTTCTGCTATCGTTGCTTTGTGGGGGAGGAATACATTATAGAAGTTTATTAGACCCAAAAATGCCTGCAATTCTGTTTTGTTTTTTGGTTGTGGTGCGCCTCTAATAGCCTTGACCTTTTTTTCTGTAGGGTGTATAACCTCTCTGTCAATTAAGTAGCCCAGAAATTCGACGCGATCAGTCATTAAGCAGCATTTTTCCTTTTTAACTTTCAGGCCGGATTCTCTAAATATTGTTAGCATTTCTCTTAGTCTTTTTTCTAGTTGGGTCGTATCTTTAGGCGAAATTAGGACATCGTCAAAATATGGTACGACCCCTTTTATTCCATTTAATAGGCATTCCATGAGGCTTTGGAAAACACCTGGGGCAACGCTTACTCCAAATTGAAGTCTGTTACATTTGAATGCCCCTCTGTAAGTTACTATTGTCTGTGCCTTGGCCGTTAATGGGTCTACTGGAAGCTGTTGGTATGCTTGTGCTAAATCAAGCTTGGCAAAAAATTTTCCTCTCCCGAGTGAGTGTAATAAATGTTGTATGACTAGCACAGGGTATGCGTTTTGTTGTAGCACATGGTTCAGGGTAGCCTTGTAGTCTCCACAGATGTGTACCGCCCCGTCAAGTTTAACCGGTGTTACTATTGGCGTCTCCTACCTAGCATGGTCAATAGGTTCTAAGACCCCCTGGTCAATTAATTTATTCAATTGTTCATCTATTTTTGCTTTTAACGCAAAGGGAACTCGTCTGGCTTTTAACCTTCTAGGGGCCACCTAAAGTCTAAACTAAAGGAAATTGGGGTCCCCCGGTACCTGCCTAGAGTGCCATCGAAAACGTCCTGGAACTCGTGAATCAGGCTTTCTTCCCAGTCGGTTGCAGCTACTCGGCTCACTCCGGTCATTCCAATGCCCAATGGTGCGAACCATTCGATGCCCAGGAGGCTGGGTCAGTCTCTGTTGACTATTGTTAGAGGCAGGACTTCAACGTGCTGCTTGTAGGCGACTCGGAAATGTCCTAGACCTATTACAGAGATTCAATTCCTTTGGTAGTCCTTTAGAATTAATTTTTGCTTCTGGAGTTCTTTTAATTTGATATTTGGAACCAGTCGTCTGATTGTATCCCAAGACACCATTGATAGGAAAGATCCTGAATCAACTTCCGTCTCACAGGGGCTTCCTTCAATTTTTACGATGATTTTGACTTTTCTCCCGCTTTCCGTCTAAGCGCTTCCGATAGTGACAGTTTGATGGGTCTTTTCTCGGTTACTGGCTCGTTTGTTGTGCTCCCACTTTCTCTCGGCTTGCTTCGATTCAGTTTGTGGTGGAGAGTTACTGCTTCTGTTAGGGCTGTTTTTTTTGCGATTCCTACAGACTTTCTCGATGTGTCCACTCTTTTTGCAAGCTAGGCAGATGGCATCAAGGAATCTGCAATCGGTTTGAGGGTGGTTTCCTCCGCAGCCGGCACATTCCCGCCAGTTTCTTTTTTCACACCTTTTTTTGTTGGCGTACAGGTGGTGGACCTCATCATCATCTTCTGATTCTGATGATTGATTCATCAAAATCTTCGTGATGTGTGGTGGCGGGAACTTGCTTCTTTCCTCTGGTGAGGATCGTTTCATCATTATTCACATTCATTTGCTTCAAAGTGGCCGCTGACTTTTTCGCGGTTTCCGCGGCTGTGGCTTCTGCGATTGCTTCAGCCACTGTTATATTGGGTTTATTTAGCAATTTACTTTGTAAATTAGAATCTTTTAGGCCTAGGACCACTCGATCTCACATGGCTTCATCTAAGTTCAGGAACTCGCACGCTCCCCCCAGTTGTCGGAGGGCTGCCACAAAGTCAGTGATGGTCTCGCCTTCTTTTTGGTCCCTTCAGTAGAACTCGTGCCGTTTGATGAGATTTGACACTACTGGTGTGTAGTGGGCCTTTAGCATTCGCTGGAGTTCAGGCCAGGTCATTTGTTTTACGTCTCTGGGTTTCGCCAATGCTTTGGCCATCTTGAACACAGTTGGTCCACAATGCGTTAGGATTACCCTCTTACACTGGTCTGAGATCTCTTCCATCTCATTGCTTTCTAAATACATTTGAAAATGGTCTACGTAGGATTCCCAATCCTCTTCATTGGGATTGAAGGGTGCGAGCGGTGCATTATTTCTGGCCATCACTTCTAGCC
This sequence comes from Laticauda colubrina, assembly GCA_015471245.1. Taxonomy (NCBI): domain Eukaryota; kingdom Metazoa; phylum Chordata; class Lepidosauria; order Squamata; family Elapidae; genus Laticauda; species Laticauda colubrina. The sequence continues at coordinate 89,858,694 of BLBF01000003.1, read as the reverse complement.
TGGATTTCAATTCGCCGCGTGCACAGTCTCACGTTTTAGGATGATCCCACCTTCATCGCCAGTGTTCCGTATGGAAAAAACATGAGGTAGACCGGGTTCCAACAGCAATGTCTTTATTTCAACTATATACAGCAACGGAACGGTTTGGCTCAAGCTGTCAGGCGGAGCTCCATTCAAAATCCAGGAAAGAAATCCTTAGACTCTTTAATTTAGAGAAAAGATATCTTTTACTGAAAGTGAAGTGGTAGCAACCAAAGAATTCTGAATCTGAGAAATTAGGCGCGCAATTCACATATACAAAGTGATGGAAGTGTTCCCACCCCCAATAGTTCAGATGAAACTTCCAATTAGAAGTTGTGAATATGATCATGTGGGCATCTTCAGGTGATGATGAGGCCTCTGTCCGTTGACCTTGGCATCCTTTGATAATGGGTTGCAGTTGCGCAGAGAAAAGAAAGCTAAGCGAGAAATAGAAACCTAACTCTATTGTATGCTCCACCCCCTCATTTACACAACAGAAGAATGTAACACCTCCAGCTCACTTCCCAGACTTATCCCTACCTCCCCTCCCCCCCCGTTTCTTATGACAGCCGAAAGATGCAAAGCGATAGTAGAAGATCTTGAAGACTGACATTCGGCCCTCCTAGAAAAGGGAAAACCATCAGTCCTAAAAGAGAGAGAGGAGAAAATATAAAGACAATTATTAATCATTAAACAATTACAAAAGAATACAATCCTAAGGCTTATCAGGATACTTGGAACGAAATGCCTTGATCAACTTAGGGGCTTTAACGTCGGTTTCGTTAACCCATTTGGCTTGTGAAGAAGGGAAATGTTTCCAGGCTACAAGATACTGGAGTTGACCCCTCCATTTGCGAGAGTCCAGAATTTCTTTAACTTCAAAATGTTGTTCACCTTCAATCAATATTGGCATGGGAGGGTCAGCCTGGATGGGTCTTAAATCAGACGTATGTTCAGGTTTTAGCAAACTAACATGGAAAACCGGGTGAATTCGTCGAAGAGTTTTCAGTAAGTTCAGCTGGACTGTTACAGGATTTATAATCCGTTCAATCGTGAAAGGACCAACATACTTAGGACCAAGCTTCTTTGACTTTTGAGTGGTTTGCAGGTATCTGGTGGACAGGAAAACTTTGTCACCGACTTTATATACTTTCTGTGGAGATCTTTTCTTGTCTGCAAACTTCTTATGAGCTTGATGGGCCTCATCTAATGCTTTGCGCGTCATTGGCCAGTTAAGTTGGAGTTGAGTTATCCATTCATCCAACGAATGGACGTTAGGCTTTTCACAAGGAAGTTCAGGTATGGGTACGAAATCTTGTCCTGAAGCTACTTTAAATGGAGTAAATCCAGTACTACTATTTACGGAGTTGTAAAATGCCACTTCGGTAAATGGTAGTAAGTCGGACCAGTTATCTTGTTGATAATTTATGTAACATCTAAGATAGTGTTCTAACACTGGGTTAGTCCTCTCACAGACCCCATTGGTTTGAGGGTGGTGGGTGGAGCTTAAACCCTGGGCAGAGCCTATCAACTTCAGGAACTCTTTCCAAAAATTTGAGGTAAACTGGACCCCTCTGTCAGAGATTATGCGTTTCGGAACGCCATGTAACCTATAAATATGTGAAATAAACAGTTTAGCCAGCGTCTTAGCAGATGGAATCTTGGAACAAGGTATGCAATGTACTTGTTTGGAAAACAAATCGGTTACTACCCAGATGACCGTGTTTCCACCGCTTTCGGGTAATTCTACATTAAAGTCCATAGAGATTTCCTTCCAGGGGGCCGTTGGTCTAGCTACATTTTGTAACAACCCTACTGGCTTACCAGGAGGTCTCTTTGCCGAAGCACAAATTGGACAGCTAGCTACATAAGCTTCAATGTCCTTCTTTAAAGTAGGCCACCAGAATTGCCGCTTAATCAGGTGTAAGGTCTTCACAAATCCAAAGTGACCAGCTGCTTTAGAATCATGAGCTTGTTGTAGTGTTTGGCCCCTCAGCACCTGTGGCACATACAACTTGGTCCCCACCCAAGCCAAACCATCTCTAACTGTATAGTCACTTGAATGAGCCAGGAACCATTCGTCAGTTTTAAAGCTTCTTTTAGTCGTTCGGTTAGGTCATTAGATAAATCCACTTCTTGTTTCTTCTTTTGGGCTCTGGTAGTCACTGGGGCGGCTAGATGTTTGGTTGAGACAATTGGGCTTATCACCTCCTGGCGCATACTATTATATTGGGGTAGTCGAGAGAGAGCATCCGCCATGAAGTTCTTCCCTCCTGGAATGTACTTCAGTGAGAAATTGAACTGCTTGAAATACTGGTCCCAGCGAACTTGTTTAGGGGACAGCTTCCGGGGCATTTTTAAGGCTTCCAAATTTTTATGATCAGTCCATACCTCAAATGGATGTTTTGCTCCTTCCAGGAAATGTCTCCAGGTCAGTAAGGCCCAATGAACTGCAAAAGCTTCTTTTCCCAGATGGCCCACCTTCTCTTTGTTTCAGACAGCTTACGGGAGGTATACGCACAAGGCTGTAGGGTCCCTTTCTTGTTGATTTGAAGTAACACTGCTCCAACAGCCACATCACTTGCATCGGCTTGAATCACAAAAGGAGTTTCCATATCCGGGTGCTTTAGCACTGGTTCTGCAGCAAACAGTTGTTTTAGCTTTTCAAAATCTGCTTGGCACTCCATGGACCACTCCAATGGATTGCCCGGCCTTGGCTTCACCTCCCCTTTTGTTTTTAAGAGATTTGTGATGGGCATTGCTATCTTAGGAAACGTTGGGATAAATTGCCGGTAAAAATTTGCAACTCCCAAGAAGCTTTGAAGTTGTTTTCTGGTGCATGGTGGAGCCCATTCCAAAATGGCACACACTTTCTCTGGATCCATTTCTATGCCCTCAGATGAAATGCGATATCCCAAATAGTCAATTTTTTCTTGGTGGAATTCACACTTTGACAATTTAGCATACAACTTAGCGGCACACAGTTTCTGTAGAACCGACCATACCAGTTTCACAGGTTCATCCAGAGTTTCTGTGTAGATAAGGATATAATCAAGATAAACCAGAACCCCCCTGTATAAATGTGCATGTAACACTTGATTGATCATCTGCATGAATACAGCTGGGGCCCCTTGTAAACCAAAAGGAAGAACGTTGAATTGGAAGCAACCCATCGGGCAGTTAAAAGCGGTCTTCCACTCATCCCCTTCCTTAATTCGAATTCGGTAGTATGCTTCTCTCAAATCCAACTTCGTGAAAATCTTCCCCTTTGCTAGATGGGCCAACATATCCTTCATCAAAGGAAGGGGATACACGTTTTCCACAGAAATAGCGTTCAAATTTCTGTAGTCCACCACCAAGCATTTGGAACCATCTTTCTTTTCATGGAACAATACTGGGGCCACCACCCGGGGCCTAGCAGGTTGAATGAAACCATGTTCCAGATTTTTATCTATGAACAATCTTTGCTCCTCCAATTCCTGTGGTGTCATTGAGTACAACTTCGGTTTCGGGAGTTTCACCCCAGGCAAAATCTCAATAGCACAGTCTGTTGGCCGGTGAGGCGGAAGCTCATCCGAGGCCTTCTCACTGAACACTTCTTTTAAATCCCAATACTCTTTGGGAATTTTCTCCTCCCCTTTCACAGGCTCAGCACCTGTGGAAGCTATTTCAATCGGGTCCTGAAGCTTCGGCTGGGATCTGTCCTCTTTTCCCAGTCGCTGCTTGGTGCATATGCACAACAACCCCTTTCTCCAGTTAACCTGGGGGTTCCATTTCCGGAGCCAGGGCAATCCCAGTATTAATGGTTGCTCCATCCCAGGGACCACAATAAAACGCAGAGTCTCATCATGCTCTCCAAAGATCATTTCTATAGGTTCCATGACAAAACGTGCAGGGCAACCTCCAGCCACTGATCCATCTAGTTGGCAAAAGGAAATGGGCATCTTCAAAGGTTTTCATTTTAGGCTCATTTTCTTCACTACTATGTTGATTATACATCTTGTGCACCCAGAATCTAACAGGGCTAGCATTTCCCCTTCGATCCCTGAATTGGGTACCCTCAACTTCACCGGAATGGTCATAGGGCCCACGCTTGGACTTACCAGAAAGTCATCTTCCGAATCGAAATCATCCTCCTCAGGGGTCACTGGGGTTTCTGATTCCTCTCCTGCAGGAGGGGTGACCTCTGCCGTCTCTTTCAACTTTAGTGCTGCTTCATGAGGCTTCGCTGGAAACTTTTCAGGTTTCTTCCCTTCTTTTGGCGCCCCCTTTGGTTCCAGCTTGACTCTGCAGTTCACAGCCCAGTGACTTTCCTTCCTGCATCGAAAGCAGGCTGAGGGGTTGGGTCTTGCCGCCACTCCTCCCCTCTGAGGTTTGTGACCCTTTTGAGGATGTGGGGGGGAAGGCTTGCTCCACCCAGAACCTCCCTGCCGTCTGCTTCGGGTTAAATCAGTCTCCAATTCTTCTGCCAGCAAGTACCACATCTGCAAGTCATTGGGGTCTCTTCTAGCAATGCATCTCTGGTACACATCTTCATTTAAACCATCTTTAAACGCTTCTATCAGGGCTTCCTGGGACCAGCCTCGGATATGACCAGTTAACTGTCTAAATTCTTGGGTGTAGTCAGCCACTGACCTCCGCCCCTGATTTATGGTCTTCATCTTAATCCAGGCCTTGCACTCTGCCAGTGGGTCCTCAAACCTAGCCCACAATGCAGTCATGAACAGGTTATAGTTCAGCAACTGGGGAGCATTATCATTATGCAAGGTCACCATCCACTCTGCAGCTGTTCCCTCCAGAGCCCTGGTAACACACCTCACTTTGGCTGCTTCTGAGGGAAAATCCTCCCCGTATTCTTCCATATAGCTCCAAACTTGGGCTAGGAAAAATCCCAAGGTTTTGGGATCTCCCCCGTATCTTACTTCTAATGGAGGCAGCCTAGGAGCCCTACGCCTTCTAGGAATTACACTTCCCGCTGAGGGCCCCGGGGCTGCTGCTGGATCGGGTTGATTTATGGGAGAGAGGGCTGCTCTGCTTCTTCTGGTTGGGGCTACTTCCCCTCCCCCTTCATACCTTTGTGCAGCTTGGAGTTGTTCAAAGGCTTCATCAAGGAGTCTCCTGCTTGATTCAGTGAGAGTTCTCTCTTTTCCTTCTCTTGCTATGGCTCCTCTTTCCCATGCCGGCGGGTAGTTGTGATCCCGGGGGAGGGGTCCTTCTCCAGATCTTTCCAACCAACCCCCACTGACCATTTGGGCTTCACAGCTGGATCCAGACTGAGCTCTGCTAGCAATTAGGCTTCCTGTACCAGCAAAGAATCTTGCCCTCCAATGGCTCCCAGGTCTTTTTAATCACTAGTTGAAGATGACATGATGTCCAGGCCCCCTCGGAAGAAAATTGGGTGTTCTCTCTGGGTGGGCTGGTAGCTGAGATTCAGAATAATGTCAGGTGGAGCTCCATTCAAAGTTTTCCAAATCTCATGATTTCTTTATAGATATCAGGTGTTGCAGGGCAGAGATTCTTCTGATCCACCTAGCCTAAGATATCTGGCTGACATCTTTTTCACAATTTCTACTATTATTGTAAAAGTGTTTTATCTCTGAAACAAACAATCCTTTCACAGCTGGGGAAAGAAATAATTCCACATTTACTTATTCATCTTTTTGTTTCTGCCCAAAAGCTGGTGTGGGGGGTGGGGAAAAGAAGAATGACAGATGCCACTGCTAAAGAAGTTATATAGTTTAGAAATGGGGTTAGTTTTGGGGGTGGGAAAGAGGGAATGGATTATTCCATTTAAAAAGCTGAAGATGTTCTTGAATCAAGCCGTAGGGCCAGGATACAAGAGCCTTTGAACAATGGCAGGAAATTCACTACCAATTTTCGATGGCACAATTGTGGGAAATTCCAGGAGAAGGTGCAAAAAAAGAGTTGGTGGTGCTTGTTTTCTGAAAGATGTGGTTTGCCCATCCCTACTTTATCTAAATATGATATATTTGTATGCTGCACAATTCTCATGATTCTCTTTAGAAAAACATAAGGACTCCCATATAGCTTCCCTGTCTCCCTAAATAAGCAGTAATTAATCCAGATAACTAACCACCTAATAGATCAGTCAGGAAAATAGAGGCTTTTTGTTGCTGATTTATCTCCTAATTGGTGGGGGGGGGGGAGAAACACACAATACTACATTACTTACACAGGCTAACATAAAGATTATGTTCCACAGCATCACAGAATGGAGATAATTCCTTTGTATCCACTGATAAAATTCTGCAAGCATAATATTTTACTGTCAAGAACAAAATATGCTCACATTAGAATGTTGTAACGTCTCTTTCCCTTATGTCAGTTCCTGTGCTTAATTTTCCTGAATGCAGTTTGTGGTTTGAAGCCAATCACTTTACTTCTGACTCAGCACAATCTCAGTAATAGTCACAGAGATATTTAGCAATTTGAAAACATGCCACCATTTTAAAGTCTAATTGATTGCAATAAGACAGATTTTAACAGAGATAATTATCTTTGAATCATTACAATTTAATAGGACTTGCAAACCTAGCAAATGGAATTCATTTTGCCAAGTTCAAACATTAAGAATATTAAGAACCAAGATAATAGCCTAACAGAGATACTGATTAGAGCAGGGGTGTCAAACATCATTTCACTTTGGGCTGCATCAAGGTTGTGTTTGACCTCAAAGGGCCAGGGGGTGTGGCCAGGGGCATGGCCAACTCAAAGTCACTCATCAAGGCTCCGTTTTCAGCCATGACGGCCTCTTGTAGCCCTCTGCCAGCAAAAACAGAGCTCGGGAGAGGTGCACACTGCCTCCCCGAGCTCTATTTTTGCTGGCAGAGGCACCACGGGCCATATCTAATCACCCCGCAGGCCAAATCCAGCCCCTGGGCCTTGAGTTTGACACCCCTGGATTAGAGCAATGCTTTCTTTTTAATAGGATGTTAAACATATTGGTGTGAAACATTCCTGTACATTACCTTGTCAATAATATGTGGCAAAATATCTCACACTGTAACAAGACACTCTATCTCCTGAGTCTTATTACAAGAGGCTGGATCTCATATTCCATTGAATATGCTCAAGCTATCTATGTTATCACTGACAGATTGGTAATTTAAATAGGAACTGCACTTTAGGAAGATTGGACAAAAAGACTAATTATATATGTGACTGATTATACTGTATATGTTCATTCAATAATAAGCTACAAAAATGAGTTTTTGAACTGTAACACCAACCAACTCCTCACTACTGGTTATATGGCTAGGTTGCTGGAAGTTTTGCAATGTATAAATGAATCTGGCCACAGATTCTTCACCTGATGTATTTGAATAGAAATGCAGTTACACATAATAATCTCTACCATTATGAACTTTCTGAAGCAGGAAATTAAGCCATCACCATTGGCAAAATGGAGGAAGGGTTTGACACTTAAAAAGGGATTTTTGAGGCATCTTAATTTTCAACTGCTTTACACAGAAGATTGTGTAGCTTAAGACTGCAGTTCTAACTATCATTAATACTTTTCAACACCCATTAATTTAATGAGAGAAACTTACCTTCATATTTAATGTTCCCATAAAAATAAATGAAATATTTTAAATCACTTCAGATATATAGTATGTGATTCTCTCCTGCTAGAAATAGTTAACATTTTTTAAATAAAAAAATACTCTCCCAGCCCAAAATTGTCACATACAGTTAACCCTGTGGTCCTATAATATCATGGGTGTCAAACTGGTGCCCTACAGGTTGGGTGAATCACATGCAAGCCATGCCCACCCCAGCTCTGTGAAGTGGAAAAAACATCACAAAATGTCATGTGACAGCAATGTGATGTTGAAAGTTTGACACCCGTGCATTACATATTAGAAGTTCAGTTTCTCTCTAGGCAAGGGTCTCAGCATCCTTTTCTCCATCTGCGTTATGTCTTTCAAATTATAAACTTAAGAGGTAGGGTCTATGGATATTAAAGATATTAAAATATGATATATAATAGGATCTATGGATACTAAAGATATTAAAATATGATTTAAATATACAAAACATAATAACAGAAGCTTCATCCCTAATTATCTTTCTCCAATTATTCTAAACAGTGGATAAGGTATATTTCCATTCTGTATCACTACTAAATGGGATCCCACCCAATTCTTAAAGGACCATTAATAAAATGTTATTATTGTACTAAGAAATAATCAAACACTTTTGATCAATCTAAATGAAAGCTGAAGTATATACCAATAGTTTAAAAAATCAACAGGCCAACTTTACCACCCCCCAAAAATAGGTAACAGATTAGACAGTGTTCTATATAAATAATAGTAGACTCCAAATACTTCATTCCGATTGGTTAACAAAACCTAAAAGGGGATTGGTTCAATAGGAACCAATCCACGAAGCTGCCCAAGGGTGGCAAAACCAAATGTTTGTCATTGGCTACAAGCCGGCAGACAGAAACATATAAAAGGGCTGTCGCGGCTTGAGCCAATGTTCCGTTTTCTTTACTGTGTTAACAAATACTTTGTTGTTGGAACCCGGTCTACCTTGCGTTTTTCCGGATGGAACACTGGTGATGAGGATGGGATCGTCCTAAACGCAAGACCGAGCACGCGGCGACAAATAAATCCAGACGAAAAAAAAAATGGCTGGAAACAACGTGCCGCCCGCACCTTTCAATCCCAACGAAGAGGATTGGGAATCCTATGTAGACCGTTTCCAGATGTATTTGGAAAGCAATGAGATGAAAGAGATCTCAGATCAGCGTAAGAGGGCTGTATTCTTGACACACTGCGGGCCCACAGTCTTCAAGATGGCCAAGGCTTTAGTGAAGCCCCGAGATGTGAAACAATTGACATGGCCAGAACTCCAAAGAATGCTTAAGGCTCACTATGCTCCAATGGTGTCAAATCTTATCAAGCGACACGAATTTTACGGAAGAGACCAGCGGGAAGGTGAGACCATCGCTGACTTTGTAGCAGCCCTCCGACAAATAGGGGCAGAGTGCGAGTTCCTAAATCTAGACGAAGCAATGCGGGACCGAGTAGTGTTGGGTTTAAGAGACTCAAATGCACAGAGCAAGCTGCTAAATAAACCCAACATAACCGTAACCAAAGCCATCGCAGAAGCCACAGCCGCTAAAGCCACGAAAAAATCGGCTGTCAAAATGAAGCAAATGAACGCGAGCGGCGATGACACGAGCCTGGCCAGAGGGAAGAAACAATCTCCCACCACCACTCACCACAAAGATTTTGATGAGACGTCAGAATGAGGGGAGGAAGACGACGAGGTCCACCGCCTATACGCCAACAAGAAAGAGCACGAAAAAAGGAATTGGCGGGAATGCGCTGGCTGCGGAGGAAACCATCCTCGAGCCGAGTGCAGGTTTCTCGATGCCATTTGCAGTGCTTGCAAGAAACGAGGGCATATCGAGAAAATCTGCAGGAACAAAAAGAATTACAGCCCCAATAGACGTAGCAACTCCCCCGCACAAGCTGAGCCAAAGCGAACTGAGAGAAAGTGGCAGCGGAACAAGCGAGCCACTAACCAAGAGAATACACATCAGACTTTCACTATAGGAAGCGCTCAGACGGAAAGTGGGAAGAAAGTAAAAATAATTGTAAAAATAGAAGGGAAGCCCTGCGAAATGGAAGTAGACTCTGGATCTTTCCTATCGATGGTATCATGGGACACCATCAAACAACTAGTCCCAGATATCAAACTCAAAGAACTCCAGAGACAAAAATTAACCCTCAAGGACTACCAGGGAAACCGAATTCCTGTAGTCGGCCTAGGACACTTCCGAGTCGCCTACAAAGAACATATTGAAGTACTACCACTGACAATAGTTGACCAAGACCGACCAAGCCTCCTGGGCATCGAATGGTTCGCACCATTGGGCATCGGGATGACCGGAGTAGACCGGGTGGCCGCAACCAACTAGGAAGAAAACCTGATCCAAGAGTTCCAGGACGTTTTTGACGGCTCCCTTGGCAAGTATCGGGGAACCCCTATTTCCTTTAGTTTAGACCCCCAAGTAACCCCGAGGAGACTAAAGGCCAGATGAGTTCCTTTTGCTCTAAAAGCAAAGATAGAGGAACAACTAAATAAATTAATAGCCCAAGGGGTGTTAGAGCCTGTGGATCATACTAAGTGGAAAACGCCAATCATAACACCAATTAAACCAGATGGGTCGGTTCGAATCTGTGGTGACTACAAGGCTACCCTGAACCACGCATTACAACAAAGTGCATACCCGGTGCCTGTCGTACAGCGCTTATTACATTCTCTTGGGGGAGGAAAAATTTTCGCTAAACTTGATCTGGCGCAAGCTTATCAACAGCTCCCAGTAGACCCCTCAACAGCTGAAGCACAAACCATAGTTACACACAAAGGGGCCTTCAAATGCAACAGACTCCAATTTGGAGTGAGTGTAGCCCCAGGCGTATTCCAGAGCCTCATGGAACGCCTTCTGAATGGTATAAAAGGGGTCGTGCCATACTTTGATGACATCCTAATTTCGGCCAAAGATGCGACCCAGCTTAGAAAAAGACTTTTAAAAGTACTAGCTAAATTCAGAGAATCTGGCCTCAAAGTAAAAAAAGAAAAGTGCTGTCTAATGACGGTTAGCATCGAATTCCTGGGCTAATAGATGGAGAGGGTATACACCCTACCGACAAAAAAGTCAAAGCTATTAAAGACGCACCAGAACCAAGGAACAAAACTGAACTACAGGCATTTCTGGGACTGATAAATTTTTATAATGTATTCCTACCCCACAAGGTGACAATAGCGGAACCATTACACCAACTACTGGACAAAAAAGCAATTTGGACTTGGGGTTATAGAGAAAAGAAAGCCTTCCAAAAAATAAAAAACTTGTTAACATCGAACACCGTTCTTATTCAATTTAGCAACACACTACCATTGACGGTGACCTGCGACGCCTCGCCATTTGGAGTCGGTGCCATCCTGAGCCACCAATTGCCAGATGGGAGAGAGGCACCCATCGCATACTATTCAAAGACCCTGTCCAAAACCGAGCGAAATTACAGTCAATTGGACAGAGAAGCTCTGGCAATCGTCGCTGGAGTGAAACATTTCCACGAGTACCTATATGGAAGAACATTTCAAATAGTAACGGACCACAAACCGCTACTAGGAATCTTGGCGGGAAACAAGCCCACACCGAATATTTTGTCCCCACGAATGACTAGATGGTCAGAATTCCTAGCAGCCTACTCCTATACTCTGACACATCGCCCAGGGAAACAAATTTCCCATGCAGACGCTTTTAGCAGAGCACCATTACCATCCACAGAGGAAGACCTGGCACCGACGATGACCACATTGCAGATAGAGACTTGCCCCGATCTACCCATATCTGCGAATGATGTCGCCAGAGCCACCGCAAGAGACCCATTGACTGGCCGCGTACTAAACTGGGTAGGTAAAGGCTGGCCGGAGAACCAAAAAACTGAGACTTTTAAACCTTTCCGGACCAGACAAACTGAAGTCTCAATCCAAAAAGGTTGTTTATTGTGGGGTGATCGGGTAATTATTCCTAACAAATTGCAAACTAAGGTACTGAGTATGCTTCACGAAGGCCACCTGGGAATAGTCAAAATGAAAAGCCTCGCTAGAAGCTATGTCTGGTGGCCGGGTATAGATAGGGACATCGAATACTGGGTGAACTCTTGCAACAAATGCCAAAGAATCAGGCCTTCCCCGCCAAAAGCACCCATAAGGGACTGGGAAACCCCAAGAGGCCCCTGGTCATGAATCCACATTGATTTTGAGGGTCCTACCAAGGGGCATAATTTCTGATTGTCGTAGATGCATACTCTAATTGGCTGGAGGTTAAAATTATGCCATCTACGACAACAGAAACCGTTATAAAACAACTTGACAAACTCTTTGCAACTCATGGCCTACCGGACGTCCTAGTGTCTGACAACGGGCCACAATTAACCAGTCTCCAATTCGAGCAATACCTAGCCTCCTTTGGTATAAGACATGCCCTAACCGCGCCGGCCCACCCGGCTGCAAATGGTAGGGCAGAGAGAATGGTCAGATTTACCAAGGAGGGTTTACAAAGACTGGACACCGGGGATGTTCAAAATAAAATAAACCGACTACTCACCCTCCAACATATCACACCCAGTACTACAACTAACAAAACCCCTGCAGAATTACTTATGGGAAGGAAACTAAGGTCACAACTAGATAGATTGCACCCAAACTATACACCAGAACCCCCCCCCCGACTCTTCCACCCGTTTCAGGACTTTTGCAATAGGCGACCTAGTTTATGCAAAAAAATTTACCGGAGACCCATTATGGCTACCCGGACAAATCACACAAATAACAGGCCCCCGGTCCTACCGGCTAACGGTAGACGACGGCAGGGAATGGAATCGGCACATAGACCAGCTTCATTCCCGAAACATAGAAAGAAGCGCAAACACACAACCACAAGTATTAAAAAACGATGAAATTCAAACCAAGGAGGGGGGGGAAATACAAGAAATGAATAAAGAACCGTTTAAATTAAACTCCGAAAACAATAACAATCAAAAAGAGCAAATAAGAGACTCACTGTTTGAAGAAAGTTGCGAGAACAGTCCATTCGAAGGGGCCAGCCAGGCTCGACCTTCCCGGAGGAAATGGGAGGGAGCGGCAAAACCACTGGCCTAAGAAACTCAGGCGGCAGTAAAATGGCTGACTCACCCTTCCAGACGGTTCCATGGAGAAAGACTGGAGAAACAGCAACCCCATCCGAACCGGTCGAAGTCTCCGACAGAAATGAACCGCGCAAGTCCAGTCGAATCAAAAGAAGCCCCACCTACCTGCGCAACTACGTCACTACGTAGGACTGAACTAAGAGGGGAGGGGTGTTCTGTATAAATAATAGTAGACTCCAAATACTTCATTCCGATTGGTTAACAAAACCTAAAAGGGGATTGGTTCAATAGGAACCAATCCACGAAGCTGCCCAAGGGCGGCAAAACCAAATGCTTGTCATTGGCTACAAGCCGGCAGACAGAAACATATAAAAGGGCTGTCGCGGCTTGAGCCAATGTTCCGTTTTCTTTACTGTGTTAACAAATAAAGACTTTGTTGTTGGAACCGGTCTACCTCGCATTTTTCCGGACAGAACACTGGCGATGAGGATGGGAAGGCAGAAGGGATCTATTAAAACTCTTTACAGCCTACAGTAAAGGCATATATAATTTTCCCACTTAGACTGAATCCAGCCATCATATGCAATCAATTTAAAGCTTCTCCAACTACTATCTAGTCAATATTTGAGCACAATCAAAAAGGAAAGCCTATGACCTCATATGTAATTAGCTCCGTTGTTAAATTGCTCTTAGGCAATTTTTTTCTCATCTAGAATCTTCATTCATGTAACTTGATAATAAGTCCACATCCCGCACTCCAACCTGATAGAGAAGAGTTTGCTTCTTTTCTCTGACATTCCTTCAGGAGTACAATCATATTCTCTCTTTGACATATTTTCTCAGGGCTAAATGTATCCAGTTACCTCAATCTCTTCTTATAGGACTTGAGCCCTGGGCTACAGGAAACCCAACACAACTCAAGTAAAGCCCTTGACCTCCAAATGTAATTGTAAAATTTTCATTTTTAAGACAACAAGGAAAATTGATTATTTACTAACAAGAAAATAATTGGGTTATTTGATTTTCATTTGACATAAATGAAATTAAAGCCATGTTCCTATCCTGGTCTTACCCATCACTGTTTTGTAAAGTGTGGTTCTAGTGTGTCATTAAGCTTCATGTATCTTTGGCTCAGAAAAAAAATACCGTATATACTGCTTTACAGTATTTAAGGGAAAAGCTTGACTGGTTGGCTTTTCAACTACAGAATGTGAAGTTTGCACTCTTTCAGACAAGAATTTTGGAGACAAATTAGGAACAAATCCACTTGGTCCCTTATTAATGCTACACCATTCTCAAGAGTTTGTGAAGAGCAATGTTTTGGAAAAGCACGAGTCCCATACATGAAAGGTGCACATCAGAATGGGTGGAGTAGATTCATTGGGTGGTGTCCTAATCATTACCCAAAATATATTCTTGCAGTAACATATATGAGTGGTATTAAGGCAGCTAAGTTAATGATAATGCTTTGCCATACATTGTTACTTGTGCATTATGCAATTTGCTATTTCCATGCTTAAGTGAATTATAATCCAATAACATATACTATAAAGCACTGAGTGCCTAATTACTTTTACATGGAAATGTAATCTTTCTCAAGTCACTAAATACACTGATGAGATTATTAATTCTAAATTATCAAATAGGAATCCTGAAGTTGCATTGTATAATTTGAAATTCATGAGCCAAGAATTAAGGAATATGAATCAGAAAAGACAGAATAATGATTCTAGAGACAAATAACAACAGGAAATTACATGTGAAGGAAAAAAGTTTATGAAAACTTTTCCCCACAAATGGATTGACACAACAGGAATGGAATAAAGATATATAACCATTTTCAAGTTCTGTTAGACAATGTTTTTAATCTAGTACCATTTATTCCTCTTGTGGTTGCTTGAATCTATATGTCTGCAATCCAATTGCTTGACTGTTCCACCAAACCTAATATGGAAGATCTTGTATAGTAAAGAAAGCACATTGCAAATGAATTAATTTCACTCTATTTCAAGGTTTGCAAAGGAAGCCAAAATAGATGTTGGCAGAATCAGGAAAAATTTATTATAATTTACATTTCAACATATTAAAATGCTGCATTCATTAAATCATTTTAAAATTGTTTACATGCTTAATAATTTTCCCAACCTCTCTCATTAATAAAGAAAAGTTGGAACCTTTTAGAAGTGCTAGCTCTGTTATGGAGGGAGGGAGTATTGATGGCTGAGACCCTCAGGATGTCCAACCTGCTCCACCCAAAATTAGCATTTTCCATTAAAAAAACAACAACCCAGCTTGACCATACCATGCCATGCATCTATCTCAGCACTGCAATAATTAGAAAATTCAAAGAGTAAAAGCAAATATGTTTTCTTGCAGATACCTCGGGCTGTATGGACTGAGTAGAATGGCTTGCCAGCTGTCGACCTGAAGACCTAGCCAGTTTTCTTTAAAAACTTCAAAAGCACTGATCAAGGATACAGCCTCTGGGCTTGCCATCCTATCTCCACAGGTCTCTTTGTTCACTCTCTTCCCATTCTTATTAATGGCAAACAAAGATCTGCTCCTGACAGGAAGTTGAGGGATGAGGCTGGGTAAAGACACTGATGGCATAGCAGAGCAGAAGATTCCATTCTGCGCAGTGTTTTGCTTTTTCAGCATCTACAAAGAGAGACTCTTTAGAATGTCATTTTATTTAGAAAAAAACTCGAAAGGTTGTATATGCAAATAAAAAATTTCATTGGTCAAGAAATGGTCAACCACCTGTAGGTCCAGATAGTCGGAATTGCATGAATTAAACAATGCTACAAGTTCCCTTCCATTTCAGTTCTACAGATTCAATTCTCTATATCACACATAGAGTGATAAAATGAAAGTGTAAAATCACCAATAGGTATGGAAGAAGAACATGGAGAAACTCTCTGTAATATGAAAATTAGGTTTTTTTTCCCCAAAAACTTCATCAAACAGACGTTTTTGTAAGAACTACAGTGGCAATTATATTTTCTGCTGAACTGTCATTGACAAGGCATGAGACAATTCTTTAAAATAATAAATTGTTGGACCACTTAAAATTAGCATAGGAAAAGGGCCAATCTTGTTTTCCATCAAAAACAAACCTGTTGAGCAGCTTTTTTGTAGTAAGAAACTATAAAATGAGATTCCAAGACTACTGAATCTCAGAGTCAAAAAATATAAGCCTAAGAAATCTTCTGAAAACCTGTTTTTAGCATTTAGCCCCTAATTTATGAAACTCTTTTTTGCAAAAGCTCTTGGGAAAAACAGGCTGAATTTCTCCTGTTTTTCTATACAAGTTTTAATATATTCATAATGTCTTGTTTTAACAAAGGATTATAAAGATAACTGCTTAAATGACAGCAGATTCTCTTATTTTAATATGGCTCTATTAATTTAAAAAATGGCCTATCATGAGAGAAGAGTTGATAATGACTTTTTATAATTGTGTGAATTTATTTTCCTCTATAAAATCATGGAGGAATCAGCTGTCTTTGGGTAAGTTGCCCATTAAGCATTACAGCACAACTATTTAGAAATGTGGAAAACTGTTTTAGAAAAATAAAAGTAAAGAGGAAGAATTACAGGGAAAGAGAAAAGTAAGAAAAAGAACATGAGAAGGAGCAAAAATAATAAAGGAGGACTTTCCAAGAAAGTATAGGTGTTTGCACATGATAACCCTTTGGCAACTCTAAGTGCTTCCTCCCTCCCTCCCTCTTTCTTTCTTTTTTCTTAAGGTGTGTAAAGAAAATGAATTACCTCAGTACTGACACTTATTATGCCAAGATTTAGCCTGGAGGAGATTTTTACTGCTAAATTATA
This sequence comes from Laticauda colubrina, assembly GCA_015471245.1. Classification (NCBI taxonomy): domain Eukaryota; kingdom Metazoa; phylum Chordata; class Lepidosauria; order Squamata; family Elapidae; genus Laticauda; species Laticauda colubrina. Next base: position 89,842,144 of record BLBF01000003.1, on the reverse strand, counting down.
AACTTCAGCAACTGTAGATTATAATGGATAATAGACTGAGAGATGTTTTACTGTAGCAGTTCTGACAGGATATCCATGACTGACCTGGCCTATAAATACTCATTACATAAATAAAACATATACAAAAGGAAAACAGTGTATTATCTTATACAACAAGCTGCATTACAGGTTGTGCTGATTTCTAAAGGAAGCTTTGTTATTAAGATGGGCCTAGTATGACTAGAAGGAAAGACTACCAGTGAGATTCAGGTAAGCCACTGAGATCACAGGCAGCCTGCTAACACCATCTTGTTTCTTGGGTTAATATTAATGCTCCCTGACCTCTCTTTGGACTCTGTTTTCCTTATTATATTTAAAAGATGAATTCAAGGAAAGTGATCCAAGTCAGATGGAGCAGGGTGGAGAAGCTTCAGTTCCAATTCCAACTTTTTCATTTATTCTTTTATTTCTATTATTTACAAATTGTTTTGTTATAAAATAATTATTTTTCCAGTTGAACCAATTAGAATGGTCAAGCAACAGATAAAAAATAAATAAAAGCACACAGGGGCAAAGTATCCTGGTTATAAACAAAACAACTAATGTAATAAAATTAGGAAAAGAGAAATCATTTACCAATCAATAATACAATTTAAAAAAAAAAACCTCTATGACAAGTATGTTTCCAGTTTTAGATCTTCAATACAGAGACTAGAAAGGCTGATTAACTGGCAGTTCTAGATAAATAATATTTACAGTGCTCATACTGACATCTAAACATTCTTGATTTCATGCCTATCCAATAGTTAAACCCTATTTATCCAAATGTGCAATCCTGATATTTTGTATACATTCCAAGTTATTCCTACAGCCAGTAATTTATATCATCATATCTTCCAGATATTGTTGCAAAAGTTTATCTACCTATCTATCTCCAATCATCATGAATTTCATTCTTCTGAATTTGACTTCTTTTAAGTCTGTCAGCCAAATCTTCAGAAGCATTATGAAACTTGAACTCTCTTTCCAAAGCATAGAGGACATCTCCATGCTAACATATTCAGTCAATTGGTTAAAAACTCAAAGATGGATTATGTTACCAGTGGTACCACTTGCAGGTTTTGGGACCAGTGATATCAATCTTTGTTTTATCACTTGGAGTAAAAAGCTAAAAATATTCTTTTAGAAAACTAAAAGAAATTATTTCCCTCTATTGACAGAAGGATTTTTCTCAGAGGAATAGAGGATCCTTCTTTAAAAGCTTTTGGGCATCACAGAAGGTGATAGGAGGAGAAAAAAATCTTGGATGCAGAAGCAGAATTCTGCCTCTTCAGCACTGGCTCAGGAAAAATCATGTAACAAATATTAATTGCATTTTTAATTTAATTTTAATATTTCACTCTTTATGTACTGTTTTATATGTAATCTAATTAATTATAATTCTACAAAGAAAATTATTCTTATTAAATATAACCAAAACAATTTAAAAATAACAGTTTAGCAAATAAAAATAATGCTGTACATCAAAATTTTTAAAAGACATACAAAAATAAAAACATATTTTCAGGCAGCTGATAACACATCTGAAACATGTTTCCTACATGCATAAAGGGAGTATTGAAAACAGGATAACACAAGGTGGAAAATGCTAGATTTTAAAACTTCGTGGCTTCTGAAAGAATAGCAAAAGTGCATACTTTTGAGCAGTATATCAGTGAATCTTTTTAGGAGCAATTTGTAAAGAGGGGCGACTGCTAATAAGACCCTTTTTAGACAGCCAACTATTATATCTTCCTACAGAGAATTATTGGACAAGAGACTGCACAACAAAATTGGGTATCAGTCAATACATAGACATAGCACAGGAGAGGAATTATTATTCCCAGAAGTTTGCTTCATTCAAAATTGCCTGCCAAAATCTTCACTGATCAGTGTGGTAAGGGAAGGAAAATAGAGCCAAATATTAGGTGAAAGGGCAGTACATGTTGTTAACTATGAAATGCACTATAGGTCCAGCTTTTAAGAAGAGACAGAGTCCACTTATTCATTCAATTTCAACTCACTTGTAAAGAACACTCCACAAATAAAGTCCTGAACTCTGTATACAAAATAGCTACTGTTCTAGAAATGTGAATTGCTGCTGGACTAGCTATATACTGTATGTCATCCACAGGAATTTCTTTGAACCAAAAAATATCCTGTAATTCAATTTAATAACACTATAGTAATAATGAATACAAATTATCATTAACTATTGTTAATGTTGTATTTATTAAGTCATCCTGTTATTTTCAGTTTAAAGACCCTTTTAATCTTCCAATTTCATTTTAAATGTTTGCATCTCTTTTGTGATGCAATGCTTTAACCAGTTTTAGTTCTGCTTTTAATTTTTTCTGCATCTGTAGCTGTTTTAATGTATTGTCTCTTGATCTTTCTTTTTAGCTACTGAAGGATAACTAACACATTCCTAAATAAATAAACTGTTATTTAGAACAGAAAAAGTGGGTCTTGCCTATCTCCAAATATGAACTGATACCTTGGACTATCATGGATCCTTGCAGGATTAGTTATGAGTACACTTGAGGCTAACCAGGAAACTTAAACCTGATAAAGTGGAGAATTTCCAGAACAGTAATTAGTTGTCCAGTTAAGGTATTGTGAAACCAAATCAGACCTCAAAGAAAGTTTTATTTTACTTCAGCAAATGTTGAAATAAGATTGCTGCTTAAAATTAGAATTAATTAAAATTAGATAGAAAGCAAATGTTTTTCATTCTTAATTATAGAACTATTCATGGTATGGTATATTTTGATCAATACTCTAGTCTTGACTCTGTTTGTATGTAAGTAACCCTAATTACAAATAAACTTTCATTTTTGGAATCCACAAGTTACAATTGTTGATTCTTAATGTTTCCAAAAAGATTTACACTGTTTATTTTAAAAATATGTGAAAGGGTACATGCCTAATTGCTTCTTAGAATAGAAAGTTTATTTTGTGGTTTTAGCATACATTTTCAAAAACATCATTTACACATTTAGGGATTATGAGTAATTTTAAAAACATGATTGTGATAACCCCCCCCCCCCCCTAAAACCCCCCAGGAACAATTAGTGGAAAACAAACTTTGTGAGGGGATGAAAGAAAAACAGAGTCCATTGCGCGCTCTCTCTCTCTCTCTCTCTCTCTCTCTCTCTCTCTCTCTCTCTCTCTCTCTCTCTCTCTCTCTCTCTCTCTCTCTCTCTGTATATACAGTATATGTTTCATAGTTAACATTCACAAATCAGAAGATTTCAAATATTTTCATACTGTGGACTTTGTCAGTATAAAGAAAATCCCCAGATCCCTGTTTAAGAGGTAATATTCTAATGACAGAAAACTGTGTTCTAGTGTTGATCAAATATCATTGGGAAGAAGAGAGGTGTTTAGTTTCCAACAGAATCCTAAGTTTTAAAAAAACTGTCCTATGCATTATTTGATATGTATGCAAATATCATCATCATCATCAAGGCATTGCCACCTAATACCCAGATTTAACAATTGCAAATGACCTGGAAGGACAAAACATTCTGGATAGTGCAGTACTTGGAAACTGTAGAAGAGAAGAGAAAGAACTGGAGAAAATCCCAAATAAAAAAACCTGCACACAGAAGTAAAACAACTATGAAAAAGAAAGCAAAGGTAGTACCAATAGTGATACATACCTTGGGTGCAATCCCAGAACACATGGAATACCACCACCATTAACAAAATCACGACCAGTCAATTGCAAAAGGCAGCTTTATTTGGAAGAGCTTACATTCCTCTGATGATACTTTTAATGCCACCAAACAACATCATCTTCCTATCTATTCCAGATCCTTGGGGAGGACTTGATAGCTGGATAAAAATGAAAAATTCAGTCTAAAAATCAGTTGAGTGTGCAAAAAACCATCATAATAAATCATATGCCACCCAACTCTGAGAGAGTCCAACAGTTCTCATAAATTTTCCACTTTCTATTATATGGCTCTTGATCTCTTCCCATAATTAATTTTAATTCAAATATCAAGATAGCCTTCTCCAAAGTGACACAATATACAACTCATTTGGCCAAATCCCAGATCTTATTTGTCCAGTTCAACTATGCCAACAAGGTATGGCAACTATCAATTTACTCCACTTAAAGTGGATTTATGTCTTTTCAAAATGAAATGAGACTCCCTCTCAAATGACAAATGGACTGCACTAAATCCCCAAAATCTGTGAGTAATTTGCTACATTGGAAACTTCAGTTATTTGAGAGGTGAAAATATTTGCTATGTAATAACACACAAGTTTTTATATGGAATCCTTGCCTTAAGAGTTAATTTTAATGTAAACAACTTTTAAAAAAAATGACATGTGGCCAAAGTCTATTCTTTTCTGTTTCTACTATTTATTTCTAAATCTCTTAAGTCTAAATCCAAATTTTGTTACATTGGACATTATTATTTTTGTACTGACACTACTACAAGGGGCCCCAATCTTATGCAAGCCTTAAAGTTGAGCTAAAAATTATTTCTATAATAAGAACAATACCATTTTTTTTCAGAGATGATGTTTTCCTAGGTGTGAATGCTGTCTTTTTTTAAAAAAAACCACTGTAATGAATTAGCTCCTTCTGGTAAAACTAAGTAAATTAGATTACAATTTCAGGCCAGATTATATTACCAAGATAGTAGTTGATCATATTTATAGATGACCTCTGGTGGACTTTGGATAGGAGTAATACCTGATTATCTTTGATCTCTCAGTGATGTTCACTACCATCAAACATGATATCCTTCTGGATTAATTGAGGGGTTTTGGAGTTGGGGCACATTTCTTCTGTGATTCTCTTTCTCCCACTGAAGCAAGTTACACCACTACTTTGCTGGGTGCTACAGAGCTAGACTCTATCCCCACTCCTGTTTAAAATATATATTAAACTGTTAAGAAAGATCATCAAGGGATTAGGTCCCATAACAATCTTGACAGCCAGTTACATATTTCTGACTTTGGCCATCCAAATGATGCCGTCAGGATGCTTTTCTTGGGCTTAGAGGCTGAACAGGTCCTTATGAAGAAATCAGGCTTCAGCTTAACCTTGACAAGACTGAGTAACTATGGGTTTTAGGGTCCCTGCATCAAGTGATCTTCCAGAATTTATATTGCATGGGTGAGATTCTCCCAGACTGAGTTGGTGGGCAATTAGGGGTTCCTCATGAACTAGTGATTCTTGTTCAAAAAGTAAGTAGCAGCTACTGTCAAGAGGATCCTTGTGCAAATAATATTGTACACCAGTTGCATCCATTCCTATATCTGGAGACATTTCTAATAGTCACTCAAGCCCTAGCTATCCCCCATTTGACTATTTGACTATTGCAACATACTGTACATGGGGCTGCCCTTGAAGAGCAGAATGCTTAGTACTGGAGAATGCATTGTAGTATGTCTCTGTAACACCACTGTCGCATGAGCTGCAGAGGCTTCCAGTAGACTTCTGGGTACAATTCAAACAGTTAAATACTTTTAACCCCTACATAGAATGAGACCTGGTCACCTGCAGAATTGCCTAGAGTTTCTGTGCGTCTCATCTGATCTGACAGAGAGGGAGTTCTATGGATCTCCTAATTGAAGCAGTATACTGGTACTTGGCATTCTTAGGAAATGTGCCTAACACCTGGCTTTTCCCTTAGGCACTGGGACTGAGATGTGATCATCAAATATACTTGTGAATAAGCTGAGAATTTTGGGTGCCAAAAGACACCTCCCAAAATGGATTCAGCTTATCTATGGATGGGCTTTGCAAAACTATGTAGGACAACCCCTTTTTGAAGTATTCATTTATCCTGTATTTACTTACATATAAGTCCATACATAGATAAGCAGACCTCCGATATTTAAAATACCATTAAAATATATTTTGGCTTATCCATGAGTAGCACATGTTGATGGCATTTTGGTTAAAAATATCTGACCTATTTTTCTTCTGGAATAAGTAAAACTATTTTGCACTTTTATGTAAAATAAAATACAAAATTAAAAGTTTTCATTTAAATTTATTTTTATAAATTTATTTTTATCAAGGAATCAGCCAAAACATCGGTCATATATAGTCATTTTATATGACCAAATCATCCAAATGTCCTTTTTTATATATACTGGTCACTCATTTTTCTGTTCAGCCTCTGTTCATTTCTCTCTTGTTAATTTACCACAATCATTTCCCAAGTATCCATTTCCCAGTGCATTCAAATTACTTTTATGTTTGTCCTGACATACTGATGTTCATTTTCATTTAACAAAATTATTCCACCTTTGCTTCCTTTGACAAACATGTATTCCTTGTAACAGACACATAATAGCCACTACTTTTCTACCAGTATTTACACATCTTAAGAACTGTCTTAACATTAACTCATCTTTAAACACCATTCTCCCAACATATAAAAATTAATCTCCTTGATTTAATTATTTGTCATTTTTATATAACTTGCAATCATCTATTCCATTTTCCTTGCTGAGCACAAATATCTTGGAGTTTTCTCCATTAATTTTCAAATTCATATTCTTTGTTACCTCATACAATCTAACATTCACTGGAAAACATGAAGGTTTTAATCTATCTTTCACATAATAAAGATTGTTTCCATCATCTGCAAACAAAATTACACAGCAAGCTGCCTCTCAAACCATAAGATAGGATCAAATAAATTTAATACTAAATAAATAAATAATCCTCTAACACCACTACAAGCATTTTTATATATTTGTCTATAAATACAGCTAACCAATAGACTGTCAAAGATACGTGGGGGGGGGGGGGGTTTCCTGCTCAGTGTTAAACATATAATTTATTCTCATGTATGCTTTACTTCCATATATCTCTCTCAGATAATTAGTAATCAATCTTCAACTGCATAGTTACACAAAATTCAAACCTATTTTTACAATATATTTATTTATATCTCTCCTTTATGTTCTCTATACATACAATTAGCTTTTTTCCACTTTCATGCATTTCTCAGTGACCTGCTGAAGAGCAAAAGATTGCCTGATGTAACACCAGTATAGGACAACTTCCTAATGTTTCTCATTATCAACTCTTGAACCCTTTCAGTCAGATTATGCTAAATACTCTCCCAGGCAGACTTAACAAATGAATCCCACTGTGGTATTTTGCATTTATTCTTCCTACCTTTTTTTTTGTTTTGTTTTGTTTTTTGTATAAGGAACAATAATGGCATTCTTCCAGTAATCAGGCATGGATGTAACTTTCACATACACTAGATGTACTCTAACTAGTCACACAGCTATTCTGCAAACAAACCAAATACATATTTTAATATTTTTCAATTAGCCCATAGGCATAGCCATACTATTTTTTCAACATTCTCAAATTATTCATTATTGCCTTTTCAACATTTATTTTCTTGGAGACTAATATTCATTTCAATTCTATTCTTTGACATACCTCTTTCATTCTCATTCATATCTTTAAAATATTTGTTCTAGCATTCTGTCATTAGTTTCACCTCAAATCATTCTTAATTCCAGTTACTCTACAACAGGCTCCTTGCTTAAACCTTTTCCCTTACTTCCAAAACCATGTTTTATTTCTATCAATATTGCTCTACATTTTGCCCCTTTCAATCTTAACCATTCCTTATTATCTTTGACCACATTCTCTGAAATTATCTTTTTCTTTCTATAAACCATATACAATAAATTTATATTTTTCATTTTATAGGAATTTCTTTCTTACTAGCATTTTTCCTTGTCCACAGGCTCCTTCACTTCATCATTCTTCCAAATATCGTTTTTGATGCTTACTATTAGCATAATTACATACTTTTCTGTGTATATAATATAGTACTGTATATTATTAAAAGTATAATTTTAGAACAACATTTATTTGAATTTTATCCATTGCTTTTACTCTGGGATTTTGTTTTGATTTTTATATAAATGAATATTTATTTGACATACCATGTATTTAAGTCGTATTTATATGTTTCTGAGAAGCAAAATAAGTAGCTTGAATGGAAATTAACAGCACAAAATCTTATGTTACTGAGTTTCTCTTGTTTTACTCCCTCACTAAAATAAGTGGAGCAGAAAACTTCCTACATTCGGCTGAAATATGTTCTTAAAGGGTTCTACACTCTTTTCTTCAAATGTTTAAGATAGTTCCACTACAGTTACAACTAAATGTCATTAGTTATAGGAATCTGATGTTACCTTTTGGGAAGAAAAAGATTGTTCAATTTATACGTCCACTATTTAAGAAACATTATAATAATGGTAAGCAGGTAGACTTGAGAAGGGAGAGGAAGCTTACTTAAGGTGTGATTCAGATTGGATTCACCCTGTAGGCTGGAGATTCTACATCTTTTTTCTATTATCATCTCTTTTTTAGTAGAGAAGCAGTGAACTTATAGAAGCCAAAATACAGTGTTATATGCTTGATATTTCTCTAAAGACATCACGTCTCTTGTATTCACTGTACATAATAAATCTTTCTAAAAATGTCTACACTCTCAATAGTAACTCTGATTAATTAATCTTATTTATTAACATCTTAATATCTTAACATCTTAAAAAATTAACATCTTATGATTCTCTGGTATACAGAAATAGTCATGCCATCTTACCAATTGTGCTAAAGAGGGAGAACTTTCATGTAAATTCTTAATCTTAAATTGTTATTGAGGATTCTTCTACGCCATTGAGCAAAAAAAAGCAAAAAAAAAATAACCTCATAACCTAAAACAGAACAGAGTTACTTGTGGCTAGGCTGGAGCCTGGAAAGTATTCAACCAAATTTCAAGACCAGCTTAAAATCAAAGTTTATACGCTTAAACTTTGCTTAAATTTTTACTTCTCCTAGGGCATGGAAAGAGAGAAGTTGAAAAGATGAAGTCTTCATTCAGGACTTAAAGGAATTAAAAGTCTTTTTTTTTTTTTCTTATTTTATCTGTATGCTGCTCAAAGTCACTGTGTTGCTGGGTGGCCTCAAACGTCATAAAAATAAAAAGTTCTTGGTATTCTCACTAATGAATCAATATCAATGTATAACTGAAATTGTCCTCGATTAGACAAACTTATGGAGAAAAATATTAGCAAATAAAAGACTCTTGTGTTTGGAAGCAGCAGAGTATTTTTGCCTGCCAAATATTAGGCACATGGAAATCTGCTAAAGCATTTTCCTGGATCATATGAGAAATATGCTGGAATTGCTAGGAAAGATTAAGAATTAGTTGTGCTGTGCAAGGAGTCACTGGTTAGGGGACTGAGGAAACTGAGATTTGAGAAGAAAAAATGACCCTTACCTATGGCGGTATAGCTACCTAGGTGTGCTTACAGATGGGATTCAGCCTGTGGCCTGGAAATTCTTCATCTTTGTCTTATTTCTCTCTCTTTTACTGGGCAATTTCTGACAACTGTACATGGACCCAGTTCTACAACCTGAATTTAAAACAATAGATTTTCCACATTTAAAATAACAACAATGCTTGCACTTCAGGCATTGTTTTATTGAGAGGATGTAAAATGGGTTTTCTCTAGAATAACCTTTATCCTGCTCCTTTCTTTGAATTCATATTTATAAAGGCTGCAGCTTTAAAAAGAAGAAAACAATGTGAACACTGAGTGTTTTTCAGCATGGATAACCCCCCCCCCCCATCAAAGAATCATCCTATATGTGATACTAGTTCAAGGCTTTCTTTCCCTATATTTCACTGCCACCTGGTATTGATATTCAGTGGGACTTCAGTAACCTCACAATAATAAACAGACACAGATACCATATTTTCTACGAACAAACATGGAGTTTATTTTATTTTTCCTTAAGGCAGAAGATTTTCTGGAAGTAGCAGAGCTGAGAGAGAGAAGTTTGATTTCTTCTTCTTCCCCATTGCAATTTCTCCTGAAAAATCAGACCCTCCGTGATAATTAAAATTATGGTGGATATCATGGGAAATTATGGGAAAGACATCAATAGGCAGTCACGATTTGGGGAAATCGGTGTGATATCTTAAAAAAAAAAAAAAAAAAAAGTAGATCCTTGGCAGAGGATTCCCCTACCTAAGCAACACCAGCGCGGGCTAGTCCGCTGACAGTAGGTAATTCTCGGTTAACTCGGATGCTGTTCTGCGAAAGAAGAACAAGAAGATAGAAAGAAAGAAAAAGAGCATTGTTTCTCTGAGTTCCGATTTCGACTCCCCCCAAAAAAGCAAGACAAAGCGATTTCTGAGAAAAGTTAACAACCCCCCGTCAAAAAAAAAAAAAAAAAAAAAAAAAACCCACTCTCTTGGGAATAATAGGATACACTGATTTTTCAGTCCCGAGGAGATGAAGGGAAAAATTGCTGTTTTTTTTTTTTTTTAATCCGTTATTAGTATCTACAGACTGAGTGCTCGGGAAAGCTCTGTTTTCCTCAGGACAAAAGCCAGCGCTCAGAATATATATATATATATATAAATATATAATATATAATAAATATATATATATATATTCCGAGGGCTAGCTTTCGCCCGGAGGAAAACAGAGCTTTCCCGGTTTCGGGTGCTGAGCGGCGCACGGGACTGCAGCCTTCAAGACACGTGAAGAGACGCTCCTGTTTCCCCCCCCCCCCAAAAAAAAAAAAAAAAAAATGGGCTTACAGTTTAGCTCCGGTTAAGAAGACGCCAGTCCTCTCGAAGGGCGCGCGCCCGCTCAGGGTTCAGGAAGCGGCGGAAGCCTGGCGGACGCGCCAAAGGGGGCCGTGCCCTCTGCAGGCCCCTGGGCTGCCCCGTGATCTGTCGGGGACAGAGAGACGGGCGCTGCCGAGCAATACGGGCTTTTTTTTTTTTTTTTTCCCTCCATTGCTGCTCTGAACTTCCGGCTGCCAAGCCGAATCTGAAGGAAAGGAAGTCCCACTTCCTGAAACACAGTGGGATGAACAACTAGACTTTGGAGGGTAGCTTTCCCAACCCGGGTTCTCTGGATAGGTAGAAACCGCGATTCCCATCATTCCCAGCCAATACGGCCCTTGGCTGGCTGTCTGGCGCTGAAAGGAAAGATATGCTGACTGAACAGTTTGGACTGAAACCAGACGCGTTTGAAAGGAGCTTCTTTGGGAAAATATTTGCATCGGTCTCACAGGATCACTCTTGGACGAAAGGAACGAGAAGCCCTGGGAATAAGAAAGCAGAAAAGAAGAGAAGAAAAGAAAAGAAAAGCTGACAGAGATTCAGCAACAATATCCTATGCTCCTGTGTGAATGTGGGTGTGTTTGTGTACACACACATGTGCATATACATGCATACGTCTAAAAAAAGCAGAGTACCAAAAATCATATCCCATAAGCAATTATATAAATTATATTAAATGTTCAATTATATAAATTACATTAAACGTTTGGACCTCTAAACATTTAGAGTTGCGGTTTTCCTCTAAACATTTCTTTTTTAAAAAAAATATTTTTGTTAATAGATTTTACATATAGTTAATAAGAAATACCTTCAGAGAAAGAAAAAATATAACAAGATAAGTGGAAAAGTAGGAGAGAAGAAAAATAAAAAGACAGCATTTATTTTTTAAATAAGTGATTATCCTTTTCAGGAGTTATGCATACAATTCTGGTCAAACCATTACAATTTCATCATTATTCTCACTTTTCTGTACCTTTCTAATTGATACCATAAGGCACAAAATCATTTTCTTTCTCATGCAAAAAGTCTATAAGGGGTTTCTAGTCACTGATGAATGTCAGCAATGACCCATCTCTAATCAAAGAAGTTAATTTGTCCATCTCAGCAAGTTTTGTCAATTTCATCAACCATTGCTCTATAATAGGTAATGCTAAATCTTTGTACACTCCAGTAATCATTCAATGAAATCTTCCATGGCTCTTTTCTAACTGTTTATCTATCAATCTTAAAAGGAAACTTCTGGCTTCAGCTGAATATTAAATTTTAAAAATCCTTGCGTATGTATATATTTGAATACAAAAGCTTTTAATATTTAAAATATTTGAGCATACTAAAATACCCTTCATGTGGTTCACATTTCTAACATACATTTCTAACATACATACCTTTATGCATTCTAGATAATTTATCTGGTGTCATATACCAATAATACAACATTCTGTAATGGTTTTTAAGATCATAACATAGTGTAAATTTCCACTCTTTTTGCCACATATTTTCCCATTCTTCCATCTGTATATTATAACCAAAATTATTTTCCCATTCTTCTAAAGATTTTCTTACTTATTTGACTCACGAACTTTGAATGCTCCTAAGTACAATAACATTTTCTGGTGGAAAAAAATAAAACATTTTTTGTACATGGGCTTAATTTTTCGTACATCCTTGTTCTGTGTGTGAGAGAAATAGAGCATATGTGTGTGTGCATATATATACATCTAGATCTATTTATTCAAATGTTACATTTATTCATTTACAGTACAATCTTTACAGCTGTTATGCTGTATTATTTTGATTTTTTCTGTTTTGTTCCCTAGCTTGCCTCTTGCCAGTCCCCATGGGTTCTTTCTTTGCTTCTCTGGTCTTTCTTCTTCATTTTTGTCTTACACTACAAGTAATCTTTGACCTACAACAGTTCATTTAGTGACCATTCAAAGTTACAATGGCACTGAAAAAAATGGCTTTTGTTCACAGTTACAACCATTGCAGCATCTCTGTGGTCACATGATCAAAATTCATATACTTGGCAACTGACTCATATTTATGATGGTTGCAATTTCTTGAGGTCATTGATTTGCTTTTGCAACCTTCTGACAAGCAAAGTCAATGGGGAATCCAGATTCACTTAACAATTGTGATACTAACTTAACTGCAGTTCATTTAACAACTTTGGCAAGAAAGGTTATAAATTGGGGCAAATTCACTGAACAAATGTCTCACTTAACAGAAATAACAGAAATGTTGGGGTCCATTGTGGTTGTAAGTTGAGGACTAAGATGTATTTTCTTTCTTTTTAAAAAAATATTTTTATTAAACAATTTTTCTTATATAAATATCATTTCCATTCATTACAACACTTTGTGATGGTATATATACTTTTACATAAATTTTAACTATACGATATACATACTTTTACATATAAACTATCTGTACGCTTTTCTATGTTGCTTAATCTACCTTTGTTCACTATATCTTTTACCTTATTATCTTATTGTCATTGTCTCTATTCAACTCTATATCTATTATTTAGCCAATCATACAGTACATTCCACATCAAATAATAATCCATTTCCTCTCTTTCCTTATCTCCATGGTCAACTTATCTATCTCAGCGCACTCTAGTATTTTTTATCATATTTTCCTCTGGTGGCATACTATCATTTTTCCAATTCTGTGCATAAGTTATTCTTGCTGCTGTTAATAGATGTACTACTCTGTTTTCTTATCATATTCTTAATGCCTTTTTCTTTTCATTCATGTGGGCAGGCTATGCTTTGATTCATTTTTTTCTAAATCATAATCCAGAGGATCATAGATTATGCCAAGGACTATTGTTTTCCCACCACCAAAGTGTATCCTGAAAGAAAGATTTTTTACAACTTTTATAGATTTTTGCTTTGGATACAGTGGTTTTTCTAGGATAAAGAACATCTGCCATTTGTAAACCAGCTAAAATAGCTGGTTTGTCATGAACTTTCAAATTTTGATGGCCGTAGTTCTTGATGACTTTACCTGTAGCCAAATGGGAGAAAATGAAAAGTTTATCTCCTGGTTCAGCCAAGCAGTGCACAAGTATCAACTTGAAAGAAGCTGGCTCTGCAGCCATGTCAATAAATTCAACATAAATGTGTGGGAATGCCTTCAGTTTAACATAGCTGTGGAGCATGATCTCCAAGTGGACAAGAAATAGATACCAACATAATACTTCTATTTAAGAAGTTTCATAGTGACTCTCATTTAGTTTCTAATCATTAGAACAAATGTTTCATATGATCTTTTAGCATCCCATCTTTTCAGATGTGAAATCTAGCTAGTTGGCTGTTCTAACAACAAAGTGGTGAAAAAAAGTAATTTCTCTTCAGATTTACCCTGGATTAATTATACATCCAATTCTGAAGCTGGACAAACCTTCTTTAAAATAAATGGCTTAATCAAATGAGATCTGTTGAAAGGTATAATGTTCTGATCTTATCTATGTAAGCTAAAAAAATTAAGAGAGTAGGATTAATCTTAAAACAAAACTTCAGTAGCAGCAACATCAACACACCTACATCATCTAGAGAACATAGAATAAACAGCCTTTCCTAAGTTGGGAGGGAGGGTTGAGCCATTCTAAGCTCTGGCCAAGCTAGCTGAGGAATGATAAGAGCTGTAGCCTTGAACATTTTTGATGATACACTTGGTCCAGTTTGCCTCTAATGAAGAAAGATTTCATTCACAAAGGCTTATAACAATTATTTTATAGAGTTAATGCAGCCTTTCTAAAACTAGTGCAATCAAGTATCCTGGAACAACAATTCCCAGAATTCTCAGTACATATGACCATTGGATATGTTGACATGGGATTGTAGGGGTTGTAGATTCAACAACATATGGAAGATGTCTCCGGTTTCTTCCTTATATCCTCCTTAATGTGGCACACTGATGACCGAGTAGCCATTTTTGTAGGCCGTACCATCCAAATATTGTATTTATCTCATTCTCAGCTCACTACAAAAGCAGCATACATTCCAATTTAGCTGATTCAGTTTATATATGTGTTTTCCATCTCCTTAAGATGGGAGTATTCACAATTATGCTGGTGATGAAGTGATTAAAAGCTGGGTTTTACTTCTTCCATGAGCTACCTGAGGCTTCTGCAGTCATACCTCTACTCTCTGGTCCTTGGGATCTGTTTTCCACAGCTAATCTGCTTTTGGAAGTGAGAATGTCCAATTGTCTCAGACTGAGCTCTATTTAAACAAAAAAAAAAAGCTATCTTTCCCCACCTCACCTGTCAATCCTGTTAAGCTAGTAAGGCTTGGAGAGGTGGCAAATATAATGGAAGGGGAAAACTAGAAGCCAAGGAGATGCTTTCTCTCCCTTCTCTTATGAAAATGTGTGGCAGGAGGAGGGGAGTTTTGAAAAGTGTCCAGTGACCTTTTGGAAGGCCACCAAACATATGTCAGCACTCCTCAGACTTATCCATGTGGGTGAGTGGGCACTTCCTGGAAAACCAAAAATCCTCTACTCTTCTGCTCTCCTGGGAAGCAACACTAACACCAATGATCAAGCAACTGCCTTACTACAAAAAATCCTCCCCCACCGATCAAGCATTCCAGCACTTCATGTCTTGGAGAAGGTTCTGCTTAGGGAAACAAGAGATATTCTGCCAGGCCAATTTGTGCCTGAATCATGGTGAGGAGGGAGGCTCTGTGTGGTAAAGCAGAAGTTTCATTATTTCACTCATCAAAACCATCAACACATGTGCACACATAGTATTAGTTTCAGATCAGAGTTTGACAATTGGACCAACTTTGTCTCCTTCAGAATAACAGAGTTGGAAAGACTTTGGAGGTCTTCTAGTCAACCCCCTCCTCAAGCAGAAGACCCTGGCCTCTACCATTCCAGTCAAGTGGTTGTTCAATCTATTCTTAAAAGTCTCCCGTGTTGGAGCACCCACAACTTCTAAAGGCAACTGTTCCACTGGTTAATTGTTTTCACTGTTATTAAATTTCTCCTTAGTTCCAGGTTCACCCCCCTCTTCTTTGTGGCAGCCCCTTAGATATTGGAACACTCCTAACATGTCACCCTTAGTCCTTCTTGTTATTAAACTAGACATACCCAATTCCTGTAACCATTCTTCATATGCTTTAACCTCCAGGCCCTTAATCTTCTTTGTTACTTTTCCATGCACTCTTTCCAAAGTTTCAACATATTTTTATATTGTAATGACCAAAACTGGATAAAGTAATCCAAGTGTAGTCTTACTAAGGCTTTATAAACCACACTAACTCTTCATGTGATCTTCCTTCTATCCCACTGTTAATGCAGTCTAGGATTGTTTTGGCATTTTTGGATGCTGCCACACACTGCTGGTCATATTTAAATGATTATCCATTTGGACTCCAATATCTCTCCAACAGTTACTGCTTGAACCAAGTTTCACCTTATCTGTATATTTGGTTTTTCTTGACTAAGTATAGAACCTTACTTTTCTCTCCATTGAATTTAATTTTGTTAGATATAAGTCCAGTGTTCAAGTCTATCAAGAAAATCTACCTGGATTTTGAACCTATCTTCTGGGATATTAGCTACTCCTGCCAGCTTAGTGTCATGATGAGTTCCCCCTCAATTCCTTGAGGGAACAGATTGTTGTTGTTTTTTACCAGCAAATGATAGAAGAAGGAATCCACCAATCACTATCCTTAAATTATCCCATATTAAAATTATGAGGACAATTGCTTGAGCAGTGTTCATCAGTGAGGTCAGATGGAGGAGCTGCCATATTTTCATGCTGTTTCATGGACTGTAGGAAATTAGACTGAAGTGGCTCTGAGGAAAAGCTCTTTGTTGCTCCTTTCATAAAAGAACACAATTCATTAACAGGGTTGTAGTGTATATCCACTGAACTCAATGGAAGAGTTAATTGAGCTCTTGACCTTCCTTTTCTTCCAATGAATGCAGTCGGATAAATATATATACTTAATACTGACTGGATTCATCCTTTTAAAGAAACTGAAAACTAAAGTCAACAATAAGAGCCATGGTGGCAGAGTGGTTAGAATGCAGAATTTGCAGGCTAATCCTGCCAACCTCTAGGAGTTCGATTCTGACCAGTTCAAGGATGACTATCCTTCTTTGGTTAGTAAAATGAGGACCCAGATTGTTGGAGCCAACATGCCAACTCTGTAAACTGATAAGAGAGGACTGTAAAGCACTATGAAGTAGTGTATAAGCCTAAATGTTATTGCTAATAAAGCATGAAAACTGAACCCAGTAAAATGTAAACAGAATCATTGTCCACTAGGTCTGTTTGGAGGACAGCTATGACAGTTTATGGTGGAAAAAAAATCAAGAGTTATAGAAAGTCCTCAACTTAAGACTACCACTGGAATCAGAATTTCCATTGCTAAGCAAGGCAGTTGTTAAATGAGTTACACCTCATTTTATGATCATTTTTACGTGGTTGTTTACATAAATCAAGCTTCCCCCATTTGCTTATCAGAGGCTGCCTGGAAGATCTCAAATGGCAATCAAATGACCCCAGGAACACTGTTACGAATACATGCCAGTTGCCCAAAGTCCAAATTTTTACCACCAAACTGTGAGGGTGCTGGACCAATTGTAAGTAGTTATTTTTTTTTCCCAGTGCTGTTATAAGTTGTTCTAGGTTGCTAAATAATGATTGTAAGTTGAGAGCTACCTATAGTTGGGAAAGATGCAGTGGTGTGATTCAAAATGTTTTACTACTGGTTCTGTGGGTGTGACTTGGTGGGCATGGCTTGGTGGGTGTGGCAGGGGAAGGTTACTGCAAAAATCTCCATTCCCTCCCCACCCCACTAACCTGCTTTCCAGCTCCATTCTCCTGTGCAGGGCAACAATCAGCTGGGACTCAGGAGGCAGAGAATAGATGGGGGTGGAGCCAGCCAGAGGTGGTATTTGCCGGTTTTCCAAACTACACAAAATTTCTGCTACTGGTTCTCCAGAACTGGTCAGAACCTGATGAAAAAGGTGCCAACAATCTGATGAATTGGATTTCTCTGGAAAGGTGCCATCAATCTGATGAAATGACTTGTAGCTCAAGGAAGTTTTTGCTTTTTAATAAAAAGGTGTTTCTCTGACCAGGTTGCTGATTCCACCCCCTCTCCAGATTGTGTGCTTAACAGCTTGAAGAAATATTGCCACCTCTAACTGAACTGAATGAATGCTAGGAACTTCAACACAGGACCTTAGAAGCATTTTGTCTCCTGAAAACTAGGTCTGTCATCTTTGTAAATGTATTAAAAATCGAGGACGAATTTGGATGGATGAACTTCAATGTCCGAATATCAAAGATATTTTCTTGTTGGTTATTTTATTATTGTTGACTAAAGCCCACATCATAATATGCACGGGTTTTTTTTCCTGCTGGGGTGTCAATGTGCAAGCTTATAGTTGACCGTTTGTGTGTGTGCGTGTGACACAGAACAAAGGCAAGAGGTGTGACAGTTTATAATATTGTTTTACAGGGCATCAAGTGCTAGCACATGGACTTTTCGGAATGCTGTTGCAAGACCATAAAACACATTTTTCTCTACAGAGTAAAGAAGCCCGGTCTTCATTAAGCCTCTCTGAATGTAGTGTTTGAATGCCTCCGATTTCCAGCCGTATCGATGCAAAGCCTGGGAACTGAATTCAAAAGATCGCTGTCCCACTCCAGGCCGCTTTTTTGGGGGGGGGGG
>BLBF01000003.1:89778066-89823665 GCA_015471245.1 Laticauda colubrina | reverse complement strand
AGAGAGAGAGAGAGAGAGAGAGAGAGAGAGAGAGAGAGAGAGAGATTTACCTTTTAGAGGTGGGTTGGTTTTTTTTAGCTGCGATCTCCTGACGGAGAGACGGCGGGCTAACTTTGAGGGAGAAGACTTCGGAGTGAATCGCTATGGTTTTGATTATGAGCCTCCCCCTCCTCCGCTCCCCTCGTTTGAACGCTGCCCCAGGCCGGCTGGGAACCAATTTGGAGGCCAGTGAGCCCCGCCCCGCCTCCTCCCTTTGCCTTGGAGAAGTCCTCTCCCAGCCTTCCAAATTGGCTCCAAAGGCAGCGAGGAAGCCGCAGGGCGCAGGCGCCTGCTGCCAGCCGCGTTTGAAAGCCGAGGAATCTAACCTGCAGAACCTCCGCGAGAAAAAAAAGAAGGAGAGGAAGGAGGACTTTTAAAAGTGACATTGGCTTGGGCGCTGAAACCTTCGCCTCCTTGCAAAAAATAAAATAAAATAAAACAAAAAGTACGCCTGAAGGCGTCTGAACTTTGCCTATTTGCCAATAGGGATGGACAAGACCTCTCGGGACGTTTAAGCTTGTCTAAATGCAGAGGTTCTTGCTTCCCAATGAATGTGCTTAACACCTTGTTTCCTGAATATTTCCGATGAGAAAGATCAGTTTGCTTGAACGTCCTGGTTTTTTTGTTTTTGTTTTTTCCTTAAACGGGGGTGAAGCAGCCTTGAAGCTGTCACGGGGAAAGTGATTTCCCCACCAATGATTTCTTCTTCACCTTGCTACGTCTAATATTCAGTGACGCGTTCCTAACCTTATGACTATAAATGCTAGGACGCTACAAACTCTACTAAACAAAGATACATTCACAAACGCCTGTGCTCTTACGTGTTTGCATTCCTCCCCCCACCCCCGTTTAAATGTATTGCTTAAGCGTGTCCAGATACTTCAGGTGCAGCAGATTTGACCACCTACTATTACGTAGGTAATATCGGGGGATGAATGGTCGAAAGTGGGGTGTAAAAAGGAAGGTCCGGTGGAAATTAACGGATCTCTTCCGTGTAAGGAAATGGAAAGGATGTAAAAGCATGTTAGCCTTTGCTTTGTGACTTGAACGGTGAGGAAGAGGCAAAGCGATTTTAGAACACCTGGGAGCTAGAAAAGAAATTAACAGTAGGGAAATTCCCTTCCAACCAGAGAGAAATCGCAAGTTCGGGAAAACAATTAGTCAAGAATCTCTGTAATCGTCTTAGATTCAAGCTTCTGTAACTAAAGATACTTATGCCGCAGATAATTTTCTCCTAAGGGAGCAAGTAGAAACCTTCGTATTTTATTTAATATTCTAAATTCCAAGAATGTCCTGGCAGGTGCAATAATTGCACTCGGTCGCGGAGAGTGCAAAATGATTAATATGCCACCGTCTAGAGAAAACTTTGCTTCTCCAGAGAATCTTTGCGGAACAAACGAACATCCCAGAGACAATCTAAAGTCGGGAGAGGGGGAGCTTCCCTGAACATTTCGGGAACTGTCCTCCGCTCGCTTGCGCGGAGATGTTGGGAAGAGTCCTGGCGACATGAATGTTCGCCTCCTCTTCTCTAAGAATCGCCGTAGACACAGAGTGCATGAGGGAGAATAATTATTTGGCTCTTCCAACTCAGTTGTCTTGGTTTATGTATGCGTGTCTTTGTAACCCTAAAGTTTTGTTCCCAGATTTTAAAGAGAAGTATACATCATTACTAGTGCTGAATTTGGAAGACAATTCTCATCACTGAAGCATAGCATTGGACTTATCACTTATCAGGAGAGAAAAAACTTACCTTGGCTGCTCACATCTTTGATAATTACAATCAACATCTAAAACATTTCTAATATACCCAGCGTTTTACAAGAGAGGGAGAGAATGTACAGACCTAAGACAGCAAAAACTGAAGGAGAGAAGCATTAAACCTTCAAAGTGAGTTCGAGAAAACACCAGAAATTAAGCAGGATCCTGAAATTCTGAGTGCTCCTTCTAAATAAGAACAACTGAAATTGGTGGGATATGTAATATCTTCAATATGAGTTTAAAATAAACAAATCCCCAGTGGAATACTCTTGTAATTCAAGCAGTTATCAAGAAATAAACTAGCTGAGTTCAATGGCTCCTAATCTCAGAGTACAATAGGAACCTCAAAAAAAAAAAAATTCTTTTTCCATCAGCTCTTTCCCTCCACCCATAAACATGGATATCTGATATGAAATTGTGTGCAGTTGTACAGAAAGCAAACCCTTGTTTGAAGACAATTTTCACTAATGGAAGAATGTCTCCAATTTCATAATGTGTATGTGTAACTGATCTTATTGTTGTCAAACATAAATAAAATTATGAATTTCTGTTGTTGGTCAAAGAAAAAGGCTAATGAAGGCGGGGTTTCCTTGATTTTCAGAAGGGAGTAGAATAGAGTAGAATTCTTTATTGGTCAGGTTTGACTGGATGCACAGGGAATTTGTCTCTAGTACATAGGCTCTCAGTGTACAAACAAGCAACAAGTGATAAACATGATCATAGTCATTGTAAAAATACATTCACCATAAATCATAAGATATTACACTTAGTGATAGTCATAGGATACTACATAAGCAATCAATATAAATCATATTAGGATACTAAATAAAATAATATAAATTGTAAGATACAAGCAAACAACTTTGTCATAAGAAGGTAATGAAATAGGTAATAGGAAAGATGAGAAGGATAATACAAATACAGCCCTATTAGGTAATTTGACAGTGTTGTGAGAATTAGTTGTTTAGCTGAGTGATGGCATGGGATGGGGGAACTGTTTTTGTGCCTAGTTGTTTTGATGTGCAATGCCCTATATAGCATCACCTTGAGGGAAGAAGTTAAAACAGTTTGTGTCCAGGATGTGAGGGATCTGTAGATATTTTCACAACCCTCTTTCTGGCTCATGCAATATAAAGGTCCTCAGTGGAAGGTAAGGCTGGTTGCAGTTATTTTTTCTGCAGTTCTAACTATCCTTTAAAGTCTGGGTCTGCCTTGTTTGGTTGCAGTGCTACTTATACCCTTTATGTTTGTGTGTGCATGTGTATGTGTGCGTGAGAGAGATACATCTTTGTTCTTGGGCATATCCACTGAGAAACTTAAGTTAATCCACTAGCCCTACATGTCAAATGCCCAATTCTTTTCTTGTAAAAGAATGGAAGAAGATTATATATATCAAAATCTAACTTGGCATGGTAACTTGACTATAGCAATTTGGAAGAGTACTAAGAACTCCAATGTTATTGGGGAGAAAAAAGTAACAACTGATTTGCCAAATGAGTGCAAATATGGATGCATTGTTTTAGTTAACCCTTAGTTAACTCTTCCCGAAGAACAAATTCCAAAGACCCCAGTGGGGTTTATTTCTAAAAAATGCATTCTTAACAGAGGCTTCAATATGACTCGGAAGTACTGTAGGTGTACAGATGGCAACATGCTTCACTTCCAGACACACATACCTTCTCCAGTGGATGTCTTATATTCTTCCTATTGACCTCTAGATCAATAAGATACTTAAACCTTAAGATCCTTAAAGCTAGTTGAAATCTGCCTTACTGGAATAGCTACCTCACAGCCCTCAGGTTTCTGACTACCAAGGCCTACTTGACTTACTTGATTCAGCAGGTTCCTACCAGTTCTGGAGAACTGGTAGCAGAAATTTTGAGTAGTTCGGATAACTGGCTAATAGCACCTCTGACTGGAGATTTTGCAGTATCCTTCCCCTGCCATGCCCACCAAACCCTGCCCACTGAACCAACAGTAAAAAATTGAATACCACCATTGTACAAGGCCAACTTGACTTTACTGTCTGTACCTGCAGCAAAAGGGCATGAGCACCTCTTAGAGAAGACAGTGAAGTGAAGTTTTTAGTCTCCCTGGACAAGCAGTAGAGGCCCCTTTCTTGGAAGCAAAGCAGTGCTCATGTTTAGATATAGCAGATGGCTACCAGGAATTTTTTTTTTTAAAAAAAGGCCATTGGTTTTGTTTGGTCCCCCCAGGAAAACTTTTGAAGGTGTCCATTTGAGATGGTTTCTTCAGAACTGGCCTTGCTTCCTGTCTGAAAAGTTTTGGAGTTATAATCTTTAGCAACAAACTGGCCTTCTTTAAGGAAACTTTGCCTGCCTGTCAGTTGGAAACCTGAGTGCCAAGGAAACCTTTGAATGGAGAGTATCTGCTGTGTTCAACCTGTGCAGAATCTGCCCAGATGCAGATAACTTCAAACTTAGAACTTAGTACATACATAATAAGAACCAAGGGGGGCTGAAATACAAAGGGGGGGGAGGGCTTTGAAGCTGGGAGCAGAGGCAGAAGCACCAAAGTTCTCCTACCTAGATATTTCCCCCCCACCCTCCTCATAGTGTGTCTGAAGATAAATGCACACAACATTACTTATAATTAAGGCTCTCTTTTACTGACTTCAGTTACGCCCTTAGAAACTCAACTGATGGAAGAAAGGAAGAGAAAGAACTATTTATCTTTCTGTTGAGACTGCAAAGACCAAAGATTAGTCAATTTCCTTCTTTCCCTATAGGGAAATTTATTTCTTGGAGGAGAGGGGAAAAGGTACCAAAGAGAAAATGGATGAGTCTCCATTTGATTAGCAAGTTATTCTTTTAAAATCTGCTACTGATGTTTTAAGGATGAGAGCTTCTTTAAAAAAAGGAACTCCTTGGGGGGGGGGGGTGAAAAAATGTGGTTTTGATGCCTCTTCTTTACCCTGCTTCACTTAATGTGTGAACTCATTTCTGGGAAGATACAATTGCCAAAGATTCCCAAGGATTTCTTCTGAGTATGCTGAGGATCTGTTTCTTTGTACAGGCTTTTAGCTGCAATCCTACACACACACACTTTAAAGGAATGCCAGACAAATAAAGAACCCAACAAGTTTTCCCCAGTCTAATCACTTCTATCATATTTGGGACCACAACTTCCACCATTCTTGTTACACCCCTACATAATCTCCCAGGACATAGCTGATGGCGGTGAGACACGTGGGAAGGATTTTAGGCTAGTGAAGATTGATCTCTCTGCTCTCTGCAAGCAGATATTAACAGATCAAATCAGTGTTGGTTTCAAGAACCTCACCTGCATCTAAAATTTTATTGTAGTTTTGCATGAAGAATAATCCTTTTGAAACAACAGTCTCTTCTTCTCATTTAATTCTGATCCCATTGTTTTTTTTTTTCAATTTAGCAGAGCACACCACCATACACACACAATACTTACAAGCCACTGAAAATCTGAAGTTCCCATTAAATGAAGAGTCCATCCTTAGTAGAAAAGGCAAGCTATTCCCTGTATTTCAACTCACTTTTTGAATTTGGTATTTGGACAAAGTTATTTGGACAAATGGGGACCATTTCTGGAAGCATCGCAATTCCTAAGGAGATGGACGAGGTTTGTGGAGGGAGGTCATGAGAATAAGTTATACATAGAATCATCTTCTTTATGCTTCATAGGAATAGAAAGTTCGAAAATGTAGGGTGCTTTTGGTGGAACGCTGTTTCTTAAAACAATTCGGTTCACCTTTAGCTTTTACTCCCCTTTCCTGCGTTGGCTTTCTTTAGAGCTAAAAGGGAATTGTACTGAGTTTAAAAAACGAACAAACCATAATTTGTGCGTGCGTGTAGGGGCAAGAGAGGGAGGGAGAGGGAGGGAGAGAGAGTATCCAGAATCACACAACACAATTTAGCAGTTGGATTAACTCATTTTAACTCATTTTTCTGGATTCATGCAAAGCATGGAATCAAACCAGCCAAGCCTCCGTCAGCAGAGTAAAAACGCTTCTCCTGACGTGACTTGGTTCAGCGCCCGTCAGTTCTCTTGAGAAAAAGCTCTCCTTCCATTTTGTCTCCCCCCCCCCCCCCCCCCCACTTCTCCCCGCAGTTGCGATTCAATGCAGATTGAATGCAATACGGATGCAACTTTCCCTTTGTCCGATTCGGGCTCCGACATCTGTCTCTTCTTCTTTCCTTTCCCCCTGCCGCCTTTTACGGCAAGGGCACCTCGGAGAATGCCGCCGCCGATACACGGTCGGCATCCCTTTCCCACTTCAGGATCTTTCCAAAGCGTTCCCCGTCCTAAACCTCCTCCTCCTCCTCCTCCTCCTCTCCCCCTCTCGGACAGTCACCCCGGGGCGGTGGAATCTGAAGGCCCCCTCCCCGTCCCAACTTCTCTGGGGCCGGAGCAGCGGAAGGTAAGCCGAGCGGGGCAGGCTGGCGGCTGCCCTGGGCGCGCGGGGCGGGGCGGGATTGCTTGGGACAGCCCGCAGCTTCTGCTCTCGCTGGAGCCGGTCGAACTGCACAGCCACTTCCCCCAGGAGGTTTGCTTTCATCTCCCCGCTGCTGGCGCCTGCAAACAGCCTTAGTTTGTCTGCCGCGTCTCTCTCCCGCCCTCCCTCCGTCTCTCGCTCCCTCCTGCTCGCCACCCCTCCTCTAGCGAGCGACTGACTTTCAGAAACAGGGCGCATATTTCCCAGCTGTTGTAATTGACCAGAGAGAGGGGTGGCGGCGGCGGCAGCGAGAGAAAGCGGAGGGGCGGCGAGGCGGGCTGGGGCAGAGAAAGAGGGAGCCGAGGCGGAACTGTTCTGGGAGTTTTCCGGCTTCTTGGGCCTCTAGGAGGAAAGATCCTAAGAGGAGCTTGCCCTCCGCTACTCGGCCCCTAGCGCCGGCACAACTGTCCCTTGGACCCCTGGCTGCTCCACGCCCTGCGCGGCGTATTCGCACCCAGTAAATGACATTTAAGGCGTTCACCGTCGGCCTCGTTAGAACAGGCGAATAAGCACAAAAATACACACACTCCTTGACACCCAACTCTAAGCTTGGCGGGCATTCGAACTTTGTTTTGAGCAGTTTGAGGAGCAAACTTGCAAAGAACTTTCGGAAAGAACCTGAAATCCTAATTTCCGCCAGCCCCGTTGAATCCGAAGGTAGGTACCGAAGGACATCGGCCTCCCCCGTCTCTTTTTCAAATAAACCGGACGCATAGGGCTGCACACCTCTCGTTGAAATTGCGTGCCGCGATAAAGACAAATTGCACAGCACTTCGGAGATGTCTAAAAAAATGTTCGTGGCAAAGCAACAATGCCGATCTGTGCAATCCCGCTTAATTGCCCGAATCTCTGAGTGTTATTACTGTCACTATCAACACGATAATCAAGCAGCAGTGTGTAGTTAGCAAGTACAGAGGCATTTCCCAATCTCAATTATTGTTGGCAGAAAAAGAGAAGCGCCTTCCTTTTCCTTTCCTGCGTGCAGCTGGTTGCAATTCTTGCTGAAATTCTAGGGATGGACTCCTCCTCCTCTCCTCCGAAGTAAAATGTAAACTTCTTGGGTTGTTGGATCAGGAACTCAACTGGCCGAGTGGCGAAGGCGCGGCTACAAGCGAATAGCGGGCATGCATTCATGCCTATTCGGGAGTGTAAAGTCGAAGTCAATGTTTTAAGACTTGCAGGCCCAATAGGGAAAGACATTTGCAGGGTTTGGGGTTTTTTTTTGGGGGGGGGGGGCGAGGCGGCAGTTATTAACTGCGACCCAAAACATTCGGGCGTACAATTCTACAAGTGGCTCCTCTGGAGGCGGCGAGTTTAATGTGCGGTGTCAGTTCAGGGAAAGCAGGAGCGAGCCCTGCCAGAATCGGCTGCTCCGCGTTTCTGATGTTGTCGGGCTAGACGCGTACGCCTTTAGGAAGGCATCCTACCGAAAGAAAAGACCCCCCCCCCCCTTCCTTGTCAACAGGCGAAAGGCCGTCCTGCTGGGAAAGATGTATTGCTCTTTACAAAGACTGTGGCAGCCCGAAAGCTCCCCCCCACCCTCCGGCTTTTGACTTCAAAGCCCCGGAACGGCGAGAGGTTGGCGGTTCCACTGACATCAGGGGAAAGTCCTTCCACGCGTCGGGCTGCTTGTGCCCCTCTAGGCGTTTGGATGCCCTTTGAACTCCTTCGGGCCTGTATTGGGTTCGAAACGCCTCCGATCCATTCTGTTCAAGGGCGAACCCTTCCATCCAACCCTTCCCCCTTTGGCTCTGTCTTCAGAAACGGTGGGGGAGGGTGGATCAAGATACGCAAGCAGCTCTTTCAAAGACTCGGAGAGCCCTCTCTCACCACACACACCCCACCCATGCATTTCCCACCCCCCCTCCGTTACATTTTGTCCATTGAACTCAATGGCCCGGCGAGGGGGGAGGTGGTCTTGGAAAGTCCCAGCTACTGAAATAATACTTGGGGTTACACGGAACGGATTATTTGTGCTGCCTTGAATGAAACGATTGATCCAGTTGAGCCTTTCAAATCCCGAACCATATAATTGGGTCCTCCTTGTCTCGGAAGCCTATGGGAATATCCCCTCGGGTCACTTATCATCCTCCTTTTCCTGTGTACAGGGCTTAGGTTTGGGGTGGGGGGAGTCTGTGGGTGGTACCGATACCTCTCCCCTCGCTACCTGTAGTAGTAAAAACAAAACAACCATCTCCCACCAGCGACTGAAATGACCGAATATGGTTTGGACGGACAAAACCTGCAAATCATAAAAAAAGAAAAGAAAAAGGCTCAGTTGGATAGACGATCAAGCTGAACCCATAACAACAAAAAAAAAAAAAAAAAAGGGGGGGGGGGGGCTAGGGGAATTCAAAAGCCTTAGCCTGTCCGTTTGAAGACACAGAATCCAGTACGCCCGAATTGTAAACTAGGTCATTTTGACCTAACCCGATGCCCATTCCCATTCTTTGTGGGGAAAGCGTTGCATTGATTGGGGTAATTATCTGAAGCTCTTAGACGGAGCGGCACTAGCTTTTTACATTGTTTCTGTTTACTCACATTGTTCTCGATTTTCATCAATTTTAATTTTCCTGTCACTGGGACTGGGGGTGGGTGAGGAGGAGGAGAATCGGGATGCAGGCTGGTTGCTATCCCAACGTCGATGGCTTTGCAAAGATGGACTCAATTCAATCAATTGCTTACTTTCTGCCACTCGGGTGTTCGGAACCTGTCGTCGGTTCTATGCTGGCTAGGTGTTTGACAGTCTGAGTTTTGACAATAGCTTAAAAGTGGCACTGGTAGTAGTAATACTCAGATAAAAGAGGTCGGGACAATTCGAGAAAGGTTCACCTTCCCAAGGTTTCATTTCAAGTTCTGTCTACTCCGGTTTAATGGAATACTAATGAGGTCATCTACCTAATCTAAAATACTTCTCAAACGGAGGCCTGTCCTACCAATTGAAGAAGATATTTTGTTGTTCGGGGTTGAACTGAAGAGTCCTTGGTGCTCTCTGAGCTTGGTTGTTTCCTTGCAGACATTTCATTAGCCAACTGAAGACCTTACCTAGTTGGGTAATTGAAATGTCTGCAAGAAAATAAGCGAGCTTGTAGACAGGTCGCTTCCAAGTTGGTTCTGGCATTTTGCAAGGCTTGGTGCTGGCAGGGGGAGGAGAGACCCAGGGATACAGGCATGGGTCAGTTTGGAGGAGTTGTCCCACCGCTTTATCCACCTCTTTGTAGAAGAACCTTTTGTAGAGGTTCTTTAGAAACTACAGGGCTAAATTGGCAAATGAAAAAGAACTTCTCGCCTTCTCCGGAATCCAGAACGCGTGGGGGGGGGGTTGAACCCACTTGCAACTCTAACCCGATGCAACGTTCCTTAGGATGAGTTCAGTAGCCTGTGATCCTAAGTTATTACTTTTTTTTTTTTTTGCAGTACGTAGCATAAATAGTAGTAGTAATAATAATAACTTCAGTAATTGGCTGCAAGACCTGACAATAACAGCAATTACTTTGGAAGTCCGTGTGTTTTCTTGCACAGGCTTTCAGACTCCTGAAGGCACTAGGATGAATTCCATAGGAGTGTTGCCATGGTTTCAAAGGGAGGTGGACTGTCCACCCTCCGAAGTCCAGCGGTTTTTTCTCTCACACCCACTGCTGGAAGTAATGGCTTCGGACGAAGGTGGGGGATGGGGGCGGTGGAAATCACCCCGATCAAAGCGACTGTCTCCATACCCCGCAGGAAGAGGGGACAGCCTTTCTTTTCGCTTGGCACTCTTGACAGCCTTCTCGTAAACAAGGAAACGACGATCCCCATCATCTTGTGTAAGGCAGCAAATTAATTTTTATTTTGAGCATTAATGATCAAATGCAAAAGAGGCGCAGGCAACAGGTCTTACTTCAAGAAGGAGTGAATAAGCAAGCCGAAGTCATCTGTTTCGTTGAAACTACTAGAGCGGGCTGGTCCAAAAATAAAAAAATTGGGGAAGCAGAAATTCAGATAAATTCTGTTTGTGTCGCCTCTCCTCCCTCCCAAGCTGCAGGTCGAGGCTCTGGGTGGTTCGGTTTGCCTTTTTGTTAATGATGAAATGCCCAGCAATGCTGGGAAGGGCACAATTTCCTAATAAGTGCGATAAAAAAAGATTTACCACAAAACCAGCGGTTTTACATAAATGACCAAGCTCCAGTTTTTTATTTCCCTCAGTCTCTCTTTCCTCTGGGCTGGCTTAAGAAAGCTGAAAAAGATTCGAGTCGCCTTCGCTTGAAACAAACTAATCCTAAACTAATTCCTTGGAAAATTGAGTGCTTATAAGATCAAATAAGAGGGCGCCCCACTTTCTTTTTAAGAAATAAGGGGCTTGAGACCAGAGAATATCGTTCAGGGAAAGAATACTCCTCCTGTTGTGGTTCTGCCTCTTCCCCCTCCTATCCCATCGCCGCAGCTTCCTCAGCCTGCTACTTCTTTTAATACCTACAATAGTTATCAGCGAGCGATTAGATAGCTATCACCAACAGATTAAAATTACTTTGCCAAGCCCAAAAAATGATCCACTTTTCTCGAGCTGCTAATTGCAATATCATTTAAATTAAATCCACCTCTTTGGTCTTTTAATGGCATGTCGTGGTAGAAGAAGAAGGAGAGAGAGAGAAAAAAACCCAGGGTGACAACTGCCCTCCTTGAGGCTTGTTTGATGCGCTCGCAAGTGAAAGGGTGCCGACTCTGGCTGATTAAAAATGCATCTGTTTGTCATCAGGGCTTTGGCGGCTGTTGCAACTTAGCATTACCGACATAATTATTTTTAAAAACATACATTAAAAAAAGAAGTCAGGCTCTCCCCGTGCAGCCCCCCCCCCCCGCCCCAAACAGGCTTAATGTGTTCCTTAGAGGGGCGGGAAACGATTCCTGGACAAAGTGAGAAGGCAAACTTCAAGTCTCAGGTATCTTCACGAGGTGATGGAAAGAGTGGTGGCTGCTTCTGATGAAATCCCCCCCCCCGAAGGTCTGCAACTCATCCCACCTCCCACTCTCTCCTTCCTCGGAGCAGTTTCTCGTCCTTGCCCCGCGAGGGTCTCCTTCACCGCTCGGAGGGGGGAGAATCCCTAGCGCGGAGGCATTGGAAAGGCCTTGTCTCGGAGCACCAACCAACTCGCTTCGGGAGACTTTGCGCAGCTCTCTCGTTTTTGTTTTTGTTTTCTCCTCTTTTCCCAAGGGGGGCTCACTCTCAGTATCCCGGGCCGCGCTTTTTGAGACTGCGTGGGTTTCTCTTCCACTAAGAGAAGCTCTGCCCAGACAGAGGACGTCCACTTCACCTTCCTAACCTGGAAGTGATTCATGCCACTGCCCTTGTGCCATCCTTCCTCCCTTCTCTTCCTCTCCCCCCCGCGCCCCCCCCCCAACAGCGGTGTCTCTTTCTCAAAGTTAAACAAAAAACAAAAAAACCATTTGCCACCTAGTTCTCGTAGCATTTGCAGTATGGAGACGTCGCTATTATATCATGCAGACTTGACTGTTGTGGGGGGGACGGATGGGACGGCTGTCTAGTAGTAGTTCGTTTTGAAGCGATTCTGGTTGAAAACAACAGTCTCTTTCTCTCTGCCCCCCCTTTTTTTTCCCAGGGTGAGAGAGTCTAAATATAAAAGGGGGGGGGCGGTTGAAATCTGCTCTCTCTGAGTTTCCTTTTGGTATCATCAGCCCTAATTACTCCACCGACTTTCCTGTTGTTTGGCAGAGTTACAGAGCTGGAAAGCTCCCTAATAACACAGCTCCGTTTGCTGCCCTTGTCATTAACTTCTAATTTATTTAAAAGCCCCCCCCCCCCCCAAAAAAAAAAAAAACCAAAAAAAAAAAAGCCATTTATGCTCAGGGCCGCTCAGAGCCAATCACATGAGTCACCGCCTTACGTCGCCATCCCGAGCGCCTCTCATTTGCTGAGCCGCGCTTACTCAACTTCTCAAAGGAGGAAACAGCCAGAAGTTTCCCAAAAAAGGGGAGGGAAAAAAAAAAGTTGGGTCTGTTGTCGGGGGGCTGAAGTGAGCGGAGGTGGTGCGTCCAGGAGAGCCTCTGAAGCGCGAGATTGATTGAGAGGTCTGGACTCGGGGAACAAGAGGAGAGGAAGAGGAGGAGGAGGAGAAGCAAAAGAAGAAAGGCGGCGGCGGCGGCGGAGGCTGCTGCTGCGGCGGCGGCGGCGGCGGCGAGGCACAGGGCGGCTGCTTCTCTCCGCGGGGATCTTTGCGAAGCCTGCGCCGAGATGTCTTCTCCTTCCAAAGCTCGGGAGGTTTTCTCCTCCTCGGACGAAGAGGGCCCCGCGGCTGGGGCCGAGGATCAGCACAAAGTCAAGGTCTCCAGTTTGCCGTTCAGCGTGGAAGCGCTTATGTCCGACAAAAAGCCGGCCCGAGAGCCGAGCGGAAGCCTGGAAGGGACTGGCTTGGGTACTTCTCGGAACCTGCTCTTGCCCACTCACGTCTCCAGGGAAGCTCCCAGCCCCGGCGGGCTTACAAAAACCTTCGAGACTTCGTCGGTGAAGTCCGAAAACTCCGAGGATGGCTCGTCCTGGATTCCGGAGGCCGGCAGATACTCCCCTCCCCCAAGTGAGTGCTTTAACTTCGGGAGGGTGGAAGGGCGCTGGGAGAATGAGGTTGGGCGACCAAGGCAGCTCTGTGTGTGTGTGTGTGTGTGTGTGTGTGTGTGTGGTGTGGTTCCCCCCCCCCGGTCGCCCCCGCGCCCCCCCCCCCCCCCCCCCCCCCGCCAGTCAAAACCAAAACCCAAAACCCTGCGATCTCGCCGTGGTCCGGGCTTTCGAAGAGCGGGAGGGAGAGGCAGCCTGCGGGGTTTTTGTCCTGTTTTTGTTTTTCGCTGCGGAGAAAGCATTTGTCAGGCTGAATCCCAAGGAAAGCTTCAGCAGGCAAAACAACAACAACACAGCTCCGGTTTGCAGGCGACCGTGGCGCAACGTCCGATGAATAATTCCGGCGAGGTCTCTCGGCCTTAAAGTTTAATAAAGCGGCTTCTTTTGTTTGCGTGCCGCGAGTTAATGTTTGGACTCGCTAGCGACGCGATCTTTTAAGCTTTAGCCGCCCCTTAAGCTGCTGAGTGTCCGGAACTGTCCAAAGAGACGCCGCGGGCCTGGCGCCACTGACGCCTTTGCAGTTCAAGGCTCTCAAGTTAGATCTCTCCCCCCCCCCCCAGTCCGCCCGGTTCTCTCTCTCTCCCTCCCTCCCTCTCTTTTCTCTCTCTCTCTCCCCCTCTTTTTCTCTCTCTCCCTCTTTTTTCCCTCCCTCCCTCTCTTTCTCTCTCCCTCTCTTTTCTCTCTCTCTCTTTTTCTCCTTCCCCCTCTCTTTTCTCACTCTCTTTTTTGCCCCCCTCTCTCCCCCCTCTTTTCTCCCCCCTCTCCCTTCTTTTCTCGCTCTCTTTCTCTTTCCCTCTCTTTTCTCTCCCTCTCTTTTTTCTCTCTCTTTCTCTCTTCCTCCCTCCCTCTCTTCTGTCTCTCTCTGGCCCTCTTTTCTCTTTCTCTCTTTCTCTTGAGTCTTCCCGACCATCCGGATCCAACCTTAACCGGATAATTTTTTTAGCTTATGCCTTTCGGGACCAGAAGGGAGTTGCTTTCGCTGCCTTACTTAGACCCCGATAAGCCCTGCCGCCCTACCTCCTTCCGCCCTTTCCCCCCCTCCCCCCGCGAAAAATCTGTTTCTCTGCTTAATTCGCTTAGTTCCGTGGCTCCCCCCTCCTGACCGTTTCTAACTGCTCCTTCCTTCGCCGCCGCCAAAATCGCGGCTGTATTTCTAGCGGGGCGCAAGACGATCCTTGCGCTCAGCGCCCTCCGGTGCCTTCTTCGGTGCACCTGTAGCAACAACAGCCGGCCTTCCAGGCTCTCGCTAAATGCCTGCTACTCCGTCGTCCCAACGGCAAGAGTAAAGGCCCGGCAACCAAAGAACTCGGGATGAGGACGAAGGGATCATCCTGCTCTTTTATAATCCGTCGGGAATTTCCCGCTCCGCTTAGCCTGGACGGGCGCGAAAGGGAATCTCGACATTGGCCCTGCGAGGCGGTTCAGCAATAATCTCTCTCTCTCTCTCTCTCTCTCTCTCTCTCTCTCTCTCTCTCTCTTTTTGGTCTCCTGGGACACATATCTTGCTCATCACAGGCAGGTTTTGAAATGTATATATTTTTACGCACTCTCTCTAAACTGAGTTCCCCTCTCTCCAAAAATCAGCTTGCTATTTGGAGGGAGGGAGGGAGGGAGGGAGGGAGGAAGGAAGGAAGGAAGGAAGGAAGGAAGGAAGGAAGGAAGGAAGGAAGGAAGGAAGGACCTCTCATCTTCTATATTTTTGAACCTAAGTTTAAAAAAAAAACAGTTCCCCAAAAGATGCCTATTTCCCCCTTAAACCAACCTCTTCTGATGCATTGGAGAAGATGGAAAAACAGCTTATTTTATTTGCAGTTGTCTTGGTTAAAGGGAATTAGTCAGTGCAAACAAACTAACTGCAGTGTCCTCTTTGTGTTCCATTATTATATGTATGGCCCTTAGTTCTGTTTTGGGCTTCCATATGACAAAGGATGGAGTCTGGCCCATGAAAACTTGTGCCACATCTGAGTTCATTTTAATGGAACATACTTTCTAGTTAGGTAGGCTTAGGATGGAAGTACACTTTTAAAAAAGCACCACTATAAAGTATAAAAGGAAACCTTGTTTGGAGGGGAAAACACAGAAACTAAGGTAACCTATTGTCATCTCTTTGTTTTCCATACACCTTTGTGTAAAATCATCCCGAAAGCAATTAAAGATTGTGCCTCTTCTTCCTATATGGTTCTATTGCCTGATCATATTCACTCAGACTTAACTCCTGAATAAATCTGGATAGGATTGCACACTGATTATTCACTTCAGATGATCAAACAACTCCAAAACAGTCTAAATCTAACTTGCAGCACAATTTGGAAGGTCTGCCTAAGCAAATATGAAAAGTCGTGGGGAAAAAAATAAAGCAAAGTAAAATAACTTCTGAAAAGTATACACTGGCATTTCTGCTTATTTCTTTTTCTAGGGCATGAATTCAGATTTGTGGGGCCTTGGGATCTTAGATCTGATGACTTAAGAAAACTTTTACAATAGTCCCAAACTCATCTTAAATCATTTTTTTAAACCTGGAAATTAAAATTGCACTAGATACCAGTATGACCTATATGTGTGTTCAACTGGAAGAAAGTAGAACAGGAAAAAATCATAAGGCAATATTACTTACGAGAAGGAGGAGTACTCATTGTTGAGATTCTGTCCCCCTTTACTGAATTATTTTGACAAGTAATTTTACCTCTATATAATTAAAAAGTAACTTTTATTAACTTCAGTAGAATTTGCTCCCATGGATTGTATCTTAAAGTCTTCATGCAGTATTCAGGTCCATTAATTTGTAGATTTATTCATGTTGCTCCTGAAGAGGGAAAAAAACCTATCTGAAGAAGATCCATTCTCATTAAATAGCAAAATAAACTAAAAGTCACCTGTGGCATAAGGAGAAAAAATATCAAATAATTAGAGTGCTTGGAAGGAAATGTATCTTATAAAATTGCAAGGGATAGCTTCCAGCTGCTGCTCAATATATATTTTGTAAAAAGTAATAAAACTCTTTTTTTAATAGTTGTACTATGGTGATGAACTGTGGCAATAAATGGAATGAGATCATCTGACAGATGGCAAGCTACTTTAGAAGATAATTTTAAAATTACAGAGCTTACAGATATTATAATTTTTATAACGCATATCATATTTTGAAAACAAATGTAATGCCATTTGGAACCTTAGCTGTTATCTTTCATTAAGTAAAACTGCTGCTTTGTGCCTTATTGCTTCAACCAGAAGTTATATACCTTGCCTTCTTCTCCCCTCTATTATCAATAGGGGAATAACACTCTAATTGAATCTATATTTTCCTAACATAAACCTAGTTAAATTGAAGTCATCTATGCGTTTGAATAACTCTAGTGGTTTAACACATTCTTCATAGCTTACCTAAACTCATGTAAAAGAGAACATATTAATATTGCCTTCCGATAGCATCTTTGACTCAGAAAGATTTCTTCATTTACAAACAATGTATGATTTTTAACACTATCTTAAACCACAAAAGAAGCTGTTCTTCCATTTAGTAACTATTCATCAACATGGAGAATCATTGTTTACAGACCACTTGGGCTTTGCTTTAGTTCAGGAGACCTGTCAACAATTGAACAATTATTTTAAAATGTTCATAGTAAAAACAATCTTGCTGACGTTTACAACATAATCCTAAATGAAATATGAAAATAACTTCATTTCTTTTCCTGTGAAAGATTTAATTTGGAGTGGCTTCTCTATAAGTGTGCCTTATAGGAGGGCAATATTACTGTATTTTGTATTTCTGAACATTCTTTCTAAAGACCCAAAAAAAGATTGGCAAGAGAAAAAGAAAGAGCCCTTATAGACTAATGGCATGACATTTCTAGCATTGGTTCTGTATTGCAACAACTACTTACTTTGTTCTTAAATTCCACACTATTCTAAAGAGTCACTGGATTTATACTAACCCCTCAGCCACAAACTGGCTAAACACCTAATGGGTTCTGCAAATATAGCCTGTGTCATTTGTTTGTGGTTGAGGACTGAGTAGGAAGCTAGGAAATTGAGTCAGTCCAGGAAACCAGTATATACCTAAATAAATCTGGCATATAAAGGTAGCCAAAATTTGCCTCTTCCATCACTGTTTCCCTTGAACCTACAAGCCAAAATATGTTTATAAAGGAGCAAGCCTAACTTGAACACAAGGGACTCACTTTTGAGAAAGGTGAGCAGAAGTTTTCACTCTTACACGGGGCTTCCTTAAGACTGATTGTCACAAAGTGTGTTGGAAGTAAGCCACTATGATTGATGTGGTACAGTAAGACTGAGAAATGTGTGGGTTTTGATGCTGGCAGTTGTTCTTTTTCCAAGGAATTAAAAATAATAGTTCATATTATTGAACTTTTGGATACATGCAGAGCATGCTGAAAAGAATTGCAAACTTCTCCATGAAAGTCCCTGAGTTGTAATAAAATATGATTAAATCCCATATTTGTTCAGAATATATATTTTCAGGATTAGCACATGTCATAAAAACTATATGTTTTTTATAAATCAATATATCGGCCTTTTGATCTCGACCTCTCTCTCCCCCTTCACCTGCCACTGCTGCCTAAAGATACAAGAAACTAAATTAATTCCAACAGAGAGGCGATAATCTACTTTGTTCAAACATCACATATATATCAATCAACCCTTAATTTCAGTGGAAGTCATATAAGTGAACATAGACTTGAACAAACAAATTAAAAACTTATCAGCTTTGATACTAGTTGCCTGTAGGCAAAACTTCAAAAATATTTCAGCTAGATAAATCATAGCATGTAGTGGCTGAAGCGATATCTAGTTTTCTACCACTTACAAGACTTAAAAAACAAGCTCATTTAGCTGAGTTTCTTTTATGCTAAACTTTAAGCTGAGTTTAGGATTATGTTTCCCTTTTGCTTCAGTGTTAACCTATTAAAAATTCTTGTTTTCCCAAGACTTGCTAAAACAAACATACGGGCAGCCCATAATGTGCTTCTTCTTCCAAATGGAGACCTTTCAATGTCCTCACCTTCCATATGTTTATTTACTGTTTATTGGACTGTTGTATGCAGCCCAGGGTCACTTTCTGTGAGACAGGGAGCCATATCAATTTCATTAATAAATCAAACATTTTTAAAAAAATCAATCTGGCATGGAATAAATTATTGCAGGAGGGAAAGTGAGCCAGTGATTGACTACGTAACAAGCTGATTTCCTTCCTTCTTGATGTGATATTGGAGATACGGAATATGAGAAGGACAAACTCGGGCAAGGCTTTGCCATACTGTTAATTGTGGGCTGTTCTGTCACACTGAGCATTGGGTACAGTAATAGTCATCCTGTTCCCAAGTACAAATCCTTCTTGCTTACGACTGTTTCTGTGGCTGAGACAACTGTTCAGTGAATTTTGTATCATTTTACAACCTTTCTTGTCGCAGTTGTTAAGTGAATCACTTCATTTGTTAAGTTAGCCACACAGTTGTTAAATGAATCCAGATTCCCTGTTGACTTTGCTTGTCAAAAGGTTGGAAAAGTCCCCGGGACACTGCAACCTCATCAATATGAACCAGTTGCCAAGAGTCTGAATTTTGATGATGTCAAAATGGGGATGCTGCAAAATGCATCAAACCCCCATAGGGATGCTGCAAAGGTCATAAGTGTGCAAAATGGTCATAAGTCCCTTTTTCACAGTGCCATTGTAACTTTGAAGGGTCACTAAATGAACTGTTGGAAGTCGAGGCCAATCTGTAGGATATTTCTCAGTATATATCACAACCTTTGTCCCTTTTGCTCACTTTCTTGCCAAAATACATGCGCTCCTTGGATTCCTGTTGTGGAATAGGACATTTATGACAAATGTTAAACTTTCTTGGTAAATTCTAATATTCCTAGTGAAGGAATTTAAAGTATTGGCATAAACATATGGAGTGCTGTTTATTATTCCCCTCGCATTGATTTTCTACTTGTATTGCCAGAATGTGAAAAGTGTACACTTCAAACTGGGTAGTGATATTGTGTCAAACACATGTTTTGCATAGATAAAGTAATTTGAAAGCAACAATTGGCTACATACCTCTGTCAAGTGTGCGCTTAGTGATAAAACCTCACATTTGGCTGCTAAATAATGTATGTGAAATAGCTCTCACACCAGGAGAGTTTCTAAATAGACTGCTAAGGACAAAGCAACTCTTGTGTGCTTCATTTGCTTAAGTTGCAGAAGACTTTAAACACTGCAGATAAAGACTCCGACTTAAGTGGATTATATTGGCTAAATTAATAAATACAATGGATTGGATGGGTGATTGCTTTGGTTTAGTGTAATAATTCAATGTGTGGGCAGGGCAGGTTTTATCTGATAATTTAATTTTACTGAGAATAAGCTGAAGACATTCACCTGATGAAATAAAAGGACATAATAAGCCAGAATTTCACAAGTAATTCCTTCTCCATTTCAAAAACGTCCGTAACCTCCGAATGTTCTTGTTTTGCTTTATTTCACGTGCTCTTCTCCAAATGAAATGTTTTGTCTTATTGACATTAGTGTGTGCACCTTATTTTGTGAAATAAGATTAGTTGCCATCCCTATACAAAAGCTTTTATCTTCCTACTTCATTAGGCTATGAACATTATATTTTTGCCAATAATTTATCTTTACATGCTCAATGGGACATAAGAAAAAAATAAATAAAAAATAAAGGTTGTTATACCTAGCATTTGGCCTTCTAATTGTCATCTCCTCAAGTAATCAATCTTTCTTTTGCTTTTTTCCAGGACACCTGAGCCCCACAGCCTGTACACTGAGAAAACACAAGACCAATCGGAAGCCTCGAACACCTTTCACAACTTCCCAGCTGCTAGCTTTAGAGCGCAAATTCCGTCAGAAGCAGTATCTATCCATTGCCGAACGGGCTGAATTCTCAAGTTCCCTCAATCTTACAGAGACCCAGGTCAAAATATGGTTCCAGAACCGGAGGGCCAAGGCAAAAAGACTGCAGGAAGCAGAGCTGGAGAAGTTAAAAATGGCAGCAAAGCCCATGCTGCCATCTGGTTTTAGCCTCCCTTTCCCTATCAACTCGCCGCTCCAGGCTGCCTCTCTCTATGGAACATCATATCCCTTTCACAGACCTGTGCTTCCCATCCCACCTGTAGGACTCTATGCTACTCCTGTGGGCTACAGCATGTATCATTTATCGTAAAAAGACCGGAAAGGGATGATGGAGTGTACTCAAGTTAAAAAGTGCTGTACAGAACTATTGACTGGTCATTTTTCACCTGCTTGTAATGTGCCTTATCAAATATATAGGAATTTGAACCCAGAACCTGTATTCTGCAACTTGGGAACCAACCAAATGTGAGCTCACCAGCTAGAATCTGAACCTGAATGCAAGGTTGTTTTGTTTTTGTTTTTAATATACAGACTCTAAGGAATATAGTTTATTTATATACTGCACAGGGAAGGGGGATTACTTTGATAACTATTCCCAGGAAAATGTATGATTTAATTATCAACCTCCTCAGAGTTCCCAGTAAACCTGTGAAATATCATTCACACACCCACACACCTCCAAAGTGAGTAGCTTTCAGTCCTTTCTTATGCCTGCTTATTCAGAAGGAATATATCTCACTTTGTTCAGTAGTACTTCTTCCCATAGTGGGGTGTGTGTGCAGGCATGGAGGTAAAAATGCACCTGTACTCTTTGACTGACTGAGGAAGCTGAAACATATAGAGAAGCTTTACTTATAAAACCAACTTCAGAAATAAAAGCTGATTTGAGACTGGGTTGGTTTCTGCATTTCTCTTGGGACTCCTTCACTGTACTCCAGACAGCCCTGGAAACTGAAATGCAAGGAACTGGAATACTTCCGATGCAAATGATGGATTGGGTGGATTGTTGATCTGATCTGGCAAAATAGGTTTTCGATTCCTTTATAAAATTCCCTCCTGGAATATTTCCTGTAGAATGGCACCCATGAAGTGGGATTTCCCATTTCAATCTTGTAAAGGATTTCTACAGATATAAGTTTTGCCAAGTTTTCCTTTGCAGTTTAGTCTTGTTTGTAAGGCAGCGTTCAGATGGGTACAGGGGTATGATGCCACAAGCAGAGGAAAATCCTAGAAGCCTCTTTTAGATTTGTCATGATCCCAGTTGCCCATGTCCATTTAATTATCATTTAAATCAAGTCTGCATTTAGCCGACATTTTGATATTGGGAACAAACAGGTTAGAGATACAAAAAGAGGATATACAGTTGTGCAGATGTGCGGAGGGATGATGAAACCAGAGTTGTTTTGTGTTGCAGAGTTGTTTTGTGTTTATTGCAATAATCTTGTGATTTAACCATTATTAGCTTGTAAAAATGAATTATGCTTAAATGAGTCTTGACACCTACCCACAAACCCAGAGGATGAAACAAAGCTATGAGAACAAAGTAGTGCCGCCTGCTCTAAAGACAGGACAGCTCTCCTCTCTTTATTTCAGAGGAGGGCAGGGAGGAAAGAGTTCTGCTTGGCATATATGGTACTATATAACCCAATTGTTTTAATTGTTTTATTATTACTATGGCTAAACCTTGTGGTAAAGTGTCGACAGTGGAGGCAGGTTGCTGAAGACCAGATGTTTCCAAAGTGTGTTTTTTCATATGTCCTCAAGAGTAAGAAGGAATCTGCCCTGCTACAGTTGTGAATCTTTTGTCTATTAGTTCAGTGCTGGCCTTTTACCCACCCATCCCTAGCCTACGAAAATCCCTTTGAAAGGGATGCCTTGTACAATTTTATATATTTTATTGAAGATTTATTATTTCTTATCTCTTTATTTAGAATTAAATTAAAAACATCTTGTTTAATGGTGTGTTGATTTGTCAATGTGTGGAGTTAATTTCTTTTTAAAAAGATGAATTTTATCTTCTCTTTTCTGGGTCAAAATCAAAGATTTTTGGCTAGGTCAGAAAAAAGATAATTTTAAGAAAATTCAAATACAGACATTGCAAGTCATATAACGAAATCCTTCTAAATATTTTCC
This sequence comes from Laticauda colubrina, assembly GCA_015471245.1. Classification (NCBI taxonomy): domain Eukaryota; kingdom Metazoa; phylum Chordata; class Lepidosauria; order Squamata; family Elapidae; genus Laticauda; species Laticauda colubrina. Next base: position 89,801,759 of record BLBF01000003.1, on the reverse strand, counting down.
CCCTTTAGCACCTTCACTATAGACATTGATATTAGCGTCTTCATTACTACAGTTTGGTAGGATGACTTTATCAAGACGTTCAGGAGGGAAGGAGGTAAATAGAATTCACTGGTTCTATTCAAACTGGTGTCTTAGCTCTGAACTTGTTGCTTTCTGCCTCTGGAGATTTTCAGTCATCCAGGTTATGGTTGTTCCAAAGGTGCTTTGTTTCAACTGGACAACTGGACTTTCTGGTTTTTCTTTGAAGACTTTTCACTTCTCATTCAAGAAGCTTCATCAGCTCTTCAGAGGAAGCTTCTTGGATGACAAGCGAAAGGTCTTCAAGAAAAAACCAGAAAGTCTTAAAAAAGCACCTTTGGAATTGTTGCTTTCTGGGTATCCAAATAATTAGGACATGCTTCCTAATAAGTACTTAACAGGTTTCACATCCTGCTCAAATCTATTTGCAGGATCAAGTTAGGAGAAAAATAGTGAGGGGAAGTCCCCAAAGTGTTAAGGCTATAATGTTCAGATGAAAAATCCAGGTTAAGGGATATCAGACAACCCTGGTGGGTGTGGGAACCATGCACACAATTGTTTCCTCTTAAAGGATTAAAGAAAACCCAAAAATACAGTCCAGAGGAAAATATCATTTACCACTGGAAAATGCTAGATAAAAATTCATGGAGATGAGAGAATATTACCTTAATACTTCCAATCCAGAAAGCCAGGCTTCAGATCTGCACACCTTTCACAGAGTAAACTTCATTTCTATTGAATTCAGTGGCCCACATTCTCTAAAACTTGTGTGTGTGTTTGTGTATGTGTGTTTATGTGTACATGTAATTATACTATTAGGGGCCTAAGTCAATGGTTTTATTGTCCTTGACTTTGATCAGGAAGTGTTTTTTGCCCATTCCCAGTTAGTTCAGCTGAGAAATCTTGTAAGGATTTTTTTTTTTTATCATGAAGGGACGAAGTGTAATGCCAACAACAGCGATGATGCCTTGTGTCAGTCCTGACTACTGGTGCTTGCCTAGAGAAATTCCTGAAAGATTTCAGAAATGGTTTGTCATTGCCTTCTTCCTAGAGCTGAGAGAGAGATAGCTAGACTGGCCCAAAGTCACCCATAGGTGGGACTAGAACTGCCTTATAGGTCTCCAGGTTTCTAGTCTGGTGCCTCAACCACTACACCAAACTGGCCTTCAACCGAATTATGACTTTTCCTTCCCCCCCCCCCCCCCATCCTTAGCTATCAGGATACATTGAGTAGTTCCCTCTTGCTCCCAAAAAAAGTCATACTTTAGAGATACAGAACTACACAATCTTGAGTTTTGAAAACCATAATTTGAGTAGAACATCTGACATTATTCTGAAAAATGAAATTTCTAAAAAAAGAGACCAGGTCAGCATTACCAATTCATTGCTGGGGGGAATGTGATGTTCAACAATAATCCTGTAACCCACTTCCTAATCTTCCAGAGGAAGATGTCTTGCAGAGGAAGAAGTCCTGTTGAGTTTAATGGACCAATGGATTTCTTAAATGCATAAGAAATGCTCAAAAGAGTTTCACACCCATAAGAGTCTTATATTTTATTCAAGAAAAACTCCCACTAATTCAACGGGGCCTACTTCCAAGAAGAAGAAAACTTGCATAGAATTGCACTGTTTATGACATCTGCAGCTGAATCTGTTGGTTCAGTGTCTTGGTGTGTCCATTTTACAGATAGTCCTGGCTTACTTTTGGCCACTGATTGAAACTCTGTACCCATTTCCTTAGGAACAAGCCCCTCTGTGCCACAAGGTAACTTTGAATAGCCAGCCTTACCCTGCAACAGTTGCTTGAGTTTGTAGCAGAGAGATGACCCTTGATTTGTGTGTGTGTGTGTGTGTGTGTGTGTGTGTGTGCCATATGTGTGTGTGTGTGTCATTGCATTCAGACTTGTCAAAATGATAAGAACAGGAGAAGGAGCTGTTTGTACAGAACAGCCAGGTGTCTACACTGGCCAAAGCATATATATAAAGTCTGCAGAGATTTCTCCATTGCAGAGATTGTTCTAAGATGTCTAAACAAAAACCAGGAAGAAAACAGATTAAACCCTCTCCTGAGCTATCCTCAACTCTTAAATTTCTATTTTTCCCCCCACTCATGCTCTCCACAGTCTGTTCCAATTACTCCTCTAATATGCATTCTTTTAAAAATACTCCTGAAATATACAGCAACAAATAATGTCAATAGGAATTTGCCAAAGTGGATGGTTTTCTTTTCTATAAAGGAAAGGGGATTTACAGTCATCAAACCCACACTTGCCAGAATTAACCAGATTCTCCTGGTTTGCGCTTATGAAGGGCGCAGAACCAAGCACTCAGCTGAAAACGTTCGCAGTAAGAAGCTTGAAGCTTGAACTGGACAATCCCTGAGAGTCGAGTCGATTCAATTAATTCATATCATTAATGACGGGGCAAAGCAAGGAGGTTTCCACACAGCCTGGCTTTCTCGAGAAAAGGTAGCGTCAAGGGAGGGAGACACCCCCGAAGCCAGCCAAGGGGGTCGGGAGGGGATTCCCGGGAAATCTCCGCGCTGGAAAGTCTCGGAGGGCTAAGGGGGTCGGGCGGGGAGGGAGTAGAAGGGCGAGACCGCTGCCCAGCTGCTCTGCCTCTCCCGACCCTCCTCTAATTTCACCCCAGCCACCCTGTGACTGCTGCGAGCCGAGCCGGGCGAATCGCGCCTTGCCCTTTATGGGCAGATTCTGACACGGCTCCAAAGGGAGCTAGCTGTCCTGGAGACAGGCAGATGGTTGCCGCAGCTCCCGAGAGTCAGGGTGGAGGAGTGATGTGCCCCTTCCCCACCCCTCCCTCGTTTCCCTCTCCGCCCTTTTCGTAAGAAGCTGCGAAAACTGTATATAGGGTTTTCTGAATCGGGACCTCCGAACTGCTGTCGACAGTCGTTCTCTGATGGGGACCACAGAGAAACCAGATCTTACTGGCCTTATAAGGACAATAATCTGATATATAAAGCAGACAGTAACTGGGGTAACATTTGGGGTTTAAAAAAAGAAAGAAAGAAAGAAACGGGGAGGGAGCATCCACGACCTAAAACCTAGTTCAAATCTTGGGGGAAGCGGGGCCAGAGAGGAAAGTAACCCCACAACCACCGAAATTTCCATGGAAATTTCCTCGGAGCAGAACTTAAAGGGCTTGCGGCGCGATCCACCCGCAACCGGGTGGCGCTGTGGGGGTCCCCGTCCCCTCTAATCACGATCCGGTCCTCCCCTCCTGCCTCCCGTCTCCAGATTGTGCCAGGGCTGAGGCTCCGTTAAATCTAGACGTAGGTTCGGTCCGGGCTTATCAGAAAAGCCAGGTTGATCTCGCACACGTGATTGGCTCTCTTTCTCTCCCACCCGCAACCCGCGGAGGGGTGGGCTCTTTGATCCGGAGCTTGCAAACTCCGAAGTAAATTCCGCTGGGTTCCCCGGGATGCGTATATGATGGGGTGGTCGCCCATCTCCCTAGGTCGCGATCAAATTTGCTTCGCCCCGCTCCCGGACTTAATTTCTGGGGGCTGGAGGGGCGGAGCGGACTGGGCGGGAGAATATCCAAAGAAGCGCTTCTCCGTCGCGGTTCTTCCGGAAGATGGGCCGCTTTGACAAAGGCATTTCCTCACTAGTGATATATAGCATCGCGGTTTCGGGGCGATAACAAGCTTTAGTCATCGCGGTAATGGCAGGGATGTTCCCTTCTTTCAAGCGGCTGTTTGACGTTCCGCTTCTCCAACCATGCGCTCCCTATAAAGGAGGGAGTTATGATTTTCAAATTATTATTATTCTACCCTACTCTAGCCTGCTCTAATCTACACTCTACTCTACCCTACCCTACCCTACCCTACCCTACCCTACTCTACTCTTTCCTTTTCCTGCTCCTTGAGGGCCGCTGCAAGTATGCGATCACCAAGGGGTATCCCAATCGCCCTCCCGGTCTGAAAACCGTTGCACCCAATAGCCACCTCGCGCTCCTGAAAATTCCCCCATGACCAAGTCCGGTCTCTATGATGTGCATTTCTGACAGCTTTCCCAAGGAGCATCCTTTCTTCAGGCAGCAGCTTTCCTCCCCCACCAAATCGGCCGCTGGTTCGGGCTTGGACCTCGAAAATTCCGAATATTTTGGGGACAGCCAAGAAAAGGTTCTTGGAAGTCGAAATTTCTCCATTATAAAATGATGAGCACACGCCCCATCAATTGTTGCTGCCGTGGTTACTGCAAACTATTACTGCAGTAACTACTCTTTCCAATTACCGTCGATGTTATGATCTTGTGGGTTAGGACATATTTGTGGCAGTCGAGACAGGTTTATGCCAATCACATATACTGGGTTAGTGTGCAAGAAAATGATTTTTCTGACCCTGTGGTTGTATGTGTCTTTGAGAGGAAGTTCATCTTGATTCAATTCATCGACTTCAGGAATTCCTTGGTGCCTGCCTTGGAGTGGGTGGCGCATCTCCTCCTTTCTTTGTAGTGGCTTCCCTTCCAACTCCTGGTCCCAAAACCTGTATTGCTTGTGGTGAATTCTTTCTGCCGCTTCTCTCTCTCTCTCTCCCTCTCTCTCTCTCCCTCTCTCTCTCTCTCTCCCTCCCTCCCTCCCTCCCTCTCTCTCTCTCTCTCATGGGAATCTCCTTTCCCCCCCCCCCCCCGTTATTTATTGTTAATTCTAGGGCACAGGAAAGCTAAAAAGTAAAGCAATCCGATCTCATGCCTCCACTAAAGTAAAATATAGATAAATATGTATGTGTGGTTTCAGAAATGAGTCTGAGTGAGGACTGTACAAGAAAACCTGCTCCCCGTGAAGTCAGAAGAAGATATTTTATTCCATGGAGCGTGCTATTACAACCCCCTCCCCATTCTCCCCCCCCCTTTAAAGGAAGTCTTGCAAAGGCTGCTGCCCATTGTTGTATATCTGACCAGTATGGGTTTTTATATGTATATGGCGTTTTAAGCACTTTCAAAACTCTAAGAAACCTTTACCAATCATATCCATGATGAGTCAGAAGTTGATCTTATTTTTTCCCTGGGTTGTTTTGGACCTTTCGAGTCAAATCACAGTGTGAAAGCCCAAGAGGTTTAAAACTTTACCATCTCTAAAGAGGACTCCTGAATCTGCCCGATCTGCTTCTGGGCTCTGGCAAGGCAAGGCAAGGCAAGAAAAATTTTTTTAAAAAAATTTGGAAATCGCATTCATGTCGGAAGTCCCTTCCTTTTACTGAACTGAGTGCAGGTGCAGGTCCACTCAGTGTAAGAGGGCCGTTTTTCCTGGAGAAAGAAGGAGGAGGAGGAGGAGGAGGAGGAGGAAGGAAGGAAAGAAGCAAGGAAGGAATACTTCATACATTTCATGAGATGCTTTGAAAAGGGGTTCATTTGTTGCCAATATTAGGACGGACCAGGAGAAAACCCAACTTGAAAACGGAGTACTGAGGGCCAAGAACGAATCTGAGATACGAAGGGCAAATCGTGGTCCAGGAAGGAGAGCTCCTTGTCTGTTGGTTTTCACGCCTGGATGTTTCCCCCGTATTTCTCGTAAAGCTATCCTTACAAAGAGCTTCGCTGTTCTCAGGCCTAGGGAATCCAGTTGGGATCGCAGCTAGGGGGTACAGGGTAGAGAGGCGGTCCCCAGGCTTTTCCTGCCTCTTTCTCAGCCCACTGATAACCACCGAGGTCGGGACCCTCACTTTTCAGGGAACAGGGTACCCCGGTTTAGCCTTGCAGCTCATTGAGCTTGGCCATTATCTTATAGAAGAATGTCCGTTTCCCGCCTCTCTGGCCATTATCAAGTTTCTCGACTTCCATCTTTAGTACATGGAGAGTTGTGAGAGGTGCACGCCTCTCCCTCCCTCCTGCCCCCCTCTCTCCCTCTCCCTCTCTCTCCATCCTTTCCTCTTTTTGTTGCACCGCAAGTCTAGATACTAGAAAGGGAAGGTGGACAGACGCAGGTTCCTAAAAAAATCCGCCTTGCTCTTAGGTAACCAGAGAAATTTTCCTACCTGCCGTTTTCAGGGGAACTCTCGGTCTCTAAAGCTCCGGAAGGACACCCCTCCCTTCTCCCACCACACCACTGAATGCCTGGGTTTTGTTTGTTCGTTTGTTTTTGTTTTGTTTTGTTTTGGAGGGCTTTCAATTCTTCTCATTGTCTTTGGAGAGACGCCTCTGTCCCCCCTATCTCCATCCCCGCCCCCCATCCCGCACGGCTGTTGGTGTCCAACATCGAAAGCGAAGGCAGCAGGTTGGAAGCCTTAACAAACGAAACCCGCTTTCTAACCCTCACGGCGGGGGAAAAAAAACTTTTCGCTGTAGAAATAGCGCTTCTTTCCTTTCTTTTAAAATCAGGCTCGACTCGTCTTTGAAATTAAGAAGGGGGGGAGAATCACGAGGGGAAGAGGCCCATATTCTTTCGAAATAGTCCCTTTGGGGTTTTAAATTGGTAGTTATGCCAATATTCTAATGTCTGAAGTTTGTTTAAACTCTTTTTTCCCCCTCCTCAGGTTCGTTATTGGGGTTGTTTAGAAACGTTTCAGAACGAAGGGGAGGGGGAGGGAAGGCAGAGTTATTTGCTTTTTAATGAGTGTGAATAGCCGATTCTGGACTATCAAGGTGTTGTGTTAAATAACAAACGCGAATACCCTGGAAACAGCAAGAAGAGGAGGGGAAGAAAACTCCGATCGGAATGAAATAGAAACAGCCGAGATAATCTCTCATTGGCGAGCCAAGAAAAAAAAATGAAATAAAGCTAATTTAAGACTGTCAAAACTTCAAAGCTGAGAAAAAGAGCTTCTAAAATAATGTCTCTTGATAAGGAAATAATACACATACTCACACGACGCCCCCCCCTTCTCTCTCTCTTTCTCTCTCTCTCTCTCTCTCACACACACACACAGAGATAATGTCTACTCGATAAACTCCCCTGGATCTCGGGGTCTGGGCTATATTTTATTTGGTGATGAAAGCACTTTGATGTCAGTGTATTCCAAACAATTATTATTATAATTTGAAACAACCTGGTGTTTTCCATTACTAACGGCTTACGCTTTGAAGTTACACCTCATAATTTCTTAAATTAAATAAATCATTTTAAGTTTGCACTGGGAGCCTTTTAATAGCAGAGAAAGGAATATCATTGTCTTATTGAGAGGCAATTGCCGCGGCTCCAGTTTGGCTGTAGCTGGGGGCAAAGTGGTTCTCCCGAACAGACATACTTTATTAGCCTCCCATAACTCTTGAAAGAACATTTTTATATTTTCTTTGATTCGTCCCCCTCCCCCCACCCAGCGCTTGTTTTCAAGTTGTCCCAACCTTTAATTACTGCCTAATATGAAAAGCATTATTTTTTAATGCTGTGTAATTTACCAGAGGCAATAGGCCAAGCTAACAATTGTGTTTACGGGACTTCTTGTTGTTTGCAACAGTGCGGCTTTCAACCCACCTTTTTTATGGGTGGTTGCACTAATTAAGACAGTGGCTGGGACTCCCGGGAGGGGTAGGGGGCTTAATATTGAAGCCGGCGGGGACGGAAGGCTTTGGAGAAGGCCGGATCCCGCTGGCGCCCTCCTCCCCGCCCCCGGTGCCTCCTCCCCCTCTGATTTTCTGCTCTCAAGTTGTTTTGATCCTTCTTGAAAGTCAGCGGGCTCTCGCTGTTGCTGCTCCGCAGGCTCACCGAGTGTTGGGCGCGCGGGGAGGGGTGTGTGTGTGTGTATGTGTGTGGTTGAGACAAGAACTCCCCACAGGCTTTGGATCCGGAGGTTCTTACTTCAGAGGAGGCGGTGCCTGTCAAATCCCTCCAGGCGAGTTCCCGCAGGCTTGGGCCTCAATCCACCAGGAGAGCAGTCATCCTATGCATTGATCAGTACCCGAGCAGAACGTTGGCTCTTTTTAAACCAGAGGTCTCCAAACTTGGCAACTTTAAAACTTGTGGACTTCTACTCCCAGAGTTCTCCAGCTGGAAAATTCTGGGAGGTGAAGTCCACAAGTCTTAAAGTTGCCAAGTTTGGGGATCCCGTTTTAAACTATTGACACTTTTCCCTGCAAGTAACCCTAACACCTGGGAATGAACTTAGGCCGGTATCTCTTGTCTCTCCTTTTAGGGCTGCTCTTACACTTCAATCCAACTCCTTGTTCTCCATGATAGCAGTATTCTAAGTACTTGAGGGGCTGCCACAAAGAAGAAGAGAGGGTCAATTTATTCTTCAAAGCATCAGAGGGCAGAACAAGAAGCAATGGCTGAAAACTAATCCAGGAGAGAAGCAACCTGGAATTAAGGAGAAACTTCCTAACAGTGAGAACAATTAACCAGTGGGACAGCTTGCCTTGTGGGTGCTTCATCGCTGGAGATTTTTAATAAAAGACTGGACAGCCACTTGTTTGAAATGTATAGGGTCTTTTGCTTGAGCAAACCTCCAAGGACCCTTCTAGCTTTATTCTATTCTATTTAAGTTTACTTTCCAGTCCTTAAATCTCGGGGCTGCACAGGGAAGCATTGCACTGGGAAAGACGTTTCACTTCTCCGCACCTGTCACAGCACCTCGTTGGCCTAGTTCACAAGACATACTTCCCCAAGGTCTGTTAACAGCTGTGTTGACACCACGTGCTAAGCCTGGTTAAAGTTCTCTTCTGTCAGCTTCTGTGGCATTAAATGTACTGGGTGAACTTAGGCCAGCTGCTCAGTTGGTAACTGGTAGGATGTATGGGGAGACTAACCCCAGAAGTGGGTTAGTTCAGTTAACTTGGTTAAGAGGGTTTTGAGACCAGACCTGAATCACCTGCATCAGATCCCAGGGGAGGCTGGGAAATGCTCTCTCAAAAATAAGATCCTTGGTCCTCTTCCTGAGCTAGAGGTGGTGTGCTCCTTTTGGCGGTCTTTGCTTCACTGCCTGCAAACCTTCCCCCTCCAACACTGGGTGAAAAATATGAGAGATTAAGAAAACGCAGGCAAGGCCTGTAGCCCAGACAGTCCTCCCTCTGCTCCAAACAATAAAGCCAAAAGCCTTCCAGCAAAAAGTTTGTTTCAAAAGCCCATCATCTCGGGAATCAAATATTACTCAGAACCAGACTTGTAGACCGCAGGTGAGAAATGTTATCCTCTCTCTCTCTATTTGTTTATTTATTTGTTTATTCATTTATTTTATTTGTATGTGGTGATGCCTTGTTTGGAAAAAGCATGCTTCTGAATATTTCAGACATAGGTGAAACCTCCACTCACGCTCACATATGAATCACTCTTCCCAGGAGAACTGTGAGGCCCCTTCCTTATTACGGCCATTTCTTCTCACTTTTTTTGTCTTTCTAGGATACCCTCCTGCTACATTCCTAGCAGCCCTGGTGTTGTTTCAGGAGAAAATTCCGAACTCCCTGTCAAATGACAACCCCTCCCCTTCAAATGTTTTGAATTTCTCAAGCTTCGAAGCATTTCTGCCAGCCAAGGGGCCTAAAAGAAGAAGGAATTGCAAATTTGCCCCCAGGGCTCTCAGCTAGCTGGAGGGACCAATAGTAGCTAGATGAGCGCAGGCCTGGCTTCGTAGCTTTGGATCCATTATACAGTTTCTCTGGATTAGGGAGAGAAAATGGCTCAGGTTTCTTAGATTAGTGGCGATGGTGGGAACTTTAAATTCATGGGACCAATATTGATCCTGGATTTAGAAATCCTTCAACTATTCAAAGCAACTTGGCCTTTGTGTCCAAAGTTCTCCAGGAGTTAGCTTAACGTCCTACACTGCCCTGAAAGGAGTATCCTGGACAAGCCCAGTGCCTCAGGACAAATACAGGCCCTACAGATTTCAAACACTTCCTCAGCTATACCCTTGGGAACACTCTTAGGTGATGTCTCCTATTTAGTTATCATGATTGCAAGGTTAGCTACCACAACTTTAATATTTAACAATATTAACCATCTCTGTCGAAGAAGCTCATGTGTAAATGTTAAGGAGTTGCTCAAAGGCACCTTTGGGGATGGTCTTTTAAAACGTGGTTTTATGAGGAGGGAGGGAATGCAGAAGAAACCAAGTTCCAGTATCTGTTCTGTATCTTGAGAGGAATTCAGGTCGGCAGAGAGAACATTGTCCCTGAGGTAAAAAGCTCGGCCTTTAAAGGATGCCCTCCTATATTCATTCCCCCCCCCCCCCCCAGTTAACAGCCGGTCTTAAAAGTTTGGGTTGCTCGAACAAATCCCTGAATGGTCCCGGGGTGGATGCTGCTCCTTCGGAAACTGGATGTGTAAACTTGGCTAACTTCTAGCTGTATTCGCATCTTCCGAATCGTGGTTTATTCACTGCGGCTCGACCAATAATGTACACAACACATTAAACCAGGTTTATAAACCAGGTGGGCTATAGCCTCATCCAACACGCTACACCCAAAAGGAACGTTCTAGTTTGGCGGGAGGCATGAAGCCAGACGACGTCTCTCAGTCGAACATCCCTCACAAGGGTCGTGAAGCTAAAACAGGGAGGAAGAATTTTGGATGAAGGATAGGTAAACAATAACAATGTCAGCAGCCCAGTGACCCCCTACACCCCGTCCTCCACGGCCCACTTTGGCTGGAATTTGGAAGCTCAGCGTTCTTCCTCCGGTTTCTATCGGGAAGGGAAGAGAGGACGGCTGCAGCGTCGCGGCTTTCGTCTCACAAAGACAATTTCTCCCCGTCAAAGATTGGGGAAGAGAACAAACGCTGCGAAGAAACTTTTTATGGGCGCAGGCGCAGTTCCCGAGATGGCGGGGGGGGGAGAGAGAGAGAGAGAGAGGAGGGAGCTACGCGAGGAGAGGTTCTGGCGAGTCTTTTGGACACGCAGGCGCAGCCCGATTTTGGTTTGGACGTTAGCTTGGTGTTTGAAACGGTGGGCAGACTCGGGGTAAAAAAAAAAAAAAAGAGTCAGTCCCCAAGGAGTTTGCCCCCCCTTCTCCCTCCCCTCCTGCCCCATCGCCTCTCCTCTTCTTAGTTCAACTCCTTTTAAAAGCCTAATCCGCCCAACTCCATTGCTATTTTTCACGCCGGGCTCCAGCATTTCTCGGCTAAGCCCTTTCCCTTTTTGATGTAGCGAGTCAATTGAGGAATGCTGGTCTCGGTTATCAATCACCCAGCTGGGGCTTAAAGGGCTCCGACTAATCAGATTTAATTGCTCATGTAGCGCCACTCCTGCCCCGGGCCACGACCGACTTGCTCAATTAAACCCCCAAATACCTCCAATCAATAAATAAGAAACGACAACACGTTTAAGGGATTTATCCAGCCAAGGAACTGAACTGGAAACGGATTACAACCAAGAAGGGGCCTTTCATAATTAAACATACCCCTCTTTCAGATGGGGAGGGAGAGGAGCAAAGGAAAAGAGAAAGAAAAGGTTTCCTATTGGAGAACTTGTGATGCACCTGCTTCTTCTCCTCCTCCTCCTCCTCCTTTTTTTTTTTTTTTTAAAAAAAGGAGACATTTAATTTATTATTTAGCTGTTGTAGCCTTCAAAACAAACAAACAAAGGAAGTAACAGACCAGGTTCAAATGGGGGACATTGGAGGGGGTTTTTTGGGGGAAATAATCCTTGACTTGCTGGCTTATGCATGTTGAGTATTTAGGTAAATGGCTCCAGCGTGTATTTGGCAAGTCCATTCAAGACTGACACCAGCACTGTTGTTCATAGGTGCTCTCATCTGTCCATAAAATTAATAATAGCAAAACCAACGTTTGTATTTAGTTGATTAAAGTCTAAGTGTAATCCTTACAGCTACTGTTTAATACAAATCGGGAATTATCCTACCTATTGCAATTGGGAAGACAAGTCGATCCTAGCCTACCGCCACCAGTCTACTTAACAAGTAAAAGGCAATATTCAACAACAATGGATGATATCATTTTAAGCCTACAGGATATGGTATAAGTAAATAAATTACTTATTTACTTGAGATCTCAAAAGCAGAAAAGAACCCAAATAGGAGAAGGTATACATTCAATGTCTTTGTATACGTCAATGTATCTATAAGGTAAAGGAAAAAGATTCCCCTTGCAAATACATGCTAGTTGTTTCCAGCTCTAGGGGGCAGTGCTCATCTCCGTTACAAAGCGGAAGAAGAACCAGCGCTGTCCGAAGACATCTCCGTGGTCATGTGGCCAGCATGACAAAATGCCGAAGTGCACGGAATGTTGTTACCTGCCCACCAAAGTGATCCCAATTTTTCTACTTGCATTTTTACATGCTTTCGAACTGCTAGGTTGGCAGAAGCTGGGACAAGAATGGGAGCTCACGCTGTTATACAGTGCTAGGGATTTGAACTGCTGATGTATCTATAGACATAACCTATCCTTTCTATATGCATTTTTTGGGTTATTTGGTGTGTGATGCTAATGGAGAATTCCTGGAAAAAGAACTAATTGATAATTAAACCACAGGTCATTGTTGTTAGTCATGAAATTGTGTCCGATCCATCGTGACCCCATGGACAACATTCCTCCAGGCCTTCCTGTCCTCTACCATCCCCCGGAATCCATTTAAGCTCATGCCGACTGCTTCCTAGCCCTTGACTTACAACCACAACAAACATTTCCATTGCTAAGCAGAACAGTGGTTCAATGAGTCATGCTCCATTTTATGGCCATTTTGCCATGCTAGTTAAGCAAATCACTGAAGTTGTTAAGGGAATAATGTGGTCGCTAAGTGAATCTGGCTTTCCTCTTTGATTTTGCTTGTCAGAAGCTCCCTAAGAAGATTGCAAATGACATTCCGGGATCCCAGGATGCTGCAACCATCGTAAATACATATTTGTTGCCAAGCACCCAAAACTTTGATCATGTGACTGTGGTATGTTGCAATGGTCATAAGTCACTTTTTCCCAGTGCTGATATGACCTTGAATCAGTGGTGAGATTCAAATATTGTTGCCACTGGTTCGGTGGATATGGCTTGGTGGGTGTGCTTTGCACATGTGCACACACTTTGCATGCTTTGCATGCACGTGCATGCCAAATGTGCACTTTGCACAGGTGCAGAGGTGTTCTAATTCACTTCCTGCAAGCCTGCACAATCCCGATTGCTTAAGCAGCTGCTGTGTGGCAGTCTTCTGTGCCATGCAAATTCAGCGGATAAAAGTGTGTGCAGGCGGGTGGGCGGGCCCAACAGCAGAGTGATGGAGAGAACTGGTTCGCTCTCCGCTGCTCATCGCTCATACCGGCTCACCAAAACCGGGCAGAACCGGTCAAATACCACCACTGCCTTGAATGTTCATTAAACAAATGATTGTAAGTTGCAAGTTGTAAGTTGAGGACTAGCTGTGTTCTCCCCTCCACATCGCACAAAGTGATTGACAGACATTTTGCGGTTCCCATTTTAAGATGTGGAATCCTACGCACAATTATATGGAATAATAGGAAACCAAGAATAAAATATTTGTATATTCTAATATTTAGTTCTTGTTTCCTGTTAAGCAAATGGGAAGCCTATGCAGTGTGATTGAAGCTTTGGGGAGCATTCATGAGAGATGGAAAAGAGGGGAGAAGGAGTGATATCATACGTTCAGGACTTTACTGTATTTGTGTCTTCCATGAGGCTCAAAGTGCCATGTATCTGCTTTCCCAATTTAGACATTGGTTAAGCTCAAAATACTCAGCCAGGTTGCTAAATGATGTTGAATTGTATTGTATCACCGAGAACAGAGGTGGGGAACTTTGGCCCTTTATGACTTGTGGACTTCAACTCCCAGAATCTCTGAGCCGACCATGCTGGCTTAGGAATTCTGGAAGTTGAAGTTCACAGGTCATAAAAGAGCCATAGTTCCCCACCCCAATCTAGAAGAAGCTGCTGGTTGACACAGCAGTTTACCCTGAATGGTCGTTAAACAAATGGTTGTAAGTGGAGAACTACCTGTATTCTTCTCTCCACAGTGCACAAAGCAATTGGCAAACATTTTGCTGCTTCCTTTTAAGACATGATCTTAAGCATAGTTATACAGAATGATAGGCAGCCTATAATAAAACATTTCTACATCCTAATATTTGGTTCTTTTTTCTTGTTAAGTAAATTGGAAGCTTATGCAGTGTGGTTGAAGTTCTTGGGGCATTTGTGAGAGATGAGCGGGGAGAGGGAGTGATATCATACGTTCAGGACAAATGACAAGAATTGCATATTGTACATTATTTGCACCATGAAGTGACTGATGCAAAATACATAGTTCATGCCTGAAGTTTCCAGTTGAAAACCTCTCCCAATCAAGGCAGCAGAATTTGAATTTGAATCCCCTTTTTGGAAAAACTCTCCCAGTCACATACAGGAATGAGTTTTTCTTCAGCCTCTCCCTCTACCAAATATTTAAAGTTTTAATCCTTTCAGAAGAAAGGTAAAAGTTTGCTTCTAGCCAGGGGTGGGATTCCACTGGTGTGTTCTGACCCACGCCTTTTTCCAACAAATCAAAAACAATCCAAGGGGAACAGAAACCTTTTAATGCTTCTGCAAAATAATTAGGTGTGATAAACACAAGCCTTGCCAAACTGTGCGAGACTTGCCAAAAGGTAACAGATAAGAAATAATTTGCAATACAAGAATCTTCAAATACAAACTCAGGATACTGGAATGTCCACAAGGCTGGAGTTTCAAAACATCTTTGCCTTCTGCAAAGAACATTCATTTCACAGCTGGCTTTTATCTTCTTGAAGGAAGGGCCATTACCTTGCAGCCTTACTCCCTTACACACCTGCTGCCGGCTAACCACAACATGGTGTAACAATTGGTTTGGTGATTGCATGCTTTGTGCATGTATGCAGCACTTCAAAACACCCCTTTTTCAGCTAAAACGTACCTTCTGCTACAGCTTCTGTGCGTAAAAATAGCTGATCCACAGCAATCCACTGTGCCATGCAAATCAACTGGGGTGAAAAAGGAATATAGGACAGATGAGGGCAGAGATGGGTGGGCTGGGCCAACTATTAGCCAGAACTACCAGTTCGTACGAACCAGTTTGTACCAACTGAATCCCATCCTGGTTACCTAAGGCTAGGTAAATGAGAAATGTAGCATTGTTTTTTTAAAAATCTCTGATTGAAAATTGGAATTTACAACAATCTTGAATATTTCAGTCAACAACCAAAAACATTCACTGCAGAGATCCATTTGTCTCTAAGGAATAGGTAAACAAGATAATATTTTATTTTTCCATATATTTTGTGATTGGATACTTTTATATTTTTCTATGGAAAATCCTTTTGAATTACTGTATGCAATTTTGTTAGCTCTAAATTTTTACCCTGTTAACCACCAAAAGCTTTTAATATTTTAACTTTTATTTTTTTAAAAGCAAAAAATACTGTAAATTGTTATTGTAAAATTTAATGTTAAAAATTATTTTGTTCTTTTTTAAAATAAAGTTAATTTTTTGTATATTTCTTGTCAGCTTTGATCTATCTTCCAAAACTAAAGAGTGGGAGGGGCGGAGAAATTATTTTGATTTTGTGTAAAACCCAGAGATGGCATTATAGAATGTTCATTTTAATTTCTCTTTTTCTTTTTAATTTGCTAGGAAAGCAAACCAAGTTGTGAGTACCCTACTTCTTTCATATACAGGAGGATGGAAACTAAGAGAGGAGAGAAGCAATTGGACAACCATTTATCTGAAATGGTGTAGAGCTTCCTGCCTGAGCACAGGATTGGATTAGAAGATCTCCAAAGTCCCTTCCAACTCTGGCAGTAGTAGTAGTAGTAGTAGTAGTAGTAGTAGTAGTAGTAGTAGGTGATGGTAGCAGTAACTTCCAAACCCTACTCCAAATGAGAGGAGGTGTGACCAAGTTGCAAAGATCTACAGGAGTCATAGAACTTGCTGTTTAAGGTTGTGCTGCTATAACTGGTGGGCCATGGGCTGGATGCATCACATACAGGACAATGGCCACCCCGGCTCCACAAAGGCAAAAAAATCATGATATGTCATGATATGTCACATGATGTGACCAAGTTTGACATGAGTGTGCAATGGTGTCTTTGTTCTGACTCAACCAGGTTCCCAAAGAGCAAACACAGACAAAGGCAACAGCTCCCACCTTTTAAGGTTTAATAACAAATGCTGTTCCTTACAGATAAAAGGCTGCTTTCCACTAATTAGCTCTGACAAGAAAGAGACTTGCCAAGGTGTTCATCAATGCTGCCAAAAATCCAGAGATAAGAACTAATTTACAAGATTCTCCAAACACGAACTAAGATGTCCAACTAAGTTGAACTTCAGAGTTTCTTTGCTTTCTGCAAAGAATGCTTTTTCAAACCTGGCTTTTATCCTCTTGAGGGACAGGCCATTACCTTGCAGCCTTACTCCAGAATCGCCTGTACTGCTGTAATTGTTCTTTCCTCTGAGTAATCCTTCGTGCACGTGCACTTGGTGCAGGCTTCTTGGGAACTTCTTCATCACTGCTGCCAGCCCCCACAATCTCTGAAGGCAGCAGTCCACTCCCTGGTGGTCTTGGCCCCTCATCAAAGTCATCACCCTCCTCAGTCAACTGCACCTGCTGCTGGCTAACCACAACAATCTTTTATGTGATGACACCATAACGTGCATGATATTACCATAGATCCTATGACATAGCTTACAAAATGGTTACAGAATAGCTGCCATGTCAAATTCAGCAGACCTGAGCAAGGCTTCCAAGCAGCATAAAGGATTTCTTTACGTATATGTTACAAAATAGGAATAGGGTCACTTAGGCTGAAAAGGAAAAGAGTGCTGGAAGATATGGTAGCTGTCTTCATATACTCGAAGGACTTTAATATAGATACATCTTCTATATTAAAGTTGTGCATAGGACAAGAAGCAATGAACTTAAATTAGGCATTGGTTGATTCGACATGAAGCTTATCTAAAGCCCCTGTCACACTGTGCCAACGGATGGAAAGAGGATGTAAAATGGAGAAAAACACTTGCCATCCGTTGGTTAACGCGATGCTTCCGTTCTGTACTCACTGCCTCCGTTTTGCTTCCTCTCTATCCATCCAGCATCCGTCTATTGACATTTCATCCGCTCAGAAGGTTTTGAGCTGCTCAAAACTTTTGAGCGGAAAATGTATCCAATCCATCCATTCTGCATCTGCTAGGCATACGGGGGACATCTGTTCTGCATCCATTACGCATCTGCTATATCCGCTAGGCATCCGCTGCGCATCCGTGCAACTCAAATCCGTTCCAGCAGTAAACGGATGCAGGGAGGAAGCAGAACGGACGTGCAGCGTTAGTAGCACGGACAGAGAAAGGATGAAAGCGGATGCAGCTACGCATCCGCGTCATCCACTACGCATCCGCTCTGCATCCGCTCTGCATCCTCTACGCATCCTCTTCGCATCCTCTATGCATCCGCTCTGCATCCGCTTCCATCCGCTTCCATCTGCTAGGCTTCCGTTCCGCATCCGCTTTCCATCCGCTCTGCGTCCTCCCCCATGCATTCCTTTCCGTGTTATCCGCTCTGCTTATGCAAATTTTTGCCCCTTTTGAGAGCAGATAACAACGGATGGAACATTTTTCTCGTCCACTGTGTCCTTTTCACAAATGTTTTGCATCCGTTGGGCAGTGTGACAGGGCCTTAACATTTTAAGAATGGAAGAAACTTCCTTTACTTGAGTTGTTTAAACAGTGACCAGAGGGTCATCTGTCAGAAACATTGTAGTAGTGGACAGTGGGTTGGACGAGGTGATCTTCAGTACTCTTCGAATTCTCATATTCTTTGATACTCTCAGCACAAATTATGATTATTGTTACATAGTTATACTCTCTCTTTCTCAGTGTGTATCCAGATTGATTTAGAAAATCAATTAACCCAACAATTCACAACTGGCAATTTGATTCTGATAACCAAATCCTAAATAACCTAATCTCTCCAAGCTATTCAAATAATTTGAGCTATTTTCAAATTGAGTTGGAAACTGATCTGAATTTAATAGGATCAATTCTCCAAATAGGATGGGAAGTTTAAGCTCCTGTCACACTGCACCAATGGATGCAAAGAGGATGTAAAATGGACAAAAAAGCTTGCCATCCATTGGTTAACGCGATGTACTCACTGCCTCCGTTTTGCTTCCTCTCTATCTGTCCAGCATCCGTCTATTGACGTTTCATCCACTCAGAAAGTTTTGAGCTGCCCAAAACTTTTGCGTGGAAAATGTATCCAATTCGTCCGTTATGCATCCGCTATGCATCCGCTACGCATCCGTTATGCATCCGTTATGCATCCGCTATATACACTAGGCATCCGTTCCGCATCCGCGCAACTCGCATCCGCTCGGACGCAGGAAGGAAGCAGAACAGACACAGAACGGATGCAGAATGGATGCCAAGCGGAAACAAAGCATTTAAAATGGAAAAAACATGCGCAGAGGGGAACTATCTCGGATATTAAGGATGTCTACAGGATGCCTAGAGGATGCCTAGAGGATGCCTAGAGGATGCCTAGAGGATGCAAAGTGACACCTATACTGCCTATAAAAAGGGGGAGCAACTCACCTGCATCTGACTTTGAGACCAGCAGCCCAGCTGTGCAGACCTCTGCAGCCTTCATCTGACACTTCCTCTTCCACAGCATCCAGTCATGTCCACCGTCGATCGTAACACAGTCCTTTTGGCAGCCACCATCCTTCTGCAACAGTGCGAAGCCATCTACAGGCTCTGTGAACTCTACTACAGGAAGAAAAGGAGGCAGCCAAGAAGCGTCTGGGTCCGAAGATGGATCGGGAGAAGAGCAGAGTACGGGCTATACAACAAACTGATGGTGGAGCTCAGGAACGAAGACACTTGGGCATTCCAGAACTTCATGAGGATGCCTCCAGCCATGTTTGACGAAGTTGTGCAGCAGCTGATACCCAGGTTGACCAAGGCAAACACCAACTTCCAGCCCAGCCTGGAACCTGGGCTCAAGGTGGCACTCACTCTGTGCCACCTGGCCTCAGGGACCACCTACAGGAGCTGGAGGGTGCCACACAACACCATCAGTGTGGTCAGAGAAGTGGTGCAGGCCATCATCGAAGAATACCTGCAGGAGCTCCTCCAGTGCCCCTCCACTGAAGAAGGATGGAAGAAAGTTGCAGAGCAGTGGTACCAGAGGTGGAACTTCCCACACACCGTTGCAGCCATAGATGGGAAGCACGTGGCCTGCAAAGCTCCAGCCAAGTCGGGCTCCACTTATTTCAACTACAAGGGCTTCTTCAGCATTGTCCTCTTTGCCATGGTCGATGCTGACTACAAGTTCATGTACATCAATGCTTCAGGCAGTGGCTCATGTTCACATCCCCAGGTATACAACGCCAGTGACCTCAAGGAGGGGCTGGAAGGCAACCTCATCATGGGCTTTCCAGATCCAGACCCCCTGCCCAACGACACGCAAGATGTGCCCTACTTCATCGTGGGGGATGACGCCTTCTCCCTCAGAACCTACCTCATGAAGCCCTACACTTCAAGACACCTCACCCATAAAGAGAGGATCTTCAACTACAGGCTGTCCAGGGCAAGGCGGGTGGTGGAGAACACCTTTGGCATCCTGGCCAATAGGTTCCAGGTACTTCTCACCACCATGCAGCATTGCCCAGAGACCGTGAGGAGGATCGTGGAAGCTTGCTGCATCCTGCACAATCTCATGCGCACCCGCTACCCAGTCTTGCAGAACAGGCTCGTGGACCTCCAACCAGGGAATGGGAAATGGAGCCTGGGGAATGGAGGCAAGGGTGAAACCTGATAGACACTAAGGATGTGCAAGGCCCCAACAGAGCCTCACATGAAGGGAAGAAGCAGTGCAACCTCCTGAGACACTGGTGCAACTTCCCAGCTGGAGCAGTGGAGTGGCAAGACAGGATGATAGATGATTAATGAGTGCTTCCTTCAGCCTGTCTCATCACACTGATGAGATTGGGCCATATATGTTGGGTGGGCCTACAATGAACAGGGCGTTTAATAAAGAGTTGTGTTTGTGTTGACATGTGTGGATGATTATTACATTATTATTGATAATAAAGGGTCATAGGTGTGGCACCAGGGAGGGTGGACCATACAGTCCCACTATGCTTGCACTGGAGGCTTATCTATCCCACTGCTATCCTTACCCATCCCACAGCTATTACCCATCCCAAAGGTATCCCTGCCCATCACCCTGCTATCTTAACCCATCCCACAAGCATACAAAGGCTTAAACCATTTCTAAAAGTTTCCACCAAGACTTTATTAAAAAAAAGAAATGAAGCAAGTGTGTGAATCAAAGATAAACTTTATTGAACAACAAGCTGTAAAACAAAAATGACCCAAGTCAAGTGTCCAAATAAACTCTACAGGTAGCCATCTACCCAGTATCTGGCATTCTTGTTGGTCACTTGGAGGTGTGCCCAGTCTCAGGGATGAAGGGTCCAGGTGCTGTGGAGTTGGGTGGTGCTGGAGTGCTGGTCTGTATCGTCATTGGCATGCCTGGCCCTGAGAGGACAACAGGGGACAGTGTGTTGAGGAAGCTCTCAGACAGCTGGCTCAGACCCATGATGCTGAGAGGTCCTTCCTCCATGCCATGGGGTGTCAGCCCCAGTACTGATGACAGATGTGTTGAGGCCAGGCTTGGCTGTGGGGTGGAGGAAGGAGTAGTGTAGTGGGGCTGTCTGGTCTGCAGCTGGGTGAGGACTGGCGTGGGTGGCATTGATGGTGTGGGTGGCATCGCTGTCGTCGGTAGCATCATTGGCGTGGCTGGCATCGGTGGCATCAGTGGAACCGTTGGCAACGGTGTCGCCCGATGACTCTGTGCCTGGGCTGGGAAGGGCTGCTGCCTGTGCTTCTGGACCTCCTGGTAGCCGTAGCCCTAGTAGGTGAGAGCCTGTGGAAAGCCCTTGGTATGGGAGGGACATCACCTGGGGTGGAGGAGCAGACCTGGACTGGGTGGGAGCAGGTTCCTCTGGGTCTGGAGGGTTGTGAAGAAGCTCCGTGATCCGGTCCTTCACCACCTGGTACTGGGGTTCCTCCATGTTCTTGAGGGTCTGGTTGACATAGGTGAGGAAGGGCTTGCGGTTGGAGGATGAGGAGTCGTTGCTGACCAGCTGAGAGAGGAGATCTATACTGGTGCGGATGGTGTCCCTGATCTCCAGCAGGACAGTGTGGCTCTGCCCCTCCTGCTGTCTGGCTCTCTGCCTTTCTGTGGAGGTGGAGCTGGGGGGTGGATGCGGCTACGGCTGTGGTGGACACGACGTCTCCGTTCTCCCACCACACCAGGGAGTCCTCCACGTGCTCCACCACGGTTACAACACCTGTCCGCGGGTTCTCCGCCGTGGCACGCTCCACAGAAACCTGCCTGGAGACAGGGACTGACTCTCGGCCGGAAGAGGACTGGGTCTCAGCAGGTTGCCGGAGAGAGAGGGTAGACAGGGGCTCCTGGTGCTCCTCGGTGGCGGATCTCACCCTACAGGAAGCTGCACCTGGCCATGACATAGGTCTCTCTGTCCATCAGCTTTACTGTGGCCTGGCCAGATTTATTCAGGTGCAGCTTCCCATACCAGATGTGCATATGTTTCCACCAGCCAAGGAGCACCTCTGAAGTATAACCCATACTCTCCGCCCTCTCTCTCCAAGCAGCCTGGTTCCGCTTGGTGTCCCTGTACAGCCGGTGTCCCTTCCGCCACAGATAGTCATTCTCTCTCAGCCACTCCAGCACCTCATCTTCGTGTTTCTCCTCAATGAAGTATTGCCTCCTCTCCCGTCCCCACATACGCCTCTTCCTCCCTTTGCCAGGACCAGATGGGCCCTCATTAGAGGGGCTCCCAGGTGGTAGGGGCTGCTCCTCCACACCACCATCAGCAGCAGCACCAGCAGGATCATCATCATCATCATCATCATCATCATCATCATCACCAGCAGGATCATAATCATCATCATCATCATCATCATCATCAGCAGCAGCAGCAGCAGGACCAGGATCAGCAGCAGCAGAGTAATCACCAGGAGCCCCAGCAGCACCAGCAGCACCAGCAGCACCAGCAGCACCAGCAGCACCAGCAGCACCAGCAGCACCAGCATCACCAGGAGCACAAGCAGGACGAACAGGACGAGCAAGACCAGGAGCACGAGCAGTACGAGCAGTACGAGCAAGTCCAGGAGCACAAGCAGGACGAGCAAGTCCAGGAGCATGAGCAGGACCAGCAGGACCAGCAGCAGCTTCAGCAGAGTACGCAGCAGAAGCACCACTGCCAGGAGCAGCTTCAGCAGAAGCTCCAGCACCAGAAGAGCGAGCCTGAGCAGCAGAAGCCCCAGCAGAAGCAGAGTCAGGGACAGGGGGCGGGAGGGTGGCCCTGTCCCTCTTGCCAGGGATGGTGGCAGGTTGCTGAGACTTTCACTTCTTCCCCATGGTTGTGGGGTTGCTGGCTGGCAGGGAGGCTGGCAGGGAGGCCGGCAGGCACCAAGGCTGGCAGGAAGCCTGGCAGGAAGCCTGGCAGGAAGCCTGGCACCAAGGCTAGCAGGAAGCCTGGCAGGAAGGCAGGCAGCAAGGTTGGCAGGCAGACTGGCTGGCAGGGAGGCTGGAAGGCAGGCTGGCAGCAAGGCTGGCAGGCAGGCAGACACCAAGGCTGGCAGGGAGGCTGGCCAGGAGGCTTGGAGGCAGGCTGGCAGGAAGGCTGGCAGCAAGGCTTGCAGGCAGGTATGCAGGCAGGGCAGGCAAGGACTCGATGTATCCTGCAGCAGGTCTTTCCTCCGAATGCTGGCCACGTGTGAGCTGCTTCCCTTTATATCTGGGGGGCTTGCGCAATGCATCCCCCCCCGCATGCGCAATTAATGGCAGGCATCCGCTAGGCTTCCGCTCTGCATCCGCTTCATCCGCTGTGCATCCGCTGTGCATCCACTTCATCCGTTCCGCATCCGCTTTGCTTAGGCCCCCCGGAAGCCCTGCGGATGTTCCATTCGCTCCCATCCACTTCCATCCGCTGGGCTTCCATTCCGCATCCACTTTCCATCCGCCCTGCATCCTCCCCACATCCGTGTTTTCCGCTCCGGTTATGCAAATTTTTGCCCCTTTTGAGAGCGGATAACAACGGATGGAACATTTTGCTCGTCCGTTGTGTCCGTTTTGCATTCTTTGGGCAGTGTGACAGGGCCTTTAAAGCAAGTTGGATAGTAAATCAAAACTTAATTGATAAGTTGACTCATAGCTGTGGTATACAGTAATTCTCTAAAAATCAGGAGGATGGATTTAAAATGAGAGATGGGTAGATTTTACTTTATCAACTGTTTGTTGGGCATAGTTACTTCATATTCTGCTTTCCCTTTAGTTTGCAAAACAGTTGATTGAGCTTTCTTTAATTCTTCATTTTGTAAAAACACTTTCTCAATAGTCTGCTGTCTTTGTTCTGGGACTTCTTTAAACCTGCTTTCTTCTGAGCTAGAGAGGGAAGAGTTTAAAATTGAAAATGAAGTGTCATAAAATTGATTTTGCTGTTAGAGATTATTTTGTTAGAATGTTATAATACATCAAAATTTCACGTGGTTTGGCTAATGGTTCATAGACATTTTGGGACTGAACTCCTCTGTCTATCATGAGTAATAGAATAAATGTACCTATTAGGCAATCACTTTATACAGAAGTAGGAAACAGGCCAATCAATATAAGAAATTATTTTTCCCAATATAGTGTGGTTGTGGTCTGTCTGTCTGTCTGTCTATCTATCTATCTATCTATCTATCTATCTATCTATCTATCTATCTATCTATCTATCTATCTATCTAT
>BLBF01000003.1:89766437-89778056 GCA_015471245.1 Laticauda colubrina | reverse complement strand
TATCTATCTATCTATCTATCTATCTATCTATCTATCTATCTATCTATTAAAATTTATATGGCCGCCCAACTCATTCTCAATGACTCCAGGCAGTTTGCAAATAGATAAAAACCCAATATAAAAACAACAAACAATACTCCCCTCTCCTAGTGACATCAATCAATCAATCAAATAAGCCACCTGATGGGCTGTATTCCTCTTGTTGTGTCCCCAAGTCTTCAGGACCATGTGAAAGGGTGGGTCAAAATGGGGGCCATTCTTATCTCTGAGAGGATGATGTTCCATAGGGAGGGAGCTACTATAGAAAAGACTCTTCTTGGTCCTGCTAGGTGAACTTCCTTAGGAAAGGGGACCTATAGTATTTCCTTCCTCCCAGCTCTGGCGGTGGATTAGATGTGAGCAGGAAAAGATACTATTTCAAATAACCTTGGCCCAAGCTACATGGAGTTTTGAAGGTGACAACTGGCATCTTGAATTGGACTGGAAAGCAAATCAACTCCCACAGGAGAGATGACATATGTGCACATCTAGGCCTGTATCAAACCATGATCCAGGGCCACTGAATTTTGAACCAATTGAAGCTTCTGGATACTTTCCAAGAACAGCCCCTTGTAGAGCACATTACAAGAATCAAGACAGGAAGTGACTAAGGTGTGAGTGACTGTGAACAGAACCAGTGGTGGGATTCAGATTGTTTAACCACCAGTTTGGTGGGTGTGGGCATGCTTTGGTGGGCATGCTTTGCACAAACACAGAGACTTTCCTACTGACCTTCTCCTGAACTCCTGTACTTTCCTTGTGTCTTCAAGAGCTGACTCATGACAAGCCATTGTGCCGCACGATGCAGCTGAGCTTCAAAAGCAGGAAATAAAGGTCAGCATGGAGCTGGGGCAGGCAGGTGGGCCCAGCAGCTGATCGTTGGAGTGAACTGGTTCACTTACAGATGATCTTTGGAGTTACAGGTTCAGCCAAACTGGGCTGAACCGGTAGAATACCACCACTAAACAGAACAAGATGAATGACAATGCAATTGTATTTTGCCAATAAATATTTTATTTCCAGTGTAATAATAACCTGAAGTTACTACTGATATAATTAACACAGCACAGAATTATAGCATCATATTAAAATGAGTAGTGGAATACTCTAGAGCAGACAACTGAGCTGTGCAAGCGGAGGGAAAGCACACAAAGCTCCATTTGCGCAAGCAGAGGGTGTGTGTGCAAAATTATCCTTTCTTCCCCCCATTGCTGCTGGTCCACAGAGCCAGTAAGTTTGGGACTGCTACTCTAGTGTCAGGAATGTGTGAATCATTGCCTTCATTCTTCAATTCAAACATTATTCAGCTGCTAGCCTGTCACTGCAGATAATTGTGTTTCAGTTTAAATTTCTCCATCCTTCCACATCTGGAAAGCTACATGCTTAATTAAGTGCAGGACATGTTAGAGATAATGGGCTATTGCTATTGATGCTGCTATAATTATTATTAACCCCTTTGGTAATGGTTAATGCACCAGACTAAGAAATGAGTTCTGGACTTGCCTTAGGCATGAAATCAGTTGGGTGACCTTGGATCAGTCACTTATTCTCAGCTCTAGGAATGAGGGAATGGCAAACCATAACCAAAATTTTGCCAAGAAATCTCAGGGACTAGTTCAGGTAGAAGTCGTCATTGACTTGAAGGATTATTTTTATGATATGGTTGATCTTATATTCATCTAGATACTTAGACTGGATTTGACATTTTTATCTACTTATTGACTACTTCCCAAGGACCTAGGAAGGGAGTTATTGTTGTTTGATGGTGTTAAAGGCATTGCCACAGGATGTGGTCTTTTCCAAGTAAATCTACCTTTTGCAATTGACTGATGTTGATTTTGTCAGTACCAATGGTGTTCAAGTGACAGTCCAGATTTTTGACATCGTACCCAGGGTACCTACTACCTATTGGTACTATCTAACAGATCATTTCCCTCCTTTCTTTTCATATAGTTGTTGTGGATAAGCATCTTTTTGTCCAATAATCCTGTAGTTGTGGCTCTGGTTGTTCAGCCAATAGTCCTGACTCCTGTAGATCATTTATCACTAGATGTCCAGGAATTCCAATACCTAGTGTGGTCCTTGTTGACCCAGGAAATGACTGATCCACTAAGAGTTTGTGTAAATTATGTCTTACTATAGCAGTTCTCAACCTGTGGTCCACAGACTCCTGGGCAGGGCACAGTATTGTGACAGAGGGTCCATGAAGAGTTGAAGAAATGTTATGATTTAAATCCTGAGTTAAGTCTTGGTGATCCATGGCCATGGTCTATGGCCCCAAAAGGTATTTTAAGAAGGTCCATGTTGAATAAAAGGTTGAGAGCCACTGTCTTACCATGTTGTTTATGGGAGAGATACTCTTCATCTGACTTCTCTGATGATATTTGGCTAGTATGGCTGAACCTCTGACATAACTCTCATCCTCAGAGCATGCAAGTCCCACAACCATGTCAGTTTAGTTCCTCACGGGAAGATTATTATTTATTTTATTCATACTGTAAATTATCAACATAGATAAAACCCAATTACATTAATAGTAAAGTGTCTGGTTTTTTTTTAAATGAGGTTTTGAGAAGCAGCCAAATATATTTATCAGATGGAATGTTTCAACTCTGAAGATAGTTGCCACCATAAAATTGGACATATTTTCTTTGTACTTGAAGGGTTCAGCTAAGCCCTAAGAGAAAAGATGGTTTCATTTTTCTTTTTTCTTGAAGTGATGATGGTGGTTTGACTGCTTATGAGTCACAAGGATAATAGCTGTTATTTTAAAGAGTGCACAGGAAGAAGAAGAAAGGTTATCTGATGTTCCCATCTTTAGTATCTGCCTGATATTTAAGGCTGTCACAGACACAGCTTAAGGTTAATAGTTTCACAGAAACATTAATTCTGAACAGTAGCAACCTTAATGTTATCTCTTGATACAAGGAAAATATTAACCACAAGGAGAAGCAAAAAATTGGGTTGGTTTTCATTCAGATTAACCTGCCAACATTTCTTATGTATCTATAGTACCTCATTTCATTGATATTGTTACGGTGACTGAAAGTATAGCATACAAGGACACTGCATTAGTTGTGCTATTATATATCCCAGGAAAGCAATTAAAGAAAACTGAAGTCGTCTTCTCTGGTGAACTATATATATTTCTGGCCAATGTACATGTTCTTGATGCTGTCTGATTTATTAGTAAATCTGAGCATAATATGCAATGCCAAACATCATTTTATGTGTGTTGTTGCAAAATTTCCCTTTACTAATAACAGCAGTTGCACTTAGACTAAAGGTTCTGTCCCACTGCACTTACGGATGAAAAGAGGATGTAAAATGTGAAAAAAAGCTTGCCATCCATTGGAAAATGCTATGCATCCGTTGTGTACTCACTGCATACGTGTTTCATATGCTCTATCCCTCAAGCATCCGTCTACTGCGATTTCATCCACGCAAGACGTTTGGAGCTGCACAAAACTTTGTGAATGGATGAACTTTCCGCTGCGTATGATGTACATCCGCGACATATACGGGCAACAAACGTTCTATGTCCGTTATCATCTGTTAAACGTCCGATGTATCCTCTCTGAATCCTCTGGCAATCCCCTCAACTCACATCTGCTGCAGCTGAAAACGGAAAGGGGGAGGAAACGAAAGGTACATGGAACATCTACACAGCATTAGTAGCACGGAAACAGAAAGAATGTAAGCGTATGCATCTCATATATAAAGGATTAAAACGGACAAAATGTTTGTATCTGGGATGTATCTTGGATATTTAGGATGTCTGCAGTATGTCTACAGTATGTAGAAGACACCTAGCAGAGAACTGATATTTCCTATAAAAAGGGGGAGAAAATCATCTGGATCTCAGTATGAGTCCAGCAGCCGTGGTGTACAGAGTTCTTCACCCTTGGTCTTGGTCTTCCACATCATCAATTGTTCTCCACCATGGATCATGACACAATGTGTATAGTAGCTGCGATCATTCATCACCAGAACCAAACCCTGTTCAGACTGTTTCACCTTTTATACAGAAGGAGAAGAAGGAGACGTCCAAGAGCTGTGTGGGTCCAAGGATGGATCATGAGAAGAATGGAGTTTGGACTGTATGATCAGTTGATGGTGGAGCTGAGGAATGAAGACCCTCGTGCATTCCATCACTTCATGAGGATGCCACCAGCCATGTTTGATGAACTTGTAGAGTGTCTGAGACCCAGGTTGACCAAACTTAGCACCAACTTCTCTCCAAACCTGGACCCTGGACTGAAGGTGGCACTGACTCTGTGCCACCTGGCCTCTGGAACCACATATAGAAACATGCAGTATGCCTGGAGGATTCCACACAACATCATCAGCAAAGTGGTCAGAGAAGTGGTGCAGGCCATCATCGAAGAATACGTGGAGGAGCTCCTCAAGTGTCCCACCACTGAACAAGGCTGGAGGAAAGTTGCAGAAGAGTGGTATCAGAGGTGGAACTTTCCCCATACCGTTGGAGCCATAGATGGGAAGCACGTGGCCTGCAAAGCTCCACCCAACTCAAGGTCCACTTATTTCAACTACAAGGGCTTCTTCAGTATCATTCTCTTTGCCATGGTTGATGCTGACTACAAGTTCATCTACATCGATGCTTCAGGAAATGGGTCAGCTTCAGATGGCCAGGTATACAATGCCAGTGACCTCAATGATGGGCTGGAACGCAACCTCATCATGGGTTTTCCAGATCCAGACCCCCTACCCAATGACACACAAGAAGTGCCCCTCTTCATCATTGGTGATGACACCTTCTCCCTCAGAACCTACCTCATGAAGCCATACAGTTCAAGATACCTCACCTGTGAAGAGAGGATCTTCTACTACAGGCTGTCCAGGGCAAGACGGGTGGTGGAGAACGCCTTTGGCATCCTGGCCAACAGGTTCCAGATACTTCTCACCACCATGCAGCATGAGCCACAGACTGTGAGGAGCATCGTAGAAGCTTGCTGCATCCTGCACAATCTCATGCGCACCCACTACCCAGTGTTGCAGAACAGACTTGTGGACCATCAACAAGGGAATGGGGACATGGAGCCTGGTGAATGGAGGCAAGGATGAAACCTGATAGACACTGTGGATGTACAAGGCCCCAACAGAGCTTCACGTGAAGGGAAGAAGCAGCGCAACCTCCTGAGACACTGGTGCAACTCCCCAGTTGGAGCAGTGGAGTGGCAAGACAGGATGATAGATGGTTAATGGATGCTTCCTTGAGCCTGTCGCATAACACTGATGAGATTGGGCCATGTATGTTGAGTGGTCCTACAATGAATAGGGCATTAATAAAGAGCTTTGTTTATCTTAAAATGTGTTGATCAATCAATAAATTGTTATTGATAAAAAAGGTCCATATGTGTGGCAGCTGGGATGGTGGACCATACAGTCCCACTATGCTTGCACTGGAGGTTTATCTATCCCACAACTATCCTTATCTATCCCAGAAGCATGCAAAGGCTTAACCATTTTTTAAAAGTTTTCAACAACACTTTATTAAGTAAAAAAAATGAACCAAATACAACCAAGTCTCTGAGACTATTCTCAGTCACTCTGAGTCATGTCCATGGTCTCAGCTATTAAACGGGCAGGGATTGTGGAGGTGGCTGTGGCTTGAGTGCTGGTCTGAGGTGCCATTGGGGTGCTTGGCCCCGAGAGTACAACAGGGAATGGTGTGTTCAGGAAGCTGTCCGAGAGCTGACTCAGTTCCATGAGCTTGAGAGGTCCTTCATCAAGGACCTGAGATGTGAGGCCCAAGACTGATGACAGATTGTCCGTTGACGGGCTTGGCTGTGGGGTGGAGGAAGGAGGAGTGTAGTGGGGCTGTCTGGTCTGCAGCTGGGTAAGGAGTGGCGTCTGTGGCGTGCGATGAACCTGGGCCTGGACTGGGAAGGTCTGCTTGTGCTGTGGGAAGTCCTGGTAGTCGTAGCCTTGGAAGGTGAGGGGCTGTTGAAAGCCGTGGAAGGGCTGTGACATCGCCTAGGGTGGAGGACCAGACCTGGACAGGGTAGGAGCAGCTTCAGCTGGGCCTTGAGGGTTGTGCAGAAGTGCTGTGATCTTCTCTTTCATCACCTGGTACTGGACCTCAGGCAGGTCCCTCAGGGTGTGGCTCACGTAGGTGATGAAGGTGTTGCAGCTCGAGGATCCTCTGTCCAAGTGGACCAGCTGAGAGAGAAGTTCTGTGCTGGTCTTCATTGTGTCCCTGATCTCCAACAGCACACTGTGGTTCTGGCCCTCCAGTCTGCCTCTCTGCCTGCATCCTGTGGAACTGAGGGTGGGGGTGGGGGTGGGTTGGCCTCTGGTGGCTGCTGCTTCTTCCTCCATTTGTGACAGGGGATCCTCCAAGTCCCCAGGCATGGGGAGTGCAGCTGTCGGGGGTGTGTGTGTCTCTGCCGTGGGGCCCTCTGAAGTCACCTGCCTGGACAGGGTAGCTGGCTCCTGGCTGGAAGAGGACTGGCTGTCTGTGGGCTGTCTGAGGGAGAGGGGTGTCAGAGGGGCTGCTCCTCAGTGGCGGATCTCACCCTTCAGGAAACTGCACTTGGCCATGTCGTACATCTCCCAGTCAGTGAGCTTGACAGTGGCCTGCCAGGATTTCTTGAGGTGTAGCTTGCCATACTAGGTGTGCATGTGCTTCCACTATCCCAGGAGTACATCTGCAGTGTACCGCAGGCTCTCTGCCTTGTCTCTCCAAGCTGCCTCCTTCTTGGTGTCACAATAGAGTCTGTGGCCCTTTCTCCAGAGGTACTCGTTCTCCCTCAGCCATTCCAGCACCTCATCCTCATGGTCCTCGGAAACGATGTACTGTTTCCTCTCCCCCTTCTCCTTCCCTTGCCTCTTCCTCCCTCTGGCAGGGGCTTGAGCAGGACCTTCAGGGGCTTGAACAGCAGGGCCTTCAGGGGTTTGAGCAGCAGGGCCTTCAGCAGCAGGGCTTTGAGGGCCTTGGGGCTGGTCCACCACAGCATCATCATCATCATCATCATCAGCAGCAGCAGCAGCAGTAGCAGCAGCTTCAGAATCATTGCCATGGGGTGGAATGCTGGTTCTGTCCTTCTTGCCAGGGCTGGAACGAGTAGGCACTGGCTTCCTCTTTTTCCCTGACTGGCGAACCATGGTGTTCCTGCTAGAGTATGTGGCAGCATGTCTTTCCCCTGAATGCTGACTGCATGCATGCTGCATCCTTTTATATCCGCGGAGCTGACACAATTCATACTCCCGGCATGCGCAGTGAACACTTTGCATCCGATATACATCCGTGCGGCATCCGCTTTGCTTCCTATAGGCGTCCGTGATGCATCCACTTCATCCGCTATGCATCCGCCCTTTCTGCTATGTGTCCGCTTTGCAATTCTCCCCCGGAACCCCTTCGGAGGTGTCATCCGCTTCCATCCGCTTTCATCCACTAGGCTTCCTATGAACATCCACTTAACATCCCTGCTACATACTACCCACGTCTGTTCTTTTCCGTTCTTTTCCATTCTGTTTATGCAAATTTTTGCCACTTTTTGGAGCAGATGACAACGGATGGAGCCACCCCCAAAATTTTGCTCATCTACTATGTCCTTTATGCATATGTTTTGTGTCCGTCAGCCAGTGGGACCTAGCCTTTATATACTACTTCACTATGCTTTACAGCTGTCTTTAAACAGTTTACAGAATCAGCCTATTGCCCCCAACAATCTGGGTACTCATTTTATCAATCTCCGAAGGATGGAAGGCTGAGTCAGCCTTGAGCCTGGTGAGAATCGAACTGCCAAACTGCTGGCAGCAGGCAGCCAGCAGAAGTAGCCTGCAATACTGCATTCTAACCACTGTGCCACCACAGCTCAGTGAAAAACATTGGCCTGGATTTCTACAATTTTGAGGCAGGAAATAGAAACAAGTACAGTGAAAACTCTCATTTACTCTCAATTAAGAAAGCAAACTGGAAAAAAATCCCCTTCATCTCTTCAAATATTGGAAGGTACGAATGTCCATCTTTCAATTTGCCTTTTTAAACATCTTGCTGCTGAAGGTGAGATCTGTCCTCACCTTCTTGACCTTTCAGAAGGGCCTCAATTGGCTGCGGGCCCTGATGCGGGCACTTTATGCTGAAGGTAGTTTATGGAGTAACAGAGAAGATTCCACCTCTATACTGCTCATGTTTCTGGTTCCTAGTTTTAATTACCGTATTTTCTGCACTATAAGGCGCACTGGATTATAAGGCGCAGCCTCAATTACAGGGTCTATTTCTGTACTTAACCCATACATAAGGCGCACCACATTATAAGACGCATGCTAAAACATACAGTCTACAAAAAAAAGGTAACGGAAGCAAAACATCGAGTTTATTTGAACTTCATTCTACTATTTAACAATACACTCACATTATTTTTTTAATCAATCTTCTCCCACAAATCCATCAAAGTCCTCATCTTCTGTGCCTGAATTGAACAGCTGGGCAATTTCGCCATCAAACATGCTGGGTTCCCTCTCATTATTGTCGGAGTCAGTCTCGTTGCCAGGTGGCTGTTCAGCAATGATGCCGGCTTTCGCGAAAGCTTTGACAACAGTTAAAGCAGATACCTTAGCCCAGGCATCCACAATCCATTCACATATGGTGGCGTAATTTGCCTGGCGCTGCCTCCCAGTCAGCAAAGGTGTGTTCGCCGTCTGTCATCCATCACTCCCACGCCGCTCGCAACTTCACTTTGAATGCCCTGTTTCCACCAATGACCAGCAGTTGGAGTTCTTTTCTTAATCCTCCCGGAATGATGGCAAGCTCAGAATTCATTTGCTTTACTTGGTTTTTCACAGTAGCGATGAGATGGGCGTGCATGGAGTCTCAGATCAACAGGGATGGTGATGTGTGGAAAAAACCATCCGGTCTCTTTACATACACTTCTCTCAGCCACTCTCTCATTTTGTCATCGTCCATCCAGCCCTTTTGATTGGCCTTAACAATGACTTTGGCTGGAAACTTTTCTTTTGGCAGCGTCTTCCTCTTAAAAATGACCATAGGTGGTAGCTTCTGTCCATTACCGTGGCAACCAAGAACAACAGTGAAAGCTGACTTCTCATGCTCCATGGTGCATATCGAGACTGTGCTGGTCCCCTTTTTCTCCACAGTATGGTTCAAGGGGATGTCAAAAGTGAGGGGGACCTCATCCATGTTGGTGATGTGGTTGGGCTGGATCTTTTTGTCTGTAATCTTGTTACTGCAGTAGGTGCGGAAGATGGCCAGCTTTTCTTTGTAATCCACTGGCAGTTGCTGCGCCACGGTAGTCCTTGCACGGATGGAGAGATGACGCCTTTTCATAAAACGAAAGCACCAAGACAGACCTCCTTGAAAGTGTTCGATCTTCATGTCTTGTGCTATCGTTATTGCCTTCAGTCGAATGGTGACTGTAGAGATGCTTCTCCCGGCTGTTCTTTGTTCAATAATCTGTTGTTCAAGTTGGTCTTCTAACTGTGGCCACCTTGCTTTGTTCTCGTGGAAACTCTGTTTCATCTTCTTAACTTGACAGAGTTCATTTTCTTGCTTCCTCCACTTCCGAACCATAGATTCATTGATGTTGAATTCTTTCACAGCTGCTCTATTCCCATTTACAACCGCATAACTGATAGCCTGTAGTTTGAATTGTGCCTCGTAAGCATGTCTCTTCACTGGTGCCATTTTCGGGGGTCCTTAGACAAACAAATGTTGTTTTGCAGTATACCGTTAGTATACCTATCGGAGGCATGGCAGAGATAACAGCAAGCGTACAGGTACGTACTGTACCTATTATGTAATGCTACATACTGCACGTATTACTTAATGTTCTCTGATTGGTTTATTGCTGCCAGCATACGTAGTATACGTATTACGTCCCAGTGTCAGCAGGAAATGGTCCGACAATCAATCAAGCGGAGCTTACCAAAGTCGCACAGCAACATTTTTACAGATTTTGGAACTCAGTGCACACATAAGGCGCACCGGATTATTAGGCACACGGCCGATTTTTGAGAAAATTTAAGGCTCTTAGGTGCGCCTTATAGTCTGAAAAATACGGTAATTCTTGTTAATTTTAACATTTTGATAGTTTTGCCTTTATTGTATTTTAAGCTACCCAGAGTTGATTTGGATACCAAAATGGACAGCAATATAAATCAAATAAATAAAAATATTCTACCTACAAGCTCAATTGAAAAAGGTGTATCTAGAATTACCACAGCCCACTAAAATAGCTTCCAAACAACCAGAGAACAGCAAAACATGGCTCTTGACAGGTCTCTTCTTTGTTTTATTGCAGTTTTCACAGTTATAGTTTACATGTCCTAAAGAAGTACACAGTGAGATCCTCAAAATTAGTGGCAATAAAGGTAAAGGTTTTCCTCGCACATACATGTGCTAGTTGTTTCTGACTCTAGGGGGCAGTGCTCATCACTGACAGCAGCGCTGTCCGAAGACGTCTCCATGATCATGAGTAAACGCCAAAGGCGCACGGCACGCCATTACCTTCCCACCAAAGTGGTCCCTATTTTTCAACTTGAATTTTTTACATGCTTTTTAACTGCTAGGTTGGTTGAAGCTGGGACAAGTAATGGGAGCTCATCCTGTTATGCGGCACTAGGGATTCGAACAGCTGAACTGCCGACCTTTCGATTGACAAGTTCAGCATGTTAGCCACTGAGCCACTGTGTCCATTTCTAGTGGCAATAGAAGGAGGTAAACTGAATTGCCTTGCTGTATCTTATTTCTGGCTCCAGAACTGGCAAGAAATCAGATCACCCTAAATCTTTATGCTATACATCTGTTCTGTATTGCTGTGTCCATTGAGCAATGCCACATCACTGTTTGGTGATTGGTGGTTCCCTTCACTGAAATTCTAGCCTTCTCAATTTCATCTTGGTGAAATTAGGATAAATGGCTTAGGTAGCTTGTCCAAAGAAGATATGCGCTAGCGAAGACTTAATATGCAATTTAGAAGAAATTAATCTTTCTTAGTAAGTTTGTTTTTTGCCGATGTAAAAAATACCTGTAAAACATTTGATTGGTCTATGGTTTCTGAGCATGAAAAACACCACAATTTCCTTTTTTGTGTGCCATTGGTTAGAAGGATCTACCTCTGGCGTCAGTGTAATTGTTGCTGATGGTATGGCACTGGTTGTGACTGAGCCAGAGTCCTTACAATTAGTAAACACTCCAGCATGATAATTACTGGTATGCTACCATCATCCATATCTACAGTGATATTTGGTCATGTAACTGGGATCAAAATACAATTGTGTGCTGTGTGTTTCCTCAAACCCTATTCCAGTTGTGAGAAAGCTGAATTTTCTCTCACACTTTGGTCACAGGCAGCATATTAATAACAACCATTTCAGAAGGTAACTACAAATTACTACTTCTGAGCTCCTGCATCAACTTTCCTTGACAGCTTACTCAGCACAATATTGTTGCCACACAGATCTCAAATTTGCATTGCACTGTTTATTTTCCATTTTCCAGAATGCATTAACCAAGTCTTTAGCCTTTAGGAACATAGGAAACTACATCACATTACATTACATTACATTACATTACATTACATTACATTACATTAC
>BLBF01000003.1:89734818-89766427 GCA_015471245.1 Laticauda colubrina | reverse complement strand
ACATTACATTACATTACATTACATTACATTACATTACATTACATTACATTACATTACATTACATTACATAAGACTGGGCTATACAGTCATCCAAACCTGTCTTCCTTCAAATCTGCACATCCTTTCGATGAATCGGACCACAATTACTGAAATAAACATGTTCAACTTGATTTACATTTACTTTGATGTCATGTATTTGTAGCAGAGGAAAGTTTTTGACATCTACATTTAGTATTATTAATAGCAGTATATTAATTATTATTAATAATATATTAATTATTATTAATGTAGAAGAGGAATGTTTTGGGCACCTCCAACACTGTGTGAATGTGCTGATAATTGAAACTGACACTGCACAGGAATGGATCTTACTAGGATAGATTGTTGTCTGTGCTTAGTTGTGGTTGTCCCCATTCCCAGTTGATTTTGAGAGATGCACAAAAATGCCATAATGAGTGATGAAGATCATGTCTGAATATTCTGAAGCTATTCCAGGGACATTTTACACAACACTGAAAAAAGACAGCATTCTAATCTAGAGAGTGGCTGAATAAAGAAAAAAGAAAAAGTACTAGACATCAAATTGCTGAAATAACCTAAAACTTAAACACACCTTTTAAATGTGTTAAAAACAGAACCTGAAATAGTTAAACACTAGGAATTTTTTTACATTTTTACAAATTGATTTAGTAAACTAATTTCTATAATTGATTTTGTAAGAATGAGTTTATATTCCCTCCTTGAGTTAACTGAGTTGAAAAGAGAATGCATTCCAACATAAATTAAAACAGACTTTATCTTTTAAAACACCTACTATATACTAAGTTGACACTTTCACAAACTTATTGCATGTTGATCATTCACTCTCAACTCACGGAATATTAAGTACAATATTGCATTATGATTTGCACCAATTCACATCTGCCATTTTCTTTCCTACTTGTTGGTTGTGGACAGGTCCTTCTCTCACATTTTCTTTTCTTTTTTTTATCTCAAATAATTCAGACATTGGCAAACTTCCCTGCTTAACTGTAGTTGAGAGCCAGTTAATATATTATGTATGGTAAACCACCAAGTCACTGGCAGTGTGTGAAAACACTACCACTGTCGATTTCTTGCTATTCTTCTATTTTCTTTATCTGAGTACAATCCAGAAGAAGATCCATTCTGATCCAGTGATCTCTTTGTTCACTCGGAAGACTTTCTTCAGCAACTTTATCAGAAGTTGTTAGAAAGTACAAGCATATAATGTCAGCTATCCAAATGCTTATTAACACTTTCAATGAACTCTGAAAGGTTAATAAGAGAAGACTTAGCTTTGCATAAACAAGGATAATTATCCTTTAAACAAGACTTCTTGTCGCTATTTGATCATCTTTAATTGTAATAGTGTTTCCCCAAATATCTCCAAAACAGATGTTAAGATAAATCATCTCAATTTAATTTCCTGGCTTCTTCCTTGAATCTTTTTAAAATTACCACATTTGTTGACTTTTCTACTTATAAGGGATGATCTAAGGGATGAAAAAGGCTGTGATGATGTTGAAGGAAAAAGCATGTAATTGGAGGCTTTTTATTATTATTATTTCTGTCAT
The DNA here is from genome assembly GCA_015471245.1 of Laticauda colubrina. Classification (NCBI taxonomy): domain Eukaryota; kingdom Metazoa; phylum Chordata; class Lepidosauria; order Squamata; family Elapidae; genus Laticauda; species Laticauda colubrina. The sequence continues at coordinate 89,764,832 of BLBF01000003.1, read as the reverse complement.
TAAGAAACCAGATTCCAGAGCTATCATTATAATTACAAATATAAACACAGAGTTTGTAACAGAATAGGCAAGAAAGATTAAAATAAATCCAAGTGCTTGTTCGAAAAACACACACACATCATTTATTCAGCGAAGACTTTCTCAAAGTCAGAAATGGCTCAGAATGGATGTTTAGGGTTTTTATTTTATTGAATGCAATGTCCTTATTTGATGTAAGAAAAATAACACCAAATGGATACTGAAACAAGGGAGTTTTAGTGCAAATTAATTATTATGGCTAGCCCTGAGTTGAAAATTCCAGTAATAAATACATTTAAAAATGTGAATTTTCATATGCTCTGCCAGTATTTTAGAAATTATTTGAAAGTTGTCCATTATTAAGGAACAAACTCTCCATTCAGCCTTACAGAAATCTCAGCCGCAAAGCAATTTTCATATTGTTCTGTGGGGTTTATTTGAAGCAGGCACAGAACTGCAACTCTCTCCTCTTGACTTCATGATTGCAATTTGCAATGCAAAACCCAAATGAAAGGTGCAGCCAAGATTCAGGACAAAGGAATGATCAACTCACTCTTAGAGGAATGTCTGCCCTAATGGCTGCCTGCTGCGAGAGAGAGACTGCTGGGGAGAGCGCTATTGTCTATTGAAAGAGAAAGTGGCTGGCCAGTCAAATCAACTTTTTTCATTCCCACTTCAGACAATTCCAGCTGCAGACTTTGTGGCTTTGACATTTGCCAGCTTTCCCCCCATCCCCCAATCTGCCCCACCTCCATGACCTGATTAAAAAATGTGTAGAATTCATAAGCCACTGTTTTGGTCACTTCCTGGTAAAGTACTTTTTGCCCAAAAGGTTGAAATAAAAAAAAAAAAAACCCATAAGATACAATGAATATTCAAGGATTTTTCGGGGACTCCTGAGTCTAATAGCAGAGGACTCCTAAATCAGAGAACAATATGTATCTGCTGCCCAGACAGGGGATCTGACTTAAGATGACAGATATCTAGATATTTCAGCATAATTTGGTTCCTGCCTAGTGAACCACCCAAAGTTAATCTCCAGAATTCTCATTAAAAAGAAAAAAGAAAAAAATGTTTTTTTTTTCTGCCTTACAAGATAGGTGTATATCCTTTGGTCCACAAGACAAATCTGTGAAAAAACAATCCCATCCATCCATCCATCCATCCATCCATCCATCCATCCATATCTTCCCTGAGCTAATATTCTACACCAACAGGGCATTATAGCTTTTGAATGAACATGTGGGAAGTTGAAACTCCAAAATAAAATTGAGGTCAGCCAAAACCTAACTTTCCTTTAATTTCCATTTAATTTAGGCCACCGAAACATGGTTATATTAGTCACCTATTTAACTTTCTTCTCTGTTACATTATTAATGACAGATTACTACCAATTTTGAAAATTTCAAAATTTGGAGGCATCCAAGAATATTTTTGGAATGTGCTGCACATAACCCTGAACCACATCACTATCCGACATCACCATTTAAACTGTTACTAACCTACAGGCTTTGCAATTTTTTCTATTTCCGCTGTTACAGCATGTTTAGCTTTACACCACAGCTTGATAAAATATTTTGAACAATCTGAAAACTTGCTTTTTGACTGATGAAGTTTGCGTGCTTATTCATTGGTTTACTGCAGATCAGTGGTGGTATTTTACTGGTTTGGCCTGGTTCAGCTGAACTAGTAGCTCCGAAGAGCATCTGTGAGCGAACTGCTTTGCTTCGATGATCAGCTGCTGGGCCTTCCCCGCCTCTATCCTGACCTTTATTTCCTGCTTTTCAACTTCAGCTGCTTTGCAGGGCATAGCAGATTGCCACATGTCAGCTGTTTTACACATAGGGCTTGCAGCAGAAGGTGAGTTGCAAACACTGCACATGCCCAAAGCATGTGCTTGGCCCGCGCTCACACCGAACCAGTAGGAAAACTTTTTGAAACACACTACTACTGCAGATGGTGCATCAGGGTTCCCCCTCCTTCCTCTTATAACTGCTACTTGATGTGAAACAATTTGGAAACTTGGTCTTCTGCAAGCTCCTTTCATTATAACAAGCCATGGAAGCACAGGTAGCTCTCAACTAACCATTGTTTGTTTAGTGACCATTCAAAGTTACAACAGCACTGAAAAAAGTGACTTACAACTGGGCTTTGCACTTGTAGCATCCCTGGCATAAATTTACAATGCTTGCAGCATTCTATGGTCCCATGATAGCCATTTACAAACTTCCCAGGGAGCTTCTGACAAGCAAAATCAATGGGAGAAGCTGGGTTTGTTTAAGGATCAAGGGATTCAGTTAACAATTGCAGTGATTCACTGAACAACCATCTTGCTTAGCAATGGAAATTTTAATCTTAAATGTGGTCATAAGTCAAGGGCTACTTAATTAAATAATGTAATTAAATTAATTACAATTACAGTATATTATGCCCATCTCATAGTTAGAGGCAACTCTGGGTGATTACCAGTATTATAGTATTTTATACAGGTAGCATTACTAGGTAGTATTATATCTCAAATAGTTTCATTCTCCTTTATTTCTCCCTGGTCGTGATAAATTTTATTTATTTATTTATGTATTGAATTTATAGTGCTGCCTATTCACCCATGTGAATTCAAGGCGGCTTATAGAATATAAAACCATATAAGTATATTTAATTCACTCTTTTCTTTGTCTGCATCCATTTGCATTATATATGTCCAGAGGAAATGATGTTTTCTATCATTATATGGATAGAGGTACATCTTTGTCTCTTGTATTTTCCTAACTGTGCTTTGATTAGAGAACTGCATGCAAAGTTCAGGACTACCTGTATTGAAGAGAAACCACATTTCAGCTCACATAGTGACTTGAGAAGTGTTTTTTTTTTTTTTTTAAAGAGTGCTTTAAAATGAAACCAAATGAATTTATTTTCTATTTTTACGCCAGAGGACTCCTCATGACACTGTCAGCAGAGAAGGCTTCTACATGGCAAAATCCCATATGTGCTCAGAATGAATATTATTGGCCCTAAACAAGGTATAAACATTGTATTGGTAAGCAATCTTTTTTACTTTAAGAGCTAAATCTGGGGCCAGGATAGTAATCAGAGTTACTTCACGGTTGAGTAAGGGGATTTGCACATGCACCCACATGAAAATTCCTCTTTTTCTCTCTGAGATATGTTACTGCCCCAATCTCTGTGTTCAAGATCTCAGGTTTCCTAGTGCCAAGGGGAATGGCGATGCAGCACTCCTACCATGTGTCACCTGGAGAAAGCATGGCTGTCTTATGCAGCTTACTATGGTTTAGCATGATTGCCACAGTATCTATACAGTCAACTTGCCCATATTAATTTATTTATTAAATTATACAGTTGTCTAGCTCAAATAAATGACTGGGCAGCTAACAATTCAAAACAGAATAAAAATAATAAGCAAAAACTATATGCTCTAATTGTAAACCTGCATTTATGAAAAACAATAAACTTTCACTGATGACCTTTTTCAAAAAGAAGTAGCTAAAACTTTTTCTACACCAGAGGCCAGTTGAACTGGAGAAAAAGAAAAGGTAGAAAAAAGAGAAAAAGACTACCTTTTCTCGTTGCCATTAGCAGTAGAAAAACAGCAATGTCATGTTTCTTTGATGTTGTGCTAGCCATTCAAGAAGATCCCTGAAAACTGTCTTGGCTTTAGGATATCAGTGGCCTTCTTAGTAGACAGAATTGTGGTCTAATTTAGTTCTGTATTTTTTTTCTGATAGGCATCTGTGTTAGTCACTGCTGCTATTTGTGGGGCTATGTTATTCCTGATAGTTAAAAAAAATAGAGGATTAAAGTCCATATCCTTGTGGCAAACTCTGAAAGCATCCAAGGTCTTCCAGACTATTTCGACAATCACTATCATTAACTCTTAGGACCCTGGTCAATTTTAGGAAATCTTTAATAAAAACATCTGGATGGAACCAGTTTGAGGGAAACTGTCATATTGGCGGCATTCGCAAATAACAGGTTTTAATTACCTGTTTTCAATTTATTTTACTGTTCTAGTCTGATCAATTTTTGTTTTCATTTCCTTTTCTCCAAGACGATGTCCATTATTTAAATTGCACCATTAAGGAACTACTTTTCATCAATGGACAAAGGGAAAACAAAGATTTTTAAAACACATTTCAGTACAGAGCTGCCATTGCTAGGAAGCTTTTATCGAGCACTTTGCCTCCTAGCAGTTCACATATTAGGGTCACAAGATAAGAACTGTTTCCCAGATACAATTCACTTACTTTGTACTTCACCTCTAATGGGCAGTTTGGAAAAGAGCATTCTCCAACATGTATTTAAAATGATCCATTTGAAAGATAAGTAAATTGTAGCCGCTCATTAAACCCAGCACTTCATGCCACACTGCAAACATATATTTAACTAAGAAAAGAACAGTACTGGGACCTCTCTGTTTTCCTCTTTTCTCCAAGATCCTGAAATGTTGTGATTCATAATAATTTCCAAAAGCATTTGAAATTACAGACCAAACAAAATTGCTAAATGCTGCAAGGATCCAAGATCTCAATGCTTTTTCAAATGGGGTAAGCACTTTCCAGACCAGCCGACAGGTCTTATATCTGGATTGCTTTGATCAATAGGTTTATCTGATTGCTACACTTGAGGGGGGGAAATGTTCTGAAGAGTGACCTATACATTTTTAAGCAAAGGAAATACAGCAGGCTTCATGCAATGGTGTGGCCCCCTAAGGACCACAAGAAGCTTTACAGCTACAGTTGAGTGTAAATTTATTTATGACTTACAAGGAAAACCCAACCAGTTAAACGTGGTGTTCTACCATTGGAGTTTGAATAAAATTGCAGTCTAGCTTGGGGTTATCTATATACATTGGGCCATGTCATCTAGAAATTTCAGATCAGTCTAAGAGGTTAGCGAAGCAGATCAGAAATTAACCATAGGGATAGTTTCATATGTGTTATTGCTCACCAAGAATTCAAAGGGATATTGTATACATCAATTATATTCAGAAGTGAGGTAGATAATAATCTACTGGAGTTGACAAGATTGAATATATTCCTGCTTCTGTATCAAAAGAACAATCTATTCAGGAGATATTAGCAGGCCAAATCATTTATTTCTATTACTTAGATTCACTTCCTGATCAGATTGTAATTAAAGAAATAGGGGCTGATTTGCTTTCCTGGTAACTTTAGTCCACACAGTAGCTATTAGATGAAGGTCTAAATGACTGCACTCTCAGACATCATCGATATCTTGACTACTCCATAAGTATGATTTTGTTACTCTTCTAAAAAAACAGATTGTTGGCTACTGTCATAATTTTTTATGACACAATAAATCAGTAGAATAGCTTTCAATGTTCCTTTCCTTAGTTATTTTTGGAGAGTGAGTTTGATTAAGAAGACTAGTGGTTCTCCAGTCTTTCTTTTAAAAAATGCTAAACATATGGGAACATATTCTGGAGCTATCTCTTTCTTACAAGCAATTGTGCAGATAAACAAGATTAGATTTTTATTTACTAGTCTTATCAAGAATAGAATGGGAAAGGATTGATCTGTACAGTATTTGGGAATAAATACCATTGTCTTACATAGAAATATTTAACATGAAACTACCAGTATATGTGTTCAGCAGGTTCCTGTTCTGACCTAGGCTTCACTAAATCACAAAATAGATTCCTTGTCCCAACAAATCCCCTTTTCATTAGACTAAAGTGAATTCCTGTCATTCACACCCAGCAAAGTCCTGGCAAACAGTCTTTCAAGAGTAAATTGCAATCACAGACCTTATCAGGCTTGGAGAGTTGCCAGACCAATAACTTCTAAGCACAATGCTGTACAAGAAAATATAAGGAGTCTCTGAGAGTCACAAACAAATCTTCACATTAATTAAATGAACTAATTGTCTCCTACAAACATCACTCCTATTTCTATTTATTCCCTAGGGGAGGGGCCATTTACCATCCATCTGTGTCTTTACTCTCAAGTTGACCCTTGTTCCTTAACTGTTCCCTTCTTCTGGCAGCTCTGTGCATGTGCACATCAGGAACAGGTTCCAGCTGTTCTTCTGCCCCATTGATCTCTGACTCCAAAGGCAGCTGATAACTGTCGGATGGCCCTGGCTCCATCTCTGCCTCTGATGCAGAACACTCATCAGAGCCTTCTCCAGATTCAAGGACTGGCCCATGTTCCTCCCCAACCTCCTCATTGTCCAAGTCTTCCACCAGCTCCGCTGGCCACTGGGGCCCCACAACAATTCCCTTCAGACTTGAAAATTCTCAGAAAAGAAAAAAGAATGCTTTGATGAGCAGCATCTTATTTTTAAATGTAGATATATGTTAGCCCAACTTGCTACTGCATTCATCACTTTCCACTCTTTGTGTAGTCATTAAAGTTTCCCTTAATCATTATTTGAGACTGTGAGATGCTGGTCTACACCCCATCCCAAGGTTTAGCAATAATTTCACTAACCCCAGTGAATAAATTAATGGATTTATGCTCATGTAAGACTGATTCAGAAGTTGTGATAAAACCTCCCTTGCCCTGTTCTCACTTTACTATAATTAGCTTTATTATATATCTATCATTTTATTGATTCATCTATTTAAAGTTGACTGACTACAATCAGGCTTATGGAGAACTGGTGCAATCTCCTCGCTTTAATCTGACTTTCTGACAGAATCACATAACTGAACCTGTTTGAATCTCATGTTGATGTCACATTTCTATTTGTTCTATTAATTGAAAATTTACTACTACATGATCTCTGACTAGCTAGGATCAATTTAAGAAAAAAAATTGCACAAGTACACATGCACACATACATAGATCCAAATGATTCTGTTCTACCTATTAGATACAGAAGCTTCTTGAATATGAAAAAAACCCTTACAGAGTATTTAGGATAGAAATGTGTGTGAGAGAGGGGGGAATTTTATTTGTGTTTTTCATACATAAAATATTTTCATTCTCCATTTGTTTATGGATGGTAATTTGATATATATCTCCAATTGAGTAGTACATTTCCAGTGGAGGAATGCCTCTCAACATTTGTAATTCCTCTCACTACAACTGGAATCTCACTAATATACTCTTACTTAAACAGAGAACAGCTTGTAATAAACTGCGCTGAATTTTAAAGGGACTCTTTCTTTCTCCATGTAGAGGCCCCACAGCTAATTATTTTCAGTTGGACAGACTGTTTTCATGAATTCTCCTTAGTCTGTTGTATACTTAAGATAATAGTTATTTCGGCCCTGCTATAATGATTAAGGCAGCCACACTGAGTGATCATAGCAAGTAAATGATTCCTATGATGAAAGAATAGTAGATGATGACATTAACTCTTATTGGCTTTGATGCTTATTAAAGAAAATCTCTGTAGAAGGAGCAGCAGCTCCACCTGTGCTGGAGGGCTACAGCATTATTGGCAGTATTTAAAAGCCCATCATCCTCTGGACATATTTATTCAGCTTTGCTTAGTAATCCAAATTGACCTGACTAATTACCTTGACTTTTTAAAGGCCAGCAATAATTTGTGTCTTAGAACACAATGAACACAGAAAAACTTTAGGTCACAAATTGTAATGGCATCTGCTATTAGAATGCTAGAATGCTGGTTAACTGCTTTCGCCCAATTCTTTTTATTGCTGCAACTTATTTCCATCTGAAGGCACTTAGTGGTATACTTAAATTTCTTAATAAGATAATTAGGCTCTAAAACAAAATTTGGGTTAAGTGGTATCATAATGTAGTAAGTGTATCATATCTTATCTTCAAGCATGTTAGCATGGCGGCTCACAATAAAGCACGTACAATGTTGTAAATATATAAAAATGAGTTTTAAACTACAATACGCACACACAAATGAGCCAGAATCACCAGAGTTTAAAAGTTCAACAAACAATTAAATAAGTCCACTTGGCTCCAGAAAATGAACACTCCTTACAGAGGAGTTTCAAAGTTGGAGTGTTATTACTGAAATCCCTCTCTCTCCAAAAATGATCCATTGCACTGTGGATAGTGAAGAAACAGGAAGAGTTTAGACAGGTTTTACACATTTTGATCCAAAGCTGGGAAAGTCAAGGGCAGTTGTTTTAGGACATTTGGAGTATTATTACTGAAAAGACCCTCTCTCCAGAAATGATCCATGGAGGGAATCAGTGAAGCCTCTATGCAATTACTGGTGTTACTTTTCAGTCCCCAAATTGAAATGAACCTGGATAAAGCAGAAGTTTTAAAGTAGCAAAAAATATTATATTGGGCTAGACTTTTTTGCATGTTCATATCAAATTAATGAAAGTAAGCAAAGATATTTCCATATATTTTTTTTATTCTCATTTCTTCTTAGCTGAAACATCATTGCCAAACTGATGTCTTCATAGTTATATGTATTATGGTAATTTCATAATAAAATCCATTCAGTTCAAGAACCTAGACTAGGTGCCTGACTCATCCTCAAAGACAGGTTATAATATTTTCCTTGTGTAAATTACAATTACCTGTTGAGAAAAGCAGATATAATTTTCTACATTTTGTTTATTGTTAGATATTTATTCTAGCTTCAGCTTTCTTTGGAACTTTAACATTCAGATTCTCTTTGGGCTCATCTTGAGAGTTATTCCTTAATTCTATTAAAATCCTGACATTTATCAGTGGAAAACCTGCATTGAAGGGTAATTCCAGTTGGAAAGTACAATCTAAATAATTCTTAAAAAGTCAATTTGGCCTCCCAAATATTATGATGGTTCGGTCAGTTCCAAACAAGCCATTTAAAAACTTTTCAGCATTAAACAAAGGTTTGATTTACCACTGAGTGCTTAACTTAAATACTTATGATTTCATTGCAATTGTTGCTTTTGAAGTACTGCAACAATTAGAAGTTCTGGAGAAATTACTGTAATAACCTTCTTTGAAGAACACTGATTAAATGTGCTCTTTATGCAATTTTTAGAATAGGAAGCTTGAGTGTTCTATCTTAGGACATCAATAGAATGTTGAATATATGATCATACAAAATGTATTTTATTTTATTTTATTTAATTAAATAATTACATTAATTTAATTTGGTATATACCTAACACTGGGAATATGGGAGGCAGTGGCTCAATGTCTAAGATGCTAAGTTTTTCAATCAGAAAGATCAGCAGTTTGGTGGTTCAAATCCCTAGCACCGCATAACGGAGTGATCTCCCATTACCTGTCCCAGCTTCTGCCAACCTAGAAGTTTGAAAGCATGTAAAAATGCAAGTAGAAAAATAGGGACCACTTTGGTGGGAAGGTAACAACATTCCATGTGCCTTTGCCATTTAATCATGCTGGCCACATGACCATGGAGACATCTTCGGACAGTGCTGGCCCTTCGGCTTTGTAATGAAGATGAGCACCGCGTCCTAGAGCCAGAAACTACTAGCATGTATGTGCAAGGGGAACCTTTACCTTTACTTTAACACTGGGAATATACAGAGCGTATGAGTCTTTGAAATACAGAAATTATCCAGAATCCAATAAACTATCTTCCTCATGTCAGTCCTAAATACAGTGGTATACAAGAGGAAACAAAACAAGATAGTGTTCCAACTTCTGGGTTACACTTCCAAAAAGAAATTAATATTAAATTAAATTAAAAAGAAATTAAATTAATTAAGTTAATATCACTTCATATATATTTCTCTCCTCAGAGTAGATTCAGGAAGTTTTGACTACAGTCACTTTCTCCTTGGAAATGTAAAAGAGGTAAAAGTTTTACCAACTGACTATAGATCTCCCATGAAGAAGGTATAAAGGTAACAATGTTTATTGCCTCCTGTAAATGGATAATCAGTGGCCTGATGCTTCAGAATACTGGTATATAATTTAGTCATAATATGCAATAGCCAGGGACAGATTTAGCCGCTCTGCGATTGTCTAGCCTACTTCTAAGATGAGGGATGAGTCTGAGAGCCACATTTGATATTTATATATTACAAGTGAGCAGACTTCAGCTCAAAGCAAAAAGTGGACAAAGCCCAGACAAACAGCTCTTTTAATTCTTTTTTTTTCCTTCAAAAGATGATGAAATGGTTGATTCTTTTTTTACAAACACTAAGGTTCAATTGAACTGAATGTTAAGGCCACAAACAGTCAAATGTTGTTTTGAGTGGAAGGCACTCCACTGAATTTTAGTGGCAAATTGGTAAATTTTGGCAGTGATTACAAAAGAGAGCCTTTACAATAAAAGAAGTGATGCTAAGAATATAGAAATTGACATGTGGGAATTTGGAATAATCAGGATAGACAATTTGTACTAATATTAATTATTAAGTTAACAGTTTTAATATGTAACCACACTGTTCATACAACAGTATGTTTGCAGAAGAAAGAAAAATGTAAAAAAAAGTATTGCAAAAAAAGAGAGAGAGAGAGAGAGAGAGCCTTCTGGCTCAAAAGATATTGAGGTGGGACTACTTACACCAATCTAAGCCTATGGCAAACAGTTAATCTTATGGTAGCAAATTATGCCTTTTAATCAATATGTGGTGATAGGTTTAATGATTTGCCTTGAATCTATTTGCCAAATAGAACTGAAGGAGCTATTTAGATGAGATGTTAAACATTTTCAAGTAAAAAACAACAACAAGAAAGTCCAGTTACCTTTTGAAAAGCAGCTTTGGGACAACCATGACCTGGCTGATTGAGAATCTCTAGATACTCACCAAATAATTAATTGGTGATGTCCAGTTTTAGTTTTTTTATGTAGGAAGGGGAAAACCCCTCTTGGTTTCCTCTTCTTCCACAGCAGGCATAATTTTCTAAATTTTTTATCAAACCTTTAATCCGGGGTTGCTTTTATCATGAAAAAAATGGGCTGCCATTCTAAACACTCTTTTCAGGAAGAAAGTGTCAATCAACATAAGAGAATGTATTGCTGAATGAATATTTATAAACCTGTATTCGAAAATAACAGGAGCAGTCCCAAAGCTGCACATGCTTCTTTTTTCATAATTCTGTTTCAGAAATGGTTAGAAATAATTAGCTCTTCATTTAACATCAAATGTTACTAAGGGACAGTTTTTTATCCAGTTTTTTTTTAAAGGAAGCTTGTAATAGCCAACTTACCACTGGTGTTAATTTTCAGAACCATAAAATATATAGGAATATATATTTTATACAATCCTGCATCAGATAGGAATGCTTCTAGTGTTCAATAGCCTTAAATATTTTTAGCAAGGCGAAGCATTAAAAGGCAGGGCAAAAAATAAATTAATGGCACATTTGGCACTCAGTTTTAAACCATCTGTTCCCCTATAGTCAGTTATGTGGATCCAAGGGGGGAAGAACATAGAGGGACTCCTTGAAGCTAAGCTCCGATTTTCATCAATGAGCTGTTAAATTAGTCTTCCTGCTTCACAGGGCTTGTTTTATTCAATCTTCCTTTATTAAGAACACAGGTTTGATTCTGTAAAGAACAAATTCTCCTAAGATCTTAAAAGGAAAAATGATTGTAAGCATGCTTTTATTAGGCCTGCCTTACGGAATAACCAATACAGCATGTTGCTATTATGGATCATTTGAGTTGGAATGACAGGAAAAGAATTTAGAGAGAGCTGGGGAAAAAAAAGGAAAACAATGGGGAGGGGAAGCAGAATTTAACACTAATACTGACAGCTGATAACCGACAAGGCCAGATCTGATCAGCTGTAGCTAGGTTTCCTGCTGAGATTGAATTAATGAAAGTCTATCTTTATTTTGGCTTCCTGACTAAGAAAAAAAAATGGAGGTCAGACCAAAAGTATGTCTATATTGGAAAGGTAAACAACTTTCATACCTGTTTATCCCTCGAGGCCCTGCTGTAACTAAGGAATTCTGGGGGTTGTAGTTTAGGCAGAGTCAGCAGGAAAAGTATATTGATTTTTTTCCCCTATCCAAACCTACTATTTGGAGATATTTTTGTTCCACTTTCTGATGGAAGCCATGACCACTACACTGATTCAAACATGTTTACATTTATAATACTAGTGTACTTTTGGAAACACAGTTTAATTACTTGGTGGGGTGTGCTATAAAGATGACTTCACCGATCTTACTGTTACAAAAACAAATTAAAATACTTGACCTTCAGCAAGGAAACTTGTATATTGGAACTATGCCAGAGGTGGTATTCACCAGGTTCTGACCAGTTCTGGAGAACTGGTAGTGGAAATTTTGAGTAGTTTGGAGAACCGGCAAATACCACCTCTGGCTGGAGATTTTACAGTATCTTTCCCCTGCCATGCCCACCAAGCCACACCCACAGAAACAGTAGTAAAAAAATTTGAATCCCCCCACTGAGTTACTATGCCTCCTTGCATCAATGGAACAAAGTTTTGCTCCTTGATGTAGTGACTTGTAGGGTTGTTGTTGTTTTTAAATCATGATTCTTGAAAAGGAATACAGAAATGTATACTTCATCTTTCTTGCAAGCTTCTAAAGGAACAGTTGTAATTGTCCATTCCATCAGAAAACAGATAGCCAAAACTCCTTAAGTCAGTGTTTCTCAACCTCAGTGACTTTAAGATGCATGGACTTCAACTCCCAGAATTCCCCAGCCAACATACTGAGTGGGGGAATTCTGGGAGTTGAAGTTCATGTGTCTTAAATTAACCAAGACTGAGAAATATTGTTTTAAAGTCTGGCATAATTAATTTTATGTCATTTTATTCTATTTTACATATTTATGTATTAAATTATTGAATTTTATCCTATAGTTATTGTATCCTATCCTACTCTCATTTTAAATTGTTTAGAATTTTATTGATAACATGTTTGAACAACTTTCATAAACTTTCATAAGTCCCAGTCCATGCCATCAAGGTAAGTTTCAGAAAAAAAATCCCCTTATTGTCAAGCAAAGCAAACAAGCATGGAAGGTGGCAAGAAGTTTTTTTAATTGCCAGCTCTTCACTTCCATAGATCTGATCCTTGAGATTGGAAAATTATTGACTTTTCCAAGTCATTTTCATCAATCAAGTACTATAACACCTAACTTCTTGGAAGGATAAGTGTTTTAAAATATTTCTAGTGGTCTCCAGGAAATCATATGAACACATTAAAACATCTTGACATGTTCTCCACATACCAGGCTTGCAGGAAGGTTGGTGGAGCTAGGATTGGAGGATGCAAAGAGAAGAAAAGTCTAGGACAAGAGAAGGGGATTATTAAGTAATTCTTAATAACACCCCCCATAACTGCTCACCTCATCCACAGAGATAGGAATGGGATTTATTTGTTTAATGTTTTCAGTGATTAGAAACAGTATCTGATGTATGGTAGCTTTTAACTCGATGGTAAGAAAAAGTGGGGAGAAGTGGAATTTTAACGAAAAATTCACTGAATTCTGCTGCTTCTCTTTCATTTCTCATTTGTATCACTGTCTTTCACCAATTTTTTTCTTCAATTTTTGAAGCCTATGAACTCTTTAGGTGAAAGATAAAGAAAATGTGGATCTCCAGATTTATTGAACTTCATGTTCCATCACTTCTTGCCAAGCATGGAAAATTATGAGTGCTGGTGGATATCACAGTCTAATAATTTTTGGATGGCTGTACACGATCTATCCATTATCTCTGTGGGTTGAGGAGCAAAGACACTGCACTAATTGGGAAGAAATAAAGGATAACTGGAAGATGGTATCTATTTCTGAAAAGTGTACTGATCAGGAGCTAAAGCCCATGTTACGCTGCACCAACGGATGGAAAGAGGATGTAAACCAGAGAGAAAAACTTGCCATCCATTGGTTAATGCGATTCATCCGTTCTGTACTCACTGCCTCTGTTTTTCATCCTCTCTATCCGTCCAGCATCCGTTGACTGAGGTTCCATCCGCTCAAAAAGTTTTGAGCTGCTCAAAACTTTTTGAGCAGAAAATGTATCCAACATGTCCATTCTGCATCCGCAACGCATACGGGGAACATCCGTTCTACATCCGTCGTCATCCGTTACGCAGAACGCCTTTGGAGAAACGCCTTTGGCATCCTGGCCAACAGGTTCCAGGTACTTCTCACCACCATGCAGCATCGCCCAGAGACCGTGAGGAGGATCGTGGAAGCTTGCTGCATCCTGCACAATCTCATGCGCACCCGCTAACCAGTATTGCAGAACAGGCTCGTGGACCTCCAACAAGGCAATGGGAAATGGAGCCTTGGGAATGGAGGCAAGGGCGAAACTTGATAGACACTAAAGATGTGCAAGGCCCCAACAGAGCTTCACGTGAAGGGAAGAAGCAGCGCGACCTCCTGAGACACTGGTGCAACTCCCCAGCTGGATCAGTTTAGTGGCAAGACAGGATGATAGATGATTAATGGATGCTTCCTTCAGCCTGTCTCATCACACCGATGAGATTGGGCCATGTATGTTGGGTGGGCCTACAATGAACAGGGCATTTAATAAAGAGTTGTGTTAATATTGACATGTATTGATGAATGATTACATTATTATTGATAATAAAGGACCATAGGTGTGGCTCCTGGGAGGGTGGACCATAAAGTCCCACTATGCTTGCACTGGAGGTTTATCTATCCCACAGCTATTACCCATTCCAAAGGAATCCCTGCCTATCCCACAGGTATCCCTGCCCATCCCACAGCTATTACCCATCCCACAGGTATCCCTAACCATCCCACTGCTATCCTTACCCATCCCAAAAGCATGCAAAGGCTTAAACCATTTCTAAAAGTTTCCACCAAGACTTTATTGACAAAAATAAATGAAGCAAGTGTGTGAAGCAAAGATAATCTTTATTAATAATAAGCTGTAAGAGAAAAATGACCCAAGTCAAGTGTCCAAAGCAAAAATAAAATCAACAGGTAGCCACCCAGTCTCTGGCACTCTTTTTGGTCACTTGGAGACGTGCCCAGTCTCAGGGTTGAAGGGTCCAGGTGCTGTGGAGGTGGCTGCTGCTGGAGTGCTGGTCTGAAACACCACTGGGGTTCCTGGCCCCAAGAGGACAACAGGGGATGGTGTGTTGAGGAAGCTCTCAGACAGCTGGCTCAGCCCCGTGATGTTGAGAGCCCCTTCCTCCATGCCATGGGATGTCAGCCCCAATACCGATGACACATGTACTGAGGCCGGGCTTGGCTGTGGGGTGGAGGAAGGAGCAGTGTAGTGGGGCTGTCTGGTCTGCGGCTGGGTGAGGACTGGTGTCAGTGGCATCGGTGGCATGGGTGGCATTGGTGGCATCAGTGGCACTGGTGGCGTCCGATGTACCTGTGCCTGGACTGGGAAGGGCTGGCTGTGCTTCTGGAGCTCCTGGTAGCCGTAGCCTTGGTAGGGGAGGGCCTGTGGAAAGCCTTGGAAGGGCAGTGACATCACCTGGGGTGGAGGAGCAGGCCTGGATTGGGTGGGAGCAGATTCATCTTGGTCTGGAGGGTTGTGATGAAGATCGGTAATCCTGTCCTTCACCACCTGGTACTGGGGTTCCGCCATGTTCATGAGGGTCTGGTTGACATAGTGAGGAAGGGCTTGCGGTTGGAGGATGGGGCGTCGGTGTGCACCAGCTGACAGAGGAGATCGATGCTGCTTCTGATGGTGTCCCTGATCTCCAGCAGCACAGTGTGGCTCTGCCCCTCCGGTCTGCCTCTCTGCCTTTCTGTGGAGGTGGAGCTGGGGTGGATGCGGGTTGGGCTGTGGTGGAAGTGCCGTCTCCTTTCTCCCATTGCATTAGGGGGTCCTCCATGCGCTCCGCCAGGGGTAGTACAGCTGTCAGGGGGTCTCCGTCATGGCACGCTCCACAGATACCTGCCTGGAGACAGGAGCTGACTCTTTGCCAGAAGAGGACTGGCTCTCAGCAGGCTGCCTGAGAGAGAGGGTTGTGAGAGGGGCTGCTCCTCGGTGGCGGATCTCACCCTCCAAGAAGCTGCAGTTGGCCATCACATAGGTCTCTCTGTCCGTCAGCTTGACCGCGGCCTGGCCAGATTTCTTGAGGTGCAGCTTCCCGTACCAGGTGTGCATGTGCTTCCACCAGCCGAGGAGCACCTCAGGAAGTGTGGCCCAGGCTCTCCGCTTTCTCTCTCCAAGCAGCCTGCTTCCTCTTGGTATCTCGATAGAGCCTGTGTCCCTTCCACCAAAGATATTCATTCTCCCTCATCCACTCCAGCACCTCCTCCTCATGTTCCTCTTCTATGTTGTATTGCCTCCTCTCCCGTTCACATGTCTGCCTCTTCCTCCCTTTGGCAGGGCCATATGGGCCCTCATCAGACGGGCTTCAAGGTTATAGGGGCTGCTCCTCCACACCACCACCACCACCAGCAGCAACAACAGTAGCAGCAAAAGCAGGACCAGGAGGACCAGCAGCATCAGCAGGACCAGCAGGACCAGCAGCACCAGCAGCACTAGCAGCACCGGGAGCAGGACCAGCAGGACCAGGAGCACCAGCAGGACCAGGAGCACCAGCAGGACCAGGAGCACCAGCAGGACCAGCAGGACCAGGAGCAGTGCCAGCAGAGTAAGCACCAGCAGAAGCACCAGCACCAGGAGCAGTGCCAGCAGAGTAAGCACCAGCAGAAGCACCACCACCAGAAGCAGCATCAGCAGAAGCACCACCTCCAGAAGTAGCATCAGCAGAAGCCCCAGCACCAGAAGATCGAGCCTGGGCAGCAGAAGCCCCAGCAGAAGCAGAGGGCCAGGGGGTGGGAAGGTGGCCCTGTCCCTCCTGCCAGGGTTCGCAGCAGATGGCAGAGGCTTCCTTTTCTTCCCCATGGTTGTTGGGTTGCTGGCTGGCTGGCAAGCTGTGTCTGGAAGCAGGTCTTTCCTCTGAATGGTGACCTGCTTGCGAGCTGCTTCCCTTTATATCCATGGGGCTGATGCAATGCATCCTCCCCGCATGCGCAGTGAACGCTAGGCATCCGCTAGGCATCTGCTAGGCATCCGCTAGGCTTCCGCTAGGCATCCGCTAGGCTTCCGCTCTGCATCTGCTTCATCCACTCAGCATCCACTCTGCATCTGCTCTTTCCATTCCACGTCCACTTTGCTGTGCTCCCTAGAAGCCCTGCAGATGTGCCATCCGCTTCCATCCGCTTCCATTCGCTCGGCTTCCGTGGAGCATCCGCTTTCCATCCGCCCTACCTCCTCCCCCCATCCGTTCCTTTCCGTGTTGTCCGCTCTGCTTATGCAAATTTGGGGCACTTTTGAGAGCAGATAAAAACGGATGGAAAATTTTCTCGTCTGCTGTGTCCTTTTTACAAACGTTTTGCATCCGTTGGCCAGTGTGACAGGGTCTTAAGTTTTAACATTTTATACTGATAAAGTACCTTACATATTTGGTTTGAGTTAGCTGATATAAAGTATCTATTCCAGTGATCTATTCTTCTGAAGAACATCATATTATAGACAATCCTTTGGTAAAATACCAAGAATGAAGGTAGGAACTTAGAAGAGATATTTAGCTTCAGCAAGAAATCTTCAGATGTACAAAACATCAGTAGAAGGGTGTTTTTCAGCAGAATTCCCACAATGATACAAAACCAAGATAGAGCAGTCTTTCCCAAACAAATGTCTTACTGAAAATCTCCCAATCCTGTTCAGATGCTCAGTGTTTCTATTGCAATTACTCATGCCTTTTTATATAATCCTATCAACTTCTTGAAATTTGTCAGATATTTCTCACTATGGAATATATTTTTGCTGCGTTTTTATTATAGTCTGTCATTAAACACAAATAATGAGATCACTGTAAAGACATTAAACAGATATACTGCTCAAAACCTCCAATATTTTTTTCTAGGACTGTGTAATTTTTCCCTTAAAAGACTTGCTTTGGAACATGCAAGAATACAATTAAAACACTTTTTCTTAATTGGAAGAAAGCAACCACATATTTCCCCAGGTTTTTGCTAATATTTTGGCAGCTATTCCCAGCCATTTTTACATGCAAGTGCATGCACCATCACTTCATAAGGATTTGCATAGATCTACTGGTTTCTATAATCATTATTAATTATATTTGTTCACCATCGAAATTTCCCAGGACTCCCAGACATTCACAACAGAACAAAACATCTGTGATTTAAAAAAGTAATTTTAAGGGAAACAGACAATAAAACAAAGCAACAACAAAAGAATGCTCAAAGAGTGTTACATCACATTAATTCCCAACCTTTGAAATAGCTTTATCTTAACCTGTTTCCAGGAGGCTATCACAGAACAGGCTAATCTAGTTTCTAGCAGGAGATTGTGTCAAAGTATTGGTGCCATAACTGGGAGGCCACATCATCTTGCCTCAGTCCTCACTTCACAATCACCAGTAGCCTCTCATGATGAATATATCTGACAATTTGATCCTGGTTAGAAAAAGTGATTCTGAAGATACTTAGGGCATAAAAAAATTATAGATTACAATCAACATTTTGAGTTGTATCTAGAAACATATCAACACAAAAGCAGCAATATAATATGTTCTTGACAGTGGGTGTTGGCTAGCAGGTGAGCTGCTGTATTCTGAACTAGTAGTGGGTCTTCAGAGGTAGGTAGCCCAATGCAATTGTCCAACTAAGTACTAATGAGCATGTAAGCCACTGTAGAAAAGTCTTCCTACTCCTTGTATAGAGTACTTTTGATTCCAACAGTTTCCAGAAAGTGGGACAAGATTTTAACAAGTATTTCTGGCCAGGCCTGGGGAGGGGTTGGTTAGGTAATCCCCCAAGTTAGGAATAAATGTGTTCTTATTACCAATGGAACTGGCATTTATCACCAGCAACTTGAAATCAAGGTCCTCAGTAACCTGACTACCAATTCTTGAAAGCAGAGATTGACACCAAGTTGTCATCTCTTTTCTCCTGGAAAAACTGTGCCCCCTGCCACATCTCTTCCAATTTATCTCCACTGGGTTTCTTGTGCTTTCATCATCTAAAGTTCTAAACCATAATTACAATCTTTCTCATCTCTCTATCAACAACAATTTAGTCCCAAAACTGAAATGCTACCAGCCATTCCCATCCACTTAAAGTTTGATATTCCTGCCATTAGAAAGGCCTAGTTAACCTATCAGAATCTATTAACTACACTACACATACCAATACCTTTCACCTCAACTTGAGGTGGATGGAGTATTACTCTTACTCCACCCAATTTTTCAATAAATACTACCAATCCAACTGCCCATTCTCCGAGAGTCTCTCTCTTACTGTGTCCTTATTTGTAAGACACAAAGCCTCCCATATTTTCATTGTGGATTAAACATCCTGACTCTATACTTCCCACAAGGCAGTCATCTAATTCCAATCCACCTTGTCTGTAAAGGCCCTGTCACACTGGCCAACGGATGCAAAACGTTTGTAAAAAGGACACAGCGGACGAGAAAAATGTTCCATCCGTTGTTATCTGCTCTCAAAAGGGGCAAAAATTTTCATAACCAGAGCAGGAACGGACGGGGGGAGGACGTTGGGCGGATGGAAAGCGGATGCTCCATGGAAGCCTAGCGGATGGAAGCAGATGGGAGCGGATGGCACATCCACAAGGCTTCCGGGGGAGCGCAGCAAATTGGATGCGGAACGGAAAGAGCGGATGCAGAGCGGATGCAGAGTGGATGAAGCAGATGCAGGGCGGATGCCGAGTGGATGAAGCGGATGCAGAGCGGAAGCCTAGCGGATGCCTAGCGGAAGCCTAGTGGAAGCCTAGTGGAAGCCTAGCGGATGCCTAGCGGATGCCTAGCATTCACTGCTCATGCGGGGAGGATGCATTGCGTCAGCCCTGCGGATATATAGGGAAGCAGCTCCCAAGCAGGTTACCATTCAGAGGAAAGACCTGCTTCCAGACACAGCTCTCCAGCCAGCCAGCCAGCCAGCCAGCCATCAATCCAACAACCATGGGGAAGAAATGGAAGCCTCCGCCATCTGCTGCCAGCCCTGGCAAGAGGGACAGGGCCACCCTCCCACCCCCTGGCCCTGACTCTGCTTCTGCTGGGGCTTCTGCTGCCCGGGCTTGATCTTCTGGTGCTGGGGCTTCTGTTGATGCTGCTTCTGGAGGTGGTGCATCTGCTGGTGCTTACTCTGCTGATGCTGCTTCTGGTGGTGGTGCTTCTGCTGGTGCTTACTCTGCTGGCACTGCTCCTAGTGTTGGTGCTTCTGCTGGTGCTTACTCTGCTGGCACTGCTCCTGGTGCTGGTGCTTCTGCTGGTGCTTACTCTGCTGGTGCTGTTCCTGGTGCTGGTGCTACTGCTGGTGCTTACTCTGCTGGCGCTGCTCCCTGTCCTGCTGGTCCTGCTGGTGCTTACTCTGCTGGTGCTGCTCCTGGTCCTGCTGGTGCTCCTGGTCCTGCTCCCGGTGCTGCTAGTGCTGCTGGTGCTGCTGGTGCTGCTGGTCCTGCTGGTGCTGCTGGTCCTGCTGGTGCTGCTTTTGCTGCTACTGTTGCTGCTGCTGGTGCTGCTGGTGGTGGTGTGGAGGAGCAGCCCCTATAATCTCGAAGCCCCTCTGATGAGGGCCCATATGGCCCTGCCAAAGGGATGAAGAGGCAGACGCGTGAACAGGAGAGGAGGCAATACAACATAGAAGAGGAACATGAGGAGGAGGTGCTGGAGTGGCTGAGGGAGAATATCTTTGGTGGAAGGAGAATATCTTTGGCTCTATCGAGACACCAAGAGGAAGCAGGCTGCTTGGAGAGAGAAGGCGGAGAGCCTGGGCTACACTTCGGAGGTGCTCCTCGGCTGGTGGAAGCACATGCACGCACACCTGGTACGGGAAGCTGCACCTCAAGAAATCTGGCCAGGCCGCAGTCAAGCTGACGGACAGAGAGACCTATGTGATGGCCAAGTGCAGCTTCTTGGAGGGTGAGATCCGCCACCAAGGAGCAGCCCCTCTCACAACCCTCTCTCTCAAACAGCATGCTGAGAGCCAGTCCTCTTCTGGCCAAGAGTCGCTCCTGTGTCCAGGCAGATGTCTGTGGAGCGTGCCATGATGGAGACCACCCCGACAGCTGCACTACCCATGGCGGAGCGTGTGGAGGACCCTCTGACGCAGTGGGAGAAAGGAGACGGCACTTCCACCACAGCCCAACCGGCATCCACCCCCAGCTCTACCTCCACAGAAATGCAGAGAGGCAAACCGGAGGGGTAGAGCCACACTGTCCTACTGGAGATCAGGGACACCATCAGGAGCAGCGTAGATCTCCTCTCTCAGATGGTACACACTGATGCCCCATCCTCCAACCACAAGCCCTTCCTCACCTATGTCAACCAGACCCTCATTAACATGGCGGAACCCCAGTACCAGGTGGTGAAGGACAGGATTACCGATCTTCTTCACAACCCTCCAGACCAAGCTGAACCTGCTCCCAGCCAGTCCAGGTCTGCTCCTCCACCCCAGGTGATGTCACAGCCCTTCCAAGGCTTTCCACAGGCCCTACCCTACCAAGGCTATGGCTACCAGGAGCTCCAGAAGCACAGCCAGCCCTTCCCAGTCCAGGCACAGGTACATCGGATGCCACCGATGCCACCCACTCCACCGATGCCACCCACACCACCGATGTCACTGACGCCAGTCCTCACCCAACTGCAGACCAGATAGCCCCACTACACTGCTCCTTCCTCCACCCCACAGCCAAGCCCGGCCTCAGTACATCTGTCATCGGTATTGGGGCTGACAACCCATGGCATGGAGGAAGGGGCTCTCAACATCACGGGGCTGAGCCAGCTGTCTGAGAGCTTCCTCAACACACCATCCCCTGTTGTCCTCTCGGGGCCAGGTACCCCAGTGGCACTTCAGGCCAGCACTCCAGCAGCAGCCACCTCCACGGCACCTGGACCCTTCACCCTTGAGACTGGGAATGCCTCTGAGTGACCAACAAGAGTGCCAGAGACTGGGTGGCTGCCTGTTGACTTTATTTTTGCTTTGGACACTTGACTTGGGTCATTTTTCTTTTACAGTTTGTTATTAAAAAAGATTATCTTTGCTTCACACACTTGCTTCATTTATTTTATTAAATAAAGTCTTGGTGGAAACTTTTAGAAATGGTTTAAGCCTTTGCATGCTTGTGGGATGGGTAAGGTAGCTGTGGGATGGGCAGGGATACCTGTGGGATGGGTAATAGCTGTGGGATGGGCAGGGCTACCTTTGAGATGGGTAATAACTGTGGGATAGATAAACCTCCAGTGCAAGCATAGTGGGACTGTATGGTCCACCCTCCCAGGTGCCACACCTATGGCCCTTTATTATCAATAATAATGTAATCATTCATCCACAGATGTCAACATAAACACAACTCTTTATTAAATGCCCTGTTCATTGTAGACCCACCCAACATACATGGCCCAATCTCATCGGTGGGATGAGACAGGCTGAAGGAAGCATCCATTAATCATCTATCATCTTTCTTGCCACTCCACTGCTCCAGCTGGGGAGTTGCACCTGTGTCTCAGGAGGTTGCGCTGCTTCTTCCCTTCACGTGAAGCTCTGTTGGGGCTTTGCACATCCTTAGTGTCTATCAGGTTTCACCCTTGCCTCCATTCACCAGGCTCCATTTCCCATTGCCTTGTTGGAGGTCCACGAGCCTGTTCTGCAACACTGGGTAGCGGGTGCGCATGAGATTGTGCAGGATGCAGCAAGCTTCCACGATCCTCCTCACGGTCTCTGGGCGATGCTGCATGGTGGTGAGAAATACCTGGAACCTGTTGGCCAGGATGCCAAAGGCATTCTCCATCACCCGCCTTGTTCTGGACAGCCTGTAGTTGAAGATCCTCTCTTCACGGGTGAAGAGTCTGGAGGTGTAGGGCTTCATGAGGTAGGTTGTGAGGGAGAAGTCGTCATCCCCCACGATGAAGTAGGGCACATCTTGTGTTTTGTTGGGCAGGGGGTCTGGATCTGGGAAGCCCATGATGAGGTTGCGTTCCAGCCCCTCCTTGAGGTCACTGGCGTTGTATACCTGAGCATCTGAAGATGACCCGTTGCCTGAAGCATCGATGTACATGAACGTGTAGTCAGCATCGACCATGGCAAATAGGATGATGCTGAAGAAGCCCTTGTAGTTGTGATAAGTGGACCCCGACTTGGCTGGAGCTTTGCAGGCCACGTGCTTGCCATCTATGGCTCCAACGGTGTGGGGGAAGTTCCACCTCTGATGCCACTGCTCTGCAACTTTCTTCCAGCCTTCTTCAGTGGAGGGGCACTGGAGGAGCTCCTCCTTGTATTCTTCGATGATGGCTTGCACTACTTCTCTGACCACAATGCTGATGGTGTTGTGTGGCACTGCATGCTCCTGTAGGTGGTCCCTGAGGCCAGGTGGCGCAGAGTCAGTGCCACCTTGAGCCCAAGGTCCAGGCTGGGCTCGAAGTTGGTGCTCTGCTTGGTCAACCTGGGTCTCAGCCGCTCCACAACTTCATCAAACATGGCTGGAGGCATCCTCATGAAGTCCTGGAATGCACGAGTGTCTTCGTTCCTCAGCTCCACCATCAGCTTGTTGTACAGTCCGTACTCTGCTCTTCTCCCAATCCATCTTCGGACCCAGACACTTCTTGGCCCCCTCCTTTTCTTCCCGTAGAACAGTTGAAAGAGCCTGTAGATGGCTTCGCACTGTTGCAGAATGATGGTGGCTACCAAAAGGACTGTGTTACGATCTATGGTGGACATCAATGGATGCTGTGGAAGAGCAAGAGCCAGATGAAGGCTGCAGAGGTCTGCACAGCAGGGCTGCTGGACTGAAAGTTAGATTCAGGTGAGTTCCTCCCCCTTTTTATAGGCAATATAGGTTTTCCACTAGGTGTCCTTTTGCATCCTCTAGACATCCTCTGGACATCCTTCATATCCGAACGTTTTTTCCATTTTAAATGCTTTGTATGCGAGCTGCATCCACTTTCATCCTTTCTCTGTCCGTGCTACTAATGCTTTGTGCCCATTCCACGTCCATTTTGCTTCCTCCCTGTGTCCATTTTCCACTGGAGTGGATTTGAGTTGCGCGGATGGGCAGCAGATGCCTAGCGGATATAGCGGATGCGTAACAGATGATGACGGATGTAGAATGGATGTTCCCCGAATGCGTTGAGGATGCAGAACGGACGCGTTTGATACATTTTCCATTCAAAAAATTTTGAGCAGCTCAAAGCTTTTTGAGCGGATGGAACCTCAGTCGACGGATGCTGGATGGATAGAGAGGATGAAAAACAGAGGCAGTGAGTACAGAACAGATGAACCGCATTAACCAACGGATGGCAAGTGTTTCTCTCCGTTTTACATCCTCTTTCCATCCGTTGGTGCAGTGTGAAATGGGCTTAAGGAGGGCAATAATTCCAGTTTGAAATCCAACTCTCACTACTTGTGGTTTAGGAGACTTTTCTAGTCCAGTCACTAGCCCCCAAACCCTAGGTCGTCCTTTTTTCCTCACTTCAATCTTTTTGAACAATGTTCCATCCATCAATTATTACCATTTACAAAGACACATCAATGCATGTTCCTTTTTGATCCTTGATCAATAAGTGACTATGAGTGACTATGTGATGATTTTTCAAGCAGAACTCCAGTTTCAGAGTTCACTAATACATCATCTTAACACTGTTGATCTCTCCGAATTTCATTTTTGGGTTTTTTTCAAGTAGCTATGTCTCTCATAATGGATATTTGCCTCCATGTTACAGAGGTTAATGAAGATAAAGGCAAAATTTCCATCATTCTTTGAGTGACTTGTATTCCTCAATTGGGAAAAAGTCCAATGAGCTAAGAGATTAAAAACTTTTCTTGATTCAGAGACACCAATAATTCACGTAGGTCCTTAAACATCCAACATAAGACTAGAGAAAACAAAATGCAGCACACAATTTAAAGCGAGACAGCACCCCAATATCTCTTGGCTTCTTGAAGAGCAGGGGGCAGTATGTAGCCAAGAGGACCTTTGCAAAATCTATCTTGTGTGTATTTATCTTGAATAAATACATCAGATCAGGAAGTCTTACAATCCCTGATGCCTTGGCTTTTGCAATGTGTTTTACATGGGGCTGCATTGGGTCCAGAATGCAGAAACACGGATATGTACAAAAAGTACCACAACTGTACTGTACTTTGCAAACTACACTTGCTTCCCAGGTGCAATTCAAAGTGCAAATTACCATCTTAAAGCCCTTTACATCACAGAGCCAGATTATTTGAAAGATTGCCTGACTTCAGTTGAATCTGCTCATTCCATGAGATCCAATAAAGTAGGCATGGCCTACCCTCCATCTATAAAAATAAGATGAGTTTTTGGTGCTGTCTCAGCTGTATTGTTGTCTTGCAGATGTTTCATTACTCAAACTAGGTAACACAATCAATGCTAGTAAGGAGTGAGGTTTGCTCTCAGTTTATATTCTAGTGATGTGTCTTATCAGTATTGGTGGGAATGGTCTTGGTGTTTTTTTGGTTGGGCTGTTTACTGTTAGCTTTTTGGCAGTTAAGTTCTAACTAAGTTCTTTGGGGTATTGTTACTTCTTGATTGTTGGTATAATGTTAATCGGGTTTACTCTATGTTCCTTTGGATGTTGATTGCTGGTGGGAAGGTGTTTTAGTCTTTTTGTTCCCTTTTTTGGCTTGATTGTCTTTTTTGCATAGTATATGTAAATATTGTTTATGTCTATGTGTCTATTTATGGCTAATTTGTCAGAGTGTCAGAAATGCCTTCTCAGTCACAATGTGAGTGATACCCCAAGTTTCAGATAATCCAATTCTGTTGGCCTTGGCTCACAGACATTGTACCAGGATGGTGAATCAGTCACCTATAGTGGATGGGAACTGAATAACTCTGGGCTAACCTCAACTACTTTTGCTATATGTGTGTGTTTAAATTGTGCATTTTAAAATGTCATTGGTGGTGTTCTGATTTTAGTCCTTTTAGCTACCCAGAGGGCAATGTGTGATTTGAACATTGATTAAAGGCCCGGTCCCACTGGCCGATGGATGCAAAATGTATGCATAAAAGACACAGCGGACGAGCAAAATTTGGGGGATGGCTTCATCTGTTTTCATCCGCTCCAAAAATTGGCAAAAATTTGCATAAACAGAATGGAAAAGAACAGACGTGGGTAGTATGTAGCGGGGATGTTAAATGGATGTTCATAGAAGCCTAGCGGATGAAAGTGGATGGAAGTGGATGACACCTCCGAAGGGGTTCCAGGGGAGAATTTCGAAGTGGACGCATAGCGGAAGGGGCGGATGCATAGCAGATGAAGCAGATGCATCACATATGCCTATAGGAAACAAAGGGGATGCCGCGCGGATGTATATCGGATGCAAAGCATTCACTGTGCATGCGGGGGGTATGAATTGCATCCGCTCTGTGAACATAAAAGGATGCAGCACGCACGCAGTCAGCATACAGGGGAAATTTGATCCGTTGCCTGAAGCATCAATGTAAATGAACTTGTAGTCAGCATCAACCATGGCAAAGAGGATGATACTGAAGAAGCCCTTGTAGTTGTAATAAGTGGACCCTGAGTTGGCTGGAGCTTTGCAGGCCACGTGCTTTCCATCTATGGCTCCAACAGTGTGGGGAAAGTTCCACCTCTGATACCACTCTTCTGCAACTTTCCTCCAGCCTTGTTCAGTGGTGGGGCACCTGAGGAGCTCTTCCACGTATTCTTCAATGATGGACTGTACCACTTCTCTGACCACTTTGCTGATGCTGTTGTGTGACACCCTCCACGCATACTGCATGTTTGTGTATGTGGTTTCCAAAGCCAGGTACCGCAGAGTGAGTGCCACTTTCAGTCCAGGGTCCAGGTTGGCACGGAAGTTGGTGCTAGGCTTGGTCAACCTGAGTCTCAGATGTTGTACAAGTTCATCAAACATGGCTGGTGGCATCCTCATGAAGTGATGGAATGCACGAGGGTCTTCATTCCTCAGCTCCACCATCAACTGATCATACAGTCCAAACTCCATTCTTCTCACGATCCATCCTCGGACCCACACAGCTCTTGGATGTCTCCTTCCTCTCCTGTGTAAAACTTGATACAGTCTGAACAGGTTTTGGTTCTGGTGATGAATGAGCACAGCTATCATATGGACTGTTTCATCATCCCTGGTGGAGAACAATTGATGATGTTGAAGACCAAGACCAAGGGTGATGAGGTCTGTACACCACGGCTGCTGGACTCATACTGAGATCCAGATGATTTTCTCCCCCTTTTTATAGAAAATATTGGTTGTCCGCTAGATGTCCTTCTACATACTCTAGACATACTCCAGACATCCTAAATATATGAGATACATCCCAGACACAAACATTTTGTCCGTTTTGAATGCTTTATATACGAGATGCATACGCTTACATCCTTTCTATTTCTGTGCTACTAGCACTGTATAGACATTCTGTGTACCTTTTGTTTCCTCCCTCTTTCCGTTTTCAGCTGCAGAGGATGTGAGTTGAGGGGATGGCCAGAGGATGCAGAGAGGATACAACGGACATTTAATGGATGATAACGGACATAGAACATTTGTTGCCCGTATATGTCGCAGATGTACATCGTATGCGGCGGAGAGTTCATCCGTTCAAAAAGTTTTGTGCAGCTCAAAATCTTTTGCGTGGATGAAATCGCAGTGGATGGATGCTCGACGGATATAGTGTATGAAACACGTATGCAGTGAGTACACAATGGATGCATAGCGTTTTCCAAGGGATGGCAAGCTTTTTTAAATGTTTTACATCCTCTTTGCATCCGTAAGTGAAGTGGGACCAGGCCTTAAGTAAATAGAGGTTATATTTTGAATGTCCCACATTATTTCAATTTTAGGTTGTTGGAAGGCTTCCAAAGTGCTTTTGTAGAGTGAGTAACCACCATTCAGATTTCTACTTTGTTGCTGGTTTGGGAATAATTGTTTGTTTATGGATAGTTTATATAATATATACTTGACACGAACATTTTATGTGATATATATTTGTCTGTTAACCTTTGGAAATTGTAGCAGACGAGAACATTGGTTGAGCAGATGAGAACATTGGTTGAATGGTTCTGTTGTTGAAGTATAAAAGAGAAGCCTAAGTTTGAAGAAAATTCATCAGATATACAAAATAAAGCAAAAACCAATTCTTTACTGTGACAAAATATTGTTTCTTTTCCAAACCCTAGCAATTTGAAACAGAATGTGTTAAACTTCAGTTTCATTGTTTTGTTTTGAACTATTTCAGATCATTGGGAAAAATTGGAAATGTTTAAACATCTACTGCTATTTTTAGACATTAATTTATAAACAACTTCAAGGCTATAACCATATAATTTATTTGTGAGTAAGTGCCATTGAATTCAGTGGGGTTTAAGATCCCTAAATTCACTTTAGGTTTCTTTAGCACAGGCTAGGATTATATGGTGAGAACACAGATTAGCATGTCCCCATATCATATATGGTTCTTTTATGGGACATAGCAATAACAAGCCTTTTCTGAAGGATAGCCAACAGCTCCCTAATGCTCCTTCCACTTCCTGCTTCTTCTTCCTTACCTCCACCAGAATCCTAACTCCCACTAACTCATTGTCATAAACACAATAACAGTCATTATCCTATAATTGGGCACTATAGTCACACTTGGGCTAAATACGTCAGTGTGGGAAGGAAACTAGTAATGTTCATAATGATAGAATAACATATTATTTATTTCCCTATTGTCTCAGCCATGGGTAGTATCCCTTGAAAGTATCCCTTTCATCAACCAATTTCATCCTTCCATGTGGCTCTCTATTTGTGCCCACTCTTGTTCACAATCAGAAACTGTCTGATTGCAAGGTTTGTCATCTGCTATTATTCATGGTAAGATATCAGAAGAAGCAGGGAGAAGAAAAAATGAGAAAAGATCAGTTTCATAGCACTATTTTAATAGATTTCACATAATTGTGCTTCAACAAAGATTTATAGAATGTGACAGAAGAAATTCATAGCCTTCTTGTTTAGCCAAATACTTTCATACTGATATTTTTTCCCATTATGGAAGCTGGAGAGGAAACAAAATTCAGTAGCAACATATAATTTGCTTTCAAGAATGTACCTTTGACCGACAACATTTGCTTCGAACGTCCTCAGCACCTTGCGAAACTGGAGTTTCTTGTTCCTGCTAACTATCTCAAGGAATTTTTGAAATAATGCAGAGCAAAACTGCTGCAATATTGGAAAAATAGTTTAATCTATTGAATGGCTTAAACTAGCAATAGGTAGGAATTCATACCTTTTCAGACAAATGTGGACAAGCATATCCTGTAGCAGTTTTTGAGATTTTCAAAATCTGCATGGCAGACTTTCTTTCCTTCAACCCTTCTTTCATACTGCATGAGATATTTTTGAATAGTTATTTTTAAAATAACTAATTAAAGTAGGGAAATTAGTACAACACATGGAATAGATGTTTCAGTTTGAAAAGCTAAGTGCCACAGGGAGTTGTAATCTAATGATCAGGAGGATCAATCTACTTAGAGGAGATTGATTTAGATCAGGGTTCTCAAAAGTATTCAGTGTCAATGCTTAAGGGTTGATGAGACTATCATTTATTGTTGTTCTATTATAAGTCACAGTACTATTAGCTAAAGTTTATTAGTGTTATTAAATTGTTTATTTAGTGTTTATTAAAAAAAATTCATATAATAAAAGCTTGAGAATCAATGAATAATCTGAAACTTCATGAAGAGGTTGATGATCTGAAGAGCTTGGGAATCCTTGAACTAGATGAGCCAAATGGTACTTTGATATATTCTATTACTGGGAAATTTTCTCATCATTACCCACCTTACAGGTAGTCTTCACTTAGCGACCGTAAGTGGGGCAAGAACTACTAAGCAACATTGTCATTAGGTGCAATGTAAAGTGACCTTTGCTTGCTTAGCAATGGAAATTCCAGCACTTCTGGTTGCTGTTGTTAAGCATATCACTGAGGTGCATTAAGTGCAACGTTATGTAGTCATTGAGTGTGACCTCCTCCAAGCTTTCCCACTCACTTTGGTTGTAGGAAGCAAGCAAAGATTTCAGCTTAGGTATTTGAAAGTATTTATTTAGAATAGAATAGAATAGAATAGAATAGAATAGAATAGAATAGAATAGAATAGAATAGAATA